>BLSH010291684.1:416658-434520 GCA_018402905.1 Glandirana rugosa | reverse complement strand
AAGGGAATATCCCTGATCTTCTCATAAGGTGGCTTCTGAAGCACTGAAAGTACCAAATTCAAATCCCACGGTGCCATAGGCGACCATACCTGAGGAGGCACATGGCGCACACCCTGTACAAATGTACGAATCAAGGAATGTGACGCCAAAGGGTGTTGGAAAAGAATCGCCAAGGCCGATATCTGGCCCTTGAGAGTGCTCAAGACCAATTTTTTAATTTAGGCCCTGTTGTAAAAAAGTCAGGACCCTAGACACCACATAAGAGCAAGGGTTCCAACCCCCCGCCTCACCCCAGGCAATATAGGCCTTCCAGGTGCGATGATAAATTTTGCGCGAAGTACAATAGCACGCCTTCAGCATGGTAGGGACCACTGAGTCGTCTACACCCCTGTCCCTCAGCACCTGGGACTCAATAGCCAGGCCGTCAAAGCCAGTGAGTGTAAAGCAGGGTGCAATATGGGTCCCTGAGACAGCAGATCGTCTCGCAGCGGGAGACACCAGGGAGCGTCTGCCACCATTCTTACTACGTCGGCGTACCACGAACGCTGAGGCCAATCCGGAGCCACCAGGATCATCGGAATTCCCTCCGCTTCCACCCTGCGCAGTAGGCATGGGAGAAGTTTGATGGGAGGATAGGCGTACAGAAGACGATACCGACCCCAAGGTGCCACGAGCGTTTCTGTGGCCACCGCCAATGGGTCTCTTGTCCTGCACACAAAGGTCTTTACTTTGTGGTTGAACCGAGACGCCATGAGGTCCACGTCTGGCGTGCCCCACTTGTGGCAAATCTGGCTGATCACTTCTGGATGGAGGGACCATTCCCCCTGATCCAGCGTCTGGCGACTGAGGAAGTCCGCCTGCCAATTTTCTACGCCTGGAATGTAGATGGCGGAGATTGCCGTAACGTGAAGTTCTGCCCAATGCAGAATGAGAGCTGCTTCCGCAGCCGCTGCCGCACTTCTCGTTCCGCCCTGATGGTTCACATATGCCACTGCTGTGGCATTGTCCGATTGAACCCGAATCGGGAGCCCTTGCAGTCTCGCCATCCAGCGGGATAGACAGAGTCTGATCGCTCTTAGCTCCAGCACATTGATCGGAAGACGAGATTCCTGCGCCGACCAACGACCCTGGGTCGATAGAGAGCCCAGGACACCCCCCCAGCCCGACAGGCTGGCGTCCGTCGTGATTATCGACCACGTCAGGGGGAGAAACGATTTTCCCCGCGTCAAAGTTGGGGTCCGAAGCCACCAGGTCAAGGATGCCCTGGTCTGATGATCCAAGTTGACCAACTGGTCCAGAGACAGTGGGGATCTGTCCCACCGAGACAGAATCGCTCGCTGAAGTAGCCGAGTGTGGCTCTGAGAGTAAGGTACCGCCTCAAAGGCCGACACCATGAGCCCCAGCACCCGCATACAGAACCGTGATGACTGCCGGTGAGAGAGTAAGGTTCGCACTGCTGATTGCAGGGACCGCAGCTTGGCCGGGGGTAAGAACACCTTCGCCTGCTCCGTGTCCAGAATCAGACCCAGATATTCCAGGCGACAGGACGGTGTCAACGTCGACTTCTGCAGGTTGATCAGCCAACCGAAGTCCTTTACCGAGGCCATGGCGATAGCCACGCTCTCCTCCAGGGCTGAGGCAGACTCTGCTCTCAGGAGCAAGTCGTCAAGGTAAGCTACCACTGAAATGCCCCACCAACTTGGTGAAGACCCGAGGCCAGACCGAAGGGCAGTGCCACAAACTGGTAATGGAGATCTCCCACCGCAAAGCGTAGAAAGCGCTGGTGACGGAGACAAATAGGAACATGGAGATACGCGTCCCTGATGTCCAGGGATGCCAGGAAGTCCTCCTGACGAAGGGCGGCCACGACCAAGCGGACTGATTCCATCCGGAATTTTCACGCTTTCACATAAAAGTTTAGCGCCTTCAGGTCCAAAACTGGCCTTAACCCCCCCCCCCCTTTCTTGGGGACCACAAATAGGTTTGAGTAGAAACCATGAAACCTCTCTGGCCGAGGTACCGGCACGATCACCCCTTGTTCTGATAGTGCCTGAACCGCCCCGAAAAGGGCCTCCCGACGTTGATGCGGGAGTCTCAAGTTCGATGGGAAGAACCTGTCTGGGGGTAGAGTGCTGAACTCTATCCTGTACCCAGAGGACACCACTTCCTGCACCCATCGGTCGGAAATGCGGGCAGTCCACCTGTCTGCGAACCCCAGAAGACGTCCCCCCACCTGATCTATGGGTGGGGGCAACCCATCATGCAGAGGAGGGCTTATCCTCCGCTTTTTCTTTTTTGCGTTGCCAGGGTCTTTTGCCGGCTCGTGGGCCCTTGCCCGCTGCGCCAGGGGCACGAAAAAACCTCTTCTGACCCAAAGAGACAGGTCCCTGCTTGTGGCGAAATTCTCGCCGCCTGGGCTCCGGAAGAAAGGTACTCTTTACGCCCGTGAAATCCTTAACGATTTCGTCCAACTGAGGACCATAGAGACGGCCACCCTGAAAGGGGAGGTCCGCTAAACCTTTTTTGGACGCTTAGTCACCCGACCACGAACGCAACCAAAGGACCCGTCTGATAATGACTGCAAAAACAGACATTTTGGACAACATAGGGAGCAGGTCTAGAGCCGCATCACATATGTATTTGAGACCGTGAAAAACATGTTCTGCTTTCTGCGACGCCTCAAGCGTTCTGCTGCAGTCCAGATCATTCTGCAGTTCCGCCGTGCATTCAGACAGATATTGTGCCGCCATGGCAGACGCCAGGGCCGGTCGCAAGGCCGATCCTGCCAAAATGAAAAGTGTTTTAGACACTGCCTCCGTCCTCCAATCGGCAGGATCCTTAAACAACGGCGACCCCTCTAGGGGAATAGTCGTCGCCTTGCTCAGTCGCACCAACGGTGGGTCCATCGAGGGGGACGCCCACTTCTTTATGAAATTATCCTCAAAGGGATACCGGATAGCGAAACGCTTTGGCATGGTGAAGGAGTGCTGCGGGCGCTGCCATTCCTGATAGATCAGACGATCAAAGAATGTATCATAAGGGTAAGCTCTGGGAGAACTAGGAGGCCTGGCAGTCCCGCAGACATAAGTAGAGGTCTGCGATTCGCCATCTTGGTCCAGTCGCAAAGATGCACGGATGCCAGAAATTATTGTAGACACCAGTGCCTTTTCGCGCGCTGCCTTAGCCCCCTGGTCTTCCTCATCATCCGAGGGGACAAGTTCACCCTGAAAAAGCTCCATGGGGGTCCCAGTGACCCCCAAAGCTACTTCCGGTTCAGAATCCTCCACTGAGGAACAAGGGGGAGGGGGGCGCTTTTTAGGGGCCCCCGGGGCCTTGCTCGGCCCCAGCCTGGGAAGAAATTCCCCAAACACCACCCGCAGCTGTTCTAGGGACACCAGGGATCCCAACGCAGGATGCACTGCAGCTAAATCCTCTCCAGAGGTCCCTGCAAGGTCATCTGCCATCACTCCCACAGATTGAACACAGACAGTGAGAACAACCACTAGCGGCACCCCCACACTGTAACCACACCACCGCCCCTCAGAACGCCAGGGAGACCCAGGACGACTGCACCCACCGTCACCAGCATCCCCCAGGAAGCCAGCTATACTTGCTGTTTTTGCCCCCAAACAACGTCCTGAGGACCGTCTGAGTTTGCGCCGTCAGCAGCCAGCTACACCATCCCAGCAAAGTGAAAGGAAAAACGGCAAAAGCACGTTTACTCAGCATGCAGGGATTCCAATATGGCCGTCGAGGACATCCACTAGAAGCCATAGGGCTGCTGAAGAACGAGGCTCCGGCAAAATGCCCGCCACAGCATGGTTGTGGAAATCCCATAGAAAATGGCCGCGGCTACAGCAAAATGGCGGCTTAGGCGGTCTGCACGCAGTGGCAACGGGGTGCGGAGAGGGGTGGGAGGAGGGGACGAAAGGACCCAGGAGAGCCCCAGCGACCCGCCTTCACCAGCGGCTAAAGCAGGCAGAGTTGGCAAAATCGCCCGTTAAAACTGATGTACTGAGCAGAGTAGGGGGATTATATGGGAAGAGAGGACAGCCCCCTGGGAGGGGCCATCTTGCCTTCTTTCTTTGTCTAGTTAACTCCTAATAGGATCTGCATATAACCACATGTCAATGGAGAGCTGCGTCTGTCAGTGAACGTAGGAGAAATATGGAATTTGCACTCACCATAAAAGCCTTTTCTTGGAGACCTTTGATGGAAACCGTAAACCTTCAGGTCATACTGCTGCCTACAGTAGGATTAAAACACTGGTAAACAACAAACTGTAGGCCAACCCGGGATAACCACTCCTACTGCCAAGCACGCCTCTGCTTTGTAGCAAAGCAGTCTGTCCTATTGAGGGACACAGGAATTCCTTAACCTTTGGGTCATTCATAGGCAGTCCAACGTTCTAAAAGAAGCAGTGGCTGAGAGACTTGTACAGACTGAAACTCATCTTGACAATGGAGGGAAAATTCTTTTTAATGAACCAGAGTTGGATAATGGGACAGGAGAACAATGCCTTGGTAGAGGTGAAAGGCAGAGACAACCTTAGGCTGAAAGGAAGTCCTGGGCTTCAACACCACCTTGAGCCTAAACAAAGACTTCTTTGCGAGACAAGGCAACCAATTCAGACACACCCCTCGAGAGGTAATTGCAACTAGGAGAACCACCTTGTGGGTTTAAAGTAGAGGAATGTCTCTAATGGGTTCAAACGGCAGTTCCTGATGCGTTGAGAGAACCAAATTTAAAATTCAAGAAGTCACCGGGAAACAAACATGGGGAGCCATAGGGGATCTTGATCAGACAGTGAGAGGCAGAAACTTGACCCTTGATAGTGCTGAGAGCCAGATGCTGGTCCAAATGGAGCTGTAGAAAGCTGAAAATGTATTCCTCTAAGAAACTCTTGGGGTGAAGGTCCCTCTATATGCAGACAAAGTGAAGCAAGCTTGCTGAAAGTGGATTTTCTAGCTTTGAACATAGAAATCACCGACTCCAGTGCCCTGGTCCTTTAGAACCGGTGCTTCCGTAGCCATGCCGTTAAAGCCGGCTACCATTAAGGAGGATGTCAAATAAGCCCTCGGGACAGTAGGTCTTTATCAGTCTGGCAGGGATCCTGGTACAAGGAGTCTTACCAGGTTGGTATACCACATCCAAACTGTCTTGACAGGGCAATGAGGATTACTGAAATGCTCTCCATCTCAATCCTCGGGAGAAGATGAGGAGTTTCAGGGGAGGAAAGGCATAGATCACAGTGTGCTTATCCTATGGAGTCACCAGAACATCCACTACTTTTGCTCCCACCTATGACATAGGTCCTGCAACGTCCTCAGGTATAGAAATCACTCTTGGGGACAGGTGCTGTTAGCTAAGAAAATCTGCATGCCAATTGTCTACACCTGGGATGTACATGGTTGACAAGGCTGCAGTTCTGTCCAGGGCAGTGTCCGATTTACTTCCATTGCCAAGGTACGATTTCTGGTTCCTCCTGAAAAGGCTGCATCTCTGGTATTGTTCAACTGAATCTGGATTAGGGGCCCTCCAACAGGTTGGTCCAAGTTCCAGAATGTTTATTTGAAGGTTGGATTGCAATGACAAAATTCACAGGATTCCACAGCCTGGCACCTGTTGTGATTCTTCCAAAAGACAGGAAGAAAGGACCTTTCTGACTCCAGAGCTGGATTCTTGAGCCATCAAGCCAGAGATAGCCTGGTTCTTGGAATCAGCCTATCCAAAGGCATGACTGATTTGTCTCAAATACCATAACATTTTACATTGCAGAGGTCTGGCGTGAAACTGGACAAAGGAGACTGTCTCGAAGGTGGCCACCATCAGTCCCAAGACTGTTGTGCAAAAGTGGAGTTGGGAGGATTCTGGGTTGAAGATTTCAAACCTCATATTAGTGAGACCAGGCCAAAATACTTCAAGCTATGAAATGGTTCCAGCAATGATTTCTGAAGGTTTAGGACAAACCCCAAACTTCTGTACCATTTGGATAGTCCAAGGCATGATGTTTGTGAGAGCCTATATATAGACTGTTCCCTCAACAGGATGTTGTCCACCTACCCCATAGTAGGGATGCCATAAAAACACAACAGGGCCAGAACCTTGGTGAACACTATGTGCAGATGAGAAGTCAAAGGGCCAGGCCACATTGCTGGTAGTGTAGGAGTCCCACAGCAAAATGTAGAATTCGCTGAAGCACTGAACAGATGGGCAAGTAAGCATATTGAAGTCCAAAGCCAGAACAGTTCCCCTGGTGGAGGGAGGCAATGACAGATCTACTGGAATCATTTGGAATTTTGAGGTCAAAATGTGCCTTGAGGTCCAAGACAAGGCAAATGCCCCCTTTGGGTTTGGGAACAGGAAAAAGGTTGGAGTAAAACCCCTAAAACAAACCATTCTGTTGCAGGGACTGGGGTAATGATATCCTGAACCAGAAGACTCAAGGGGACCCGACGAAGAACTGCTGTCTGTGCAGAGATACAGGAAGGTTGCAAGAAAGAAACAGGAGGGGGAAGAGAATAAAAATTAAGATAGTATCCCTGCGATCACATCTGGAATGCAAACCGTTAGGCAAAGATCCACAGATATCCCCTAATCTGTAAAGTTCAGGACACCTTCATGTGGAAGAAGGGTTTTCAAAGGATTTGGCCAACTTGGATTGCTAGACTTTTTGTTTGGATTGGGAGCCAAGCTCAGGGACCTCCTTGAGGGAGACAGGTCTTTGATTTCTGACCCTTTGTCTTCTGAACCTTGAACCTGCAAGACCTGTATTAAGGACATGCCCTTGTAGCTTAGGGTAAGGAAGCATTTCTACATGTTGGATAGACCAATCAAGCAAGGATTTGCCTTCGAGTAGAACACTGACTTAATGACCATCCATGCACACCTTCGTCTGATAGTTAATGTCGTCTTGCAGTTGTCTAGGAGGCTGTAGATGCTACACTGGCTCAGACAGCCATAGCAGAATCATTTGCAAAAACATGAATTCCTGCATTATCGCTACCGCTTCTCACGAAAGGGCCCTGTCTGGCAGATTTCCCCTCGCATCCTGCACTGGCCGCCTTCTTCTGGTGCAGAAAATGGGGGCATGGATTAGGGTTGCACCGATTCGAATGCTCCGATACCTGAAACCGATACCTTTGCGGTGCCATTTGAGCCCATACGAAATAAATGAGCGCAAATCGCACTGCAAAGAGGAGGTGCAATACCTGTCTAAATCGCATGTGGTTTCCCCCAACGCTCCTGGATGAACCCAGTATAATAAGACAGGCAAGTGCAGCAATAGACCATTTATTACAATTTTTTTTATAACAACTCACATGTTAAAAATACATATCTCGCATTTCAAATCCAAATCTGCATGGTCATAGAGTCCCCGTCCCGCGCTGATTATGGAAAACCACAGCCGCTTGCAGTGCTCACAGGGCTGGAGGAGATGCATAGGCCAGTAGAAGGAGCTTGCAGGCTCAGAGTGCGTAGCCTGTTACAGCAGCGGTCCTCCCCCAAGCTGACATCACTTCTGCCCTATATCCAGGGCCGGAGCTACCATGGGTCCCACTGGGTCCATTGGACCCAGGCAGCACTTTGAGAGGGTCAGCAAATTGAACCACAGCCGCCTCTCCTTATCTTCTATTTACCCAGCAAATTTATGACCAAGATTTTTTTTCCAGAAGTTGAGCGTCATGATGACAACTGCCTCCTGGGACTGCTCTGCCTGCCCCTATACTACCTTAGCCTGCCCCGATACTGCCCTAGCCTATCCATATACTACCCTAGCTTGTCTATATACTAGCCCAGCCTGCCCCTATACTGCATTAGCCTGTCCATATACTACCCTAGCATTTAATTCTTGGACCCAGGCAGCACAATGTCTTGGGCCAGTCCTGCCTATACCCACTTGTACGCTTCAAGCTGGTTTACAAAGGTCCCAGAACTTCGTAAAAATCCTTCAGCCCTGTGAGCACCGCAAGCGGCCGTGGTATTACATCATCAGCTGGTCCCACGAGACAAGGACACTATGACCATGCAGATATGGATTTGATATGTACTTTCAACATTTGAAATCTTATACTATTTTTTAATAAATGGTTTGCCCATTGCTGCACTTAGATGGCACTCCCTTGTCTTTCAGTACTGGGATTACATAGGAACGGTGCGGGAAACCACATGCGATACGGACAGGAATAGCACTGCATTCCGGTTCAAATTGCATGCGATTCATTTTGTATGGGCTCAAATCACACCGCAAAGGTATTGGTACTTGGTATCAGTGTGTACTTGACCGAAAGTATTGGTACTCGTACTCGCCGGTAAAAACGGTATCAGTGCAACCCTAGTAGGGATAATTGCAGACACCATGAAAACCTAACAGAGGTTATAATCCTTCAAGAAAAAAAAAAAGTTGTGGCTGGACATCCAATAACCTTGTGGAGGACAGTAACACAGTAAAATACATATTTCTACATTATGCACCAACAGTGATTGTTACTTTTTTCACCAGTATTGGTATACGCAAATATTGGCCGATACCGGAAGTGGGCGGAGGGGACATTAGTGGTGCGGATGTGGGAGCAGATAAAGATTTCCGGCCCTCCATTTTGCGGTGAGTGCTGATACATGACGCACGTCTCTGGCTGTGTTGCTGTCTGTCTCCTCCAGGCTGTCTGTTCATGGCGATCGGGGCGGTTACACCATGTCATGCATGGCAATCGGCGGGTGCCGTGTTGATGTCTCTTCTCCTGTCTTTGCAGCCAGTGAGCGTTACCTGTACATGTCTGACCCACACCACAGCAAGCAGGTCTCTCTCAGCTTAAATGGTGGCCAGTGTCAGCGACTCACAGTGAAGGTTACCTGTACATGTCCCACACCCACAGCATCTCTCGCTTAGGTTAAATGGTGGCCAGTGTCAGTGAGTGTTACCTGTTACATGTCCCACACCCACAGTATGTCTCTCTCAGCTTAACTGTGTGAAATGTGTTTCTTTCACAAATGTGTAAGAAGTTTCACTAGAAGCAAGCACACAACATTTTTATTTTTTTTTTACAAAATGCTATGTCTTTTTGAGTTTTTGTCCTGAGTCAGAATGATACTGTTCTAGTTCCTGTTCTGTTCTCGCTCCTCCTCATGCCTAAACTACAGACCTGTATTGCAATTGGTTGGTTGTGAACCATGTTCTGTGCAATTTGAGCTTTCAGAACTTTTTGACAAGCAAATAAAAGCATTTTATTTGTTTCATAAGTCTTTTGGAGTTCCAATTCTTCATTTCATAAAGAAAACTAACAAAAATCTTCATTCCCTTTAAAAAATGGTCACATGACCAAAAAATAGGTATCGGTATCAGCGACTTCCTAAGGTAAAGTATCGGTACTCAGTGGCAAAAAAGTGGTATCGGTGCAACCCTAGAAAAAAAGAATTTGATCCCCTGCTGGTTTTATACGTTTGCCCACTAACAAAGAAATGATCAGTCTATACTTTTAATGGTCGGTTTATTTTACCAGTGAGAGACAGAACAACAACAAAAATATCCTGAAAAATGCATTTAAAAAAAGTAATAAATTGATTTGCATTTTAATGAGTGAAATAAGTATTTGACCCCCTATCAATCAGCAAGATTCCTGGCTCTCAGGTGTCTTCTCTACAGGTAACGAGTTGAGATTAGGAGCACACGCTTAAAGCGGAGTTCCACCCAAAAGTGGAACTTCCGCTGGTTGGAGTCCCCCCCCCCCCCTCAGGTGTCACATTTGGCACCTTTCAGGGGGGGGAGAACACCTGTCTTTAGACAGGTGTCCTTTTCCACACATCCAGGAGCTCGGGGTTGGCAGCCGTTTACGTCAGTAGCGCCGCTCCCTCCTCGCTCTGCTACTGGTCGCCTGGCCAAAAGCAGAGCACAGCGGAGCCTTGCGCATGCGCAGTAAGGCGCCTGCCGTGAAGCTGTAATGCTACACGTGCAGGTTCCCTTACCCACAATGGATGCGGCTGCACCCCGACCCGAAGATCGGCGGCTGTGCCGACATCGCTGGACTCCAGGACAGGTAAGTGTCCTAATATTAAAAGTCAGCAGCTACAGTATGTGTTTTTCCAGGCGGACCTCCACTTTAAGTGCCGGTTCACACTAGGGCAGCTTCAAAGTAGACTCTGAAGCCGCCCCGTACAGCGCGACTTGCAAGCGACTTCTGTAATAGAAGTCAATGCAAGTCGCCCCCAAAGTGGTGCAGGAACCTTTTTCTAAGTCGGAGCGACTTGAGTCACTTCTATTAGAACAGTTCCATTGCACTGCACAGAGCGCGACTTGTCAGGCGGCTAAGTCGTCTGATAGGTCGCCCCAGTGTGAACTGGCACTGAAGGGAGTGATCCTAATCTCAGCTTGTTACCTGTATAAAAGGCACCTGTCCACAGAAGCAATCAATCAGATTCCAATCTCTCCACCATGGCCAAGACCAAAGAGATGTCCAAGAATGTAAGGGAGACGATTGTAGACCTACACAAGGCTGGAATGGGCTACAAGGCCATTGCCAAGCAGCTTGGTGAGAGGGCGACAACAGTTGGTGCGATTATTCGCAAATGGAAGAAACACAAAATAACTGTCAGTCTCCCTCTGTCTGGAGCTCTATGCAACATCTCACCTCATGGGAGTTAAAATGAACATGAGAACAGCGAGGAATCAGCTCAGAATTACACAGGAGAATCTTGTCAATGATCTCAAGGTAGTTTGGACCATTGTCACCAAGAATACAATTGGAAACACTACGCCGTGAAGGACTGAAATCCTGCAGTGCCCACAAGGTCCCCCTGCTCAAAAAAGCACATGTACAGCCCCTCAGAAGCTTGCTAATGAACATCTGAATGATTCAGAGGAGAACTGGGTGAAAGTGTTGTGGTCAGATGAGACCAAAATCAAGCTCTTTGGCATCAACTCAACTCACCGTGTTTGAAGGAGGAGGGATGCTGCCTATGACCCCAAGAACACCATCCCCACCGTCCAACATGGAGGTGGAAACATAATGCTTTGAGGATGTTTTTCTGCTAAGGGGACAGAACAACTTCACCGCATCAAAGGGACGATGGATGGGGCCATCTACCAGCAACTCTTGGGTGAGAACCTCCTTCCCTCAGCTAGGGCATTGAAAATGGATTGTGGATGGGTATTTCAGAATGACTATGACCAAACACACACGGCCAAGGCAACAAAGGAGTGGCTCAAGAAGAAGCACATTAAGGTCCTGGAGTGGCCTAGCTAGTCTCCAGACCTTAATCCCATAGAAAATTTGTGGAGGGAGCTGAAGGTTCGAGTTAACAAACGTCAGCCTCAAACCTTAATGACTTGGAGAGGATCTGCAAAGAGGAGTAGGACAAAATCCCTCCTGAGATGTGCAAACCTGGTGGCCAACTACAAGAAACGTCTGACCTCTGAACAAGGGTTTTACCGCCAAGTACTAAGTCATGTTTTGTGAAGGGGTCAAATACTTATTTCACTCATTAAAATGCAAATCAATTAATACGGTTTTTGAAATGCGGTTTTCTGGATATTTTTGTTGTTATTCTGTTTCTCACTATTAAAATAAACCAACCATTAAAATTATAGACTGATCATTTCTTTGTCAGTGGGAAAACATACAAAAATCAGCAGGAGATCAAATACTTTTGTTCCTCGCTTTATCAGCACAATCTGCTACTTTTGGAGCCAATTCAGACAAAGACTGCCTGTTAGGATTGCTGGTAGCAAAAATAATAATTCACCCGTGAAGTGCATCTAAACCCAAAACAAAAATGTAAATTATTGCTGCTCACCTGTCCTTTGATATGATGGCTACATTAGTTTTCTTTTTTTCAAGTGTTATTCCCCTGCTTATCTGGCAAATAACACAATTCCTGTTCCTAGGTGGCTTCACTAATTTGTCCACAGTATCTATAGAGCACTCAATTTCATTGCAGGCCGCATCAGTATTATGGTGCCCTCAAAAGGCCAGTTGTATCTGTAATAATAGAGGTCTAGAACACCCCTCGACCCATTACATCAAATGTCTCCCACCCCCCCCCCTCCACCATCAGAAGTCAAGCATCCCCCACGCTCCCTTACATCACAGTGCACCCCCTTACCTTGTGCTGATACCAAGAAGTAGCTAAAGGCGGAGCTGGGAAGCAGAAAGTGCAGGGTCTGGAGGAGGACCAGAGGAGGGCTCGAGTCTTCTGAATGCCAAGACCAGGAAGGGCAGAGAAGGTGATAAGGATGCACAGAGGTGCGCAGGATCTGTAGGAGGAGCCCTGTCCTCTCTGCTGCCGACTTCTGAGACGGAGGAAGAAATGAGCTTCTCCGTGGCTGCACAGAGAAACGCAGGATCTACAGTAGGACTTCTGTCCTCCCCTCTGCTGTTGACTGCTGAGAAAAAAAATGAAGAGCGGATACGAGGGGGGTGCCACATGACATTGGCCTGGTGGACTGAAATCGGCTCGCGGGCGTTGTGTTTGACACGTGCTATATAGGGAGGCCATGGCTGTCACACAGTTTGAACTTCAAACAGGTCTTCTTCTTGTGGGGCATGAGGGTGAGAATATATTGTGCATTCAGTTCAGCTCACAGGAAGTGACAAGGACACTGCATTTCTAACAAGATCAACTGATGATTTCTCTGCTTGCTAAAAATGTTCTCTTGCTTGAAAAAAATTGTAACGCAGCCACCATAGCCAAGGTGGTTCTCCAGTCCCCCCAAAAACTTAAAAGTCAGCAGCTATAAATCCCGTAGCTGCTGACTTTAAATATAAAGACAATAACCTGTCCAGGGATCCAGAGCTGTCTACACCAGAGCCAATTCTTCAATCTGTTTCGGGTCCAGGCGCTGGCATCTTAACTAAGGGAAACCAGCACTGAAGCCTTGCAGCTTCAGTCGGTCTCTCTTGCGCCCTGCTGTGCGTTGTGAATGGTTCCGCAGTCTTCTGGGTCCTGTGATGTGTTTCAGAAAGCCGCGGGGGAAGGAGGAGGATATGAATTTTCGCTTGGATCGCTGAGGTGATCTGATCAGAAAAGGGAGCGGGTACCTGTCAAAACCAGGTACCCCCCCCCCACCCAAAAAAGTGGCACTTGTTTGGGGGGGGGACAAGCGGAACTTCTAGTTCAGAGTGCTTTATTAATCCCAAAGGGAAGTCCGCACTTTTGGATGAGGTTCCACTTAAGGGCTGGCAAGCTGAAATGTAATATATTTTGTTCTTGGGCTTAGATACACTTTTTTGACTTACAACTGGAGTTGGTAAACGAATGGTCATGGGGCGACGATCGATCATTATGGAATTGTCGGCTTTGCAGAGCCATGTCTATGGGCAGAGATTGGTAACGAGTTTTCATTAGTGTAAGTAATCGTGTAATTAGAGAAAAGGAACCTCCTGCTGCCTAGAAGCAAAAACAAAAAAATGACAATAAAATTACCTGCTTTTCCTCTTCCAGTTTCTCTTTCGCCTCTGCGATTCGTTTTTTTAGAGACTCTTCCTTGTGGGTTTTATATCTCAACGAACCGTTGGTGAAGAAATCTCTGACTTTCATAGCAAACTGCTCGTCTTCGGAGTTCTTAATCTCAAACGTTTTCTGAAAACAACAGACAAATACTTTTTGATCTTACAACGTCATACATAAAAGGAGGAACAATCAAGCTGCGAAGTTCTGTGTTAGTTTTGGGAGGTCATACAAGACCAGACCACGTGCTTGTATCTCAATGTGACGGAGTTATTGAGACCGTCACTGGGGGTGGAAGAGGGAAAACTGCTGCAGGTGTGAAGTGCAGATACCTAGAAGCGAGCATAGCGCATGGGTTGTTCTAAAAAGGCAAAACTTGGGAGGCTTTCCTGCCCCTTCCCACCTCCTGTACATTTCTGCTGGATAGTAAGGCTGCCCATCACAGTGATGGGCCAATAGAAATGTGGTGAGGTGGGGCACAGCAGCAACCATTGGCACTACCAGAAGTGGCCCCGGAATCTGGTCGTGATAAGAGGGATGGGGAGACGCACCTGTCTTTCATACCCGTCTCCTACCATGACAGTCTTTTTAACCACCTCCCATCCATAAGGCATACTTGTACATCCTTGGATGAGAAGAGTGATATCTTGGTCATCGCTGCTTTTCAAAGGTGCACCTTCCATTTAAGGCCTCATGCACACTGCTGCCTCTAAACGGACATTTTAGACGCTGTTTCTAGCTGTCAAGATAAAACGTTCAGGGGAGGTTGAAAAGCGTCACCTGGGCATGGAGCCCAAGTCAAAGGGAAACGCAGCCAGGGTGCGTTTTTGAGGTCATGTGGCAAAAATATGCTGGTTGCTAAGGAGCAGGCACTCGCCGGTGTCCTTAACAACCAGTGAATAGCTGATTGTTAAGGAGCTAGCACATGTTGGCTTCCTTATTAATTGGCACATATGTAAACAATGTCCCCCGCACCCCCCCCCCCCCAATTCCCATGGTGGTCACGTGGCTTTATCTGGCTCCTGTCGAGGACTTGCCCCCCACTCCTCCCCTCACATTCTGGGAGCTAATGCTCCCGGCTGTCCCACCCAGTCTTTCCAGTTCCTCCTCCTCCGGTGGTAGCATCGCTTCTGCACAAGAGCATGTTGACCACCAATAAAGGTACCGGGGGGGGGGTTTCCATAAGTGTAGTTATTACTTGCCATTAAAGACTCCGATGGGTTCCAGCTCCTTAACGCGGTAGAAAACTAAGAAAAAAAGAGTCTCTCCGCAAGGTAAAGACATAATGTGCTAGTATGCACTGCATACTAGCACATTATGAAAGACTTACCTTGAAAAACAAAGCCCTCCAGCTCCGCTGCCGAGGCTTCCATCTTCACCCGGTCTTCCTCCCGGGTTCATGGGCTGCGGCAGTATGAAATGGCCAAGCCGTGATGATGTCACTCCCGCACATGTGCCTGGAAATCTCGGCCACGGCACGCAACTCTGAAGGAACGACACAGGTATACCGTTCCTTGAGAGCGTATGAGCCGGTGATGTCAACAGCTGTTGCTCGTTAGAATCTCTCCTAAACAGGGTATATTTAGGAGATATTCATTTTACTTAAAGGTAAGCTCTATTATAAGAGTTTACTACAACTTTAACAACCAAGGAATAGGCAGTTGTTAAAGCGGAGCTAAACCCAAAAGGGTTGCTTCCTCCCCCCATCTTGGTGCCACATTTAGCACCTTTCGGGGTGGGGAGGCGGGAGTTTTGGACAGGTAACCATCCCCAACCCTTCTGAGACACCTGGCTGCAGCGGGATCGCCCAGAAGTTCGTCCTCCCTCCTCCTTCCCCCGGGCCATTCAGAAAGCCCTGCGCATGCGCAGTAGGGAGCCGGCTGTGAAGCCGCAAGGCTTCACTGCCAGTTTCCCTTACAGGCAATGGTGGTGGCAGCCCCCGAGAGCTGATGGAAACATTGGTTGTGGTGAGGACATCGCTGGATTCCAAGACAGGTAAGCGTCTGAATATTAAAAGTCAGCAGATACAGTACTTGTAGCTGCTGACTTTGAATTTTTTTTGTGGGGGGGGCTGGACCACCTCTTTAAGGAGCCAGCATCCGATGGTGACCTGTAATGCTCCGCATTTAAAATGTGTTCTGCATTTTTTTAGCCACTTTAAGAACTGAGCCTATTTTTGGAGTTCGGTGCTTGCAAGTTAAAACCATTTTTTTTTTTGGCTATAAAATTACTTAGAACCCGCAATCACTATATTTTATTTTTCTAACACCCTAGGGAATAAAATGGCGATCGTTGCAAAACTTTATGTCACACCGTATTTGGGCAGCAGTCTTACAAGCGCGTTTAAAAAAACAAAAAAAAAAAACAGTTTTTTTAAGTTAAAAAATAAGACAACAGTAAAGTTAGGCCAATTTTTTTTCCATATTGCGAAAGATAATGTTACGCCGAGTAAAATGATACCAAACATGTCATGCTTCAAAACTGCGTCCGCTCGCGGAATGGCGACAAACTTTGCAACAAAAAAAATCTCCATTGGCGACGTTTTAAAAATTCTACAGGTTAGCAGTTTTGAGTTACAGAGGTCTAGAGCTAGAATTATTGCTCTCGCTCTAATGATCGCAGCAGCGATACCTCAAGTGTGGTTTGAACACCGTTTTCA
Source organism: Glandirana rugosa (assembly GCA_018402905.1). Classification (NCBI taxonomy): domain Eukaryota; kingdom Metazoa; phylum Chordata; class Amphibia; order Anura; family Ranidae; genus Glandirana; species Glandirana rugosa. Next base: position 418,418 of record BLSH010291684.1, on the reverse strand, counting down.
TATGTGGGCGGGACTTGCGTAAGTGTTCGCTTCTGCGGGGACGGGGCGCTTTAAGTTTTTTTTTTAATTATTTATTTTACTGTTTAATTTTTACACTGTTCTTTTTAAAAAAAAATGTGATCACTTTTAGTCCTATTACAAGAAATGTAAACATTCCTTGTAATAGAAAAAAGCATGACAGGTCCTCTTAAATATGAGATCTGGGGGTCAAAAAGTCCTCAGATCTTTTATTTACAGTAAAATGAAAAAGCAAAAAAAAAATTATATAAATTGGAAAAAAAAATGACAGTGCAAAAACAAAAAAAAAATGGGCCCTTTAATACCATTGGGCGGAAGTGACTTGTGACGTCGCTTCCGCCCTGCCATGTTATGTGCTACCATAACAACGGTATTCCACTTCAAACAGCCGCCGTATAATGACGGCGGGGCGGTCTTGTAGTTGTTAAAAATGCATATTGCTTTTTAGAAGCACTGCAGTGTGAAAGCAGATTATGGGGTTGATTTATAAAAACTGGAGTGCACAAAATCTGGTGCAACTCTGCTTAGAAACCAATCAGCTTCCAGGTTTTACTGTCAAAGCCTAATTGAAAAAGTTAACGTTAGAAGCTGTTTGGCTACCATGCACAGCTGCACCAGATTTTGCACTCTCCAGTGTTATTAAAATCAACCCCAAAGCCTTATATAAGGGGTAGAGACACAAGATATGGCAGGGTGAAAACCTGCCCCTGGAGTCTCCGGAGGACTTGGGTAGCCAGCCATTCCCTACAGATACCCAACAGCAGCTTTACATTGATACACTGATGACATATGAAGGTATATTTACCAAGAATTCAAACAGATCTGCATTGCATAAGAATTCATCCGGATCGCAGTTACTGAGGTCCTGGGGGAAGAGAGATAAGGAAAGATTACTTCCATCACATCTTTCAGGGCCAGTTGACACCATAGAAACGCAGTCCGGATGCGTTCCAAAATGCTTTTCTGTGCGTTTTTGATGCAGTCCAGCGAATTTCCCCCCCTTTTTTTGATCTTAACCACTTCAGCCCCGGAGGGATTTCCCACTTTAGGACCAGAGCACTTTTTGCAATTCGGCACTGCGTTGCTTTAATAATTGCGCGGTCGTGCGGCGTTGTACCCAAACAAAATTTGCGTCCTTTTTTTCTCACAAATAGAGCTTTCTTTTGGTGGTATTTGATCACCTCTGCGTCATTTCTGATCGCCGCTATAAACAAAAGAAGAGCGACAATTTTGCAAAAAACCCCAAATTTCTTTTTCCTAAAATACAAATCCAAAAAAAAAAAAAATTATATATATATATATATATATATATATATATATATATATATCTATATATATATATAGATATAGATATATATACATTTTCATCAGTTTTGGCCGATTTATATTCTTCCTCATATTACCAAAAATATGTAAAAAAAAGTTGCAGCGTTTACGAATGATGACAATTTATGGGGTTTTTATTTATTTTTTACTTGTAATGGCGGCGATCTGCGATTTTTAGCGGTACTGCGGCAGACATGTCGGACCATTTTGACCCTTTTTTGGGACCATTGGCATTTATACAGCGATCAATGCTATGAAAATGCACTGTGTAAATGCCATTGGCAGTGAAGGAGTTAACCTGCAGGGGGCGCTCTAAGGGTTAACTGTGTTCCCTCAGTGTGTTCTAACTGTATGGGGGCTGGGCTGGCAGGGGGAGGGGAGTGAATATATATCTATATATATATATATATATATAT
>BLSH010291684.1:396640-416648 GCA_018402905.1 Glandirana rugosa | reverse complement strand
CCCCCCCCCCCCCCCCCCCCATAAGAACGGAGATCCGTGTTTACATACACGGACCTCCATTCTTTCACTGCGGGGAGCCATCGCAGGTAGCCAGTGGAGATAGAGTCCACCCTACCCGCTCCCTGGCTCCCCCGGAACACAGTGCACGATCTCGCAGCCGCCGTCATATGACGGCGTTTTGCGAGAACGAGCCACCTTGTCGCCGTCAAACTGTGGTTGGCGGTCAGCAAGTGGTTAAAGAACATGTGTGTTCCAGTGAGTTTTTGATGCTTTTTACAGCGTTACAGTACAGTCCAGTGCAGGAAAAATGCAGCATGATCTACTTTTTTTTTCTGGAACTGCAAGCACTGGTGTGAACTATGCCATTGAAGACAATATAACCTTCTATGTGTTTCTGATGCACTGGACTGCATGTGGTGTGAACTGGCCCTCAGAGCAGTTTACAGCAATCACAAAAACACGATTCCTCACCCCTTTTGTACGTTTACCGTATGGGAAAGGTGAAAGTCTGTTTGGAATTGTTGCCGAGCCAGCTCCGAGGAAGGGAGCTTGTCTCCCAAAACACTTTCCCTTTCCAACCAACCGCTGAGGCGCGACGCCCACAATACTGGAGGTTTTATGATATGAGCTGTATTCACTCATGTCTGGGAGTACGTCTTTGGCTTTTTTAATAAATTGTGCCAGGTTTTAAAGGTAATGCACTAGGCGTTTGCGCCCTCCCTTGTTTGTTTTTAGACTGTTTGGAGTTTCCCCGCTCAGGGAGAACAGCATCGCCCAAACTACCTTGGATGAAGTGAGCACTGAAGGTTGGCATCTTTTCTGTGTAAGCAATGGAGCCTGATCCTTATTCCTGTCTGTTTCCCCACTGGAAAGATATCCCCTCACTTCCTGTATTGGTGACACCTGTCATTTGGGTTTCCCCTCGTTTGCTGTCCTGGGTGCAGCTGTCGTCAATACGAATTTCTCTGTGTGCATGCTATAAAAATCTGACCCCACGCTCTTCTAACCTAATGAATACAACTTTGCCTGGAGTGCCACTTCCTGTTGCTTCCTTATAGGCACAATAACAGATGCGGACTTTCCAGTTCCCGCTGTCATTTTCCAGAGCTGAATGTGAATGGCAGCTGGAAAGGGAAGATAAAGACAATCCGCCTTACAAATAAGGTGCACCTGAGTACACAATACAGGGTGGGGGGGCTCTACATCGCTCTATGGAAATATTCTGGTAACTACATACCATGCTGCGCACTTCCATGTCACTGTCATCCTCCACACCCTGAAAAAGAAGTACAGCTTTATGTTATAAATCTTACAATAAGTTCACTAAACAGCATGCGTTTTAGCTGTATTTTTTAACCAATTCAGCTCTGGAGCAATTTTTTTCATTTTTTGTACATATGAAAAAATCTTCATTTTTGGCAAATTTGTTAAATTCCCCTTCCCAGAACGCTCTACAACTTCTGAAAGTAGAGGCCCTGTAGAATAAAAAGAGGATAGTTGCAAATGTTTATGTCACATGACGTGTGCAACTGTTTATTAAAGCGGAGTTCCACCCAAAAGTGGAACTTCCACTTTAACCCCTTCCTTACCCGGCACTTAACCCCCCCTCCTGCCCAGACCAATTTTTGGCTTTCAGCGCTGTCGCATTTTGAATGACAATTGCGCGGTCGTGCGACGTTGTACCCAAATAAAATTTGCGTCCTTTTTTCCCCACAAATAGAGCTTTCTTTTGGTGGTATTTGATCCCCTCTGCGCCATTTCTGATCGCCGCTATAAACAAAAAATGAGCAACAATTTTGCAAAAAAGAACAATATTTTTTACTTTTTGCTAAAGTACAAATCCATTAAAAAAATTATTCATCAGTTTTGGCCGATATATATTCTTCTACATATTTTTGGTAAAAAAAAAAAAAAAATCGCAATCGGCGTATATTGATTGGTTTGCGCAAAAGTTATCGCGTCTACAAACTGGGAATTGATTTATGGCGTTTTTATTATTTTTTTTTTTTTTACTAGTAATGGCGGCGATCTGCGATTTTTATCGGGACTGCGATATTGGGGCGGAAATGTCGGACATTTTTTACACATTTTTGGGACCAATGACATTTATACAGCGATCAGAAATTTAAATGTCCACTGATTACTGTATAAATGTCATTGGCAGTGAAGGAGTTAACCAGCAGGGGGCAGTGAAGGGGTTAAATATGTTCCCTGGGTGTGTTCTAACTGTGGGGGGGCAGGGCTGGCCGGGACATAACAGATCTCACTGATCCCAGTGACAGGGATCAGTAGATCTGTTATGTCCCCTGTCACAGAACGGGGAACCGCCGTGTTTACAACGGCGGTTCCCCGTTCTGAGGCTCCTAAAGGTGATCGGAGGGATTCGGGCGGACATCGAGTCCGCCCGACCCACGGGCACGCTCGCGCAGCGTGCGGCGCGCACGCGCACAGGAGCATGCGCAGTGGAGGACGTCCATGGACGTCCTCCGGGCATTTCAGATCCGCGCTGGAGCCGTACTTTGGCTATAGCGCGGATCTGAAGTGGTTAAGGCCTCCTCCCCAGCTCCGGATGCTGAAACTGAGCTCTTGGGGAGGAGGGGGGTGCGGATACCTGACTTTTTCGGGTACTTCTGCTCCGGTCGCCTTAGGCAGTCGGAAGTGGAAGGTCTCGTCCCCCCTCTCTCCCGAAGTCTTCTGGGACACAGGACAGGTCCTAAAGACTTCGAGAACAATCGTGAAGCGCAGCACCTCTCGCCTGGCCGTGAAGCCGCGGCCGGGTGCCCACAGCAGCAATGCCGGCGCTGCAGACGGGAGGGGAAGAGATCCTAAGGCTCCGTGTGGCCCCATCACTGGACCGGGAGACAGGTAAGTGTCTGTTTATTAAAAGTCAGCATATACACTTTTTGTAGCTGCTGACTTTTAATAAACATTAGGAAAGGTTGGAACTCCGCTTTTAATGCAAATTTTCAGGAAAAAGTATAATAGAATTCATTTTAGCACAAACACACACACCCATTTTTTTTTTTTGCTAAAATATAAACAATGAGGTTGCGTCGAGTAAGTGGACTACCCTCTATTCCTGTTCTGGTGACAACCCAAAATATGGGATTTTCTTTCACTTTTTGGTGACAGTAAACAGAGGCAGAAATAAAAAAAAAAATATGATGGGTGTTGTAATGCCTCTCCACTCTAATCAAAGGTAGAACAAAAAAAAAAAAAAAAAAAAAAAGAAGAAAAACAAAAAAAAGTTTTGCCCCAAGACTAAGTTGTACTTTAAAGGTTGATCCAGGGATTTATCTGATCACCGCTATGGTGTCAGTAAGTATTTTTTTCTTTAATCTTCTTACAGCAAATTGATCTGTGCTTGTAGGTGGTTTTTTTCCCCTTCCTCTGAACCCAACACATAAAATTCACACTCAGAGGTTGAACTTGGTGGAACTTTGTCTTTTTACAACCAGATCAACTATATCAGCCTCTTTCAACACCGAGGAACCCTTGAAATAATTCTCCGGTCTCGGGGAACCCTGCTAAAAATTAAAAAGCTACAACTCATGATACATTAGTGTGATGGTCAATGGGAAGAATGCTCCTTACACTTGTGGTCATTGGGAAGAATTACCCCCTCACAGATAGCTAAAAAGATCAATGATGTCATTGGGAATTTATCTGAGAGGTAGAAATTGACCATTGCTCAAGGAACCCCTAGCAACCTCTGGAGGAACCCTGGTTGAGAAACCCTGATCTATGTAACTACATGTAAGCGACAGCCCCCTTTGGTGGCTGAACTACAAATCTCTGCATTTACTACAATAACAAATTTGGAAACTTAAGCAACAGGCACTAAAGCCGGCCATAGATGGAGCGATTTTTTTTTTCCTGCAAAAAGAAAATCACTCCTTTCTTCCATCAACACAGGCAGCGTTGATGAGGGAATCCCTCCCGTGGAGCCATTGTGTTCTCCCTGCCGGCCGCGAGTATAATAATCGCAATGTCAATCGCATGTAAAATCCAATAGGCTGCTGTACCAAAGTTGATCGATCAACTTGGGTACAATCAGCCTGCCCATACATGGTTAAAATCTCAGCTGTCTATGGCCAGCTTGAACGTGAAAGCCACTTACTTTACAGTTATGCATTTTTTTTCCTATGCAAACACTTTGAAAGGTGTTAAAAATTGTGCATGCATGATGAAATATGGGTTACCTTTTGCATTATCCTTATGCCATCTTGCCTACTCTGACCTTCAGTATTAGTGGGAGGTGCTTAAAGAGGAAGTAAACTTCCATCTAATGTTTGTACCCATAGGCAAGTCTATAATAAGGCTTACCTATGGGTACTGCAAATATCTCCTAAACATGCACTGTTTAGATTCTTACTGTATACTGCGCCAATGACGTCATGACGCGGGAGTGACGTCACGTGGCTCCGGCCAGTCACGCAGCTGGAGTCCGCGGACCCGGCAGGAAGACGGGCAAAGATGGATGCGGCCTCCAGCAAGGATGACACGGGCTTCGTTTGCAGGTAAGTTTCACATAATGTGCTGGTATGCGATGCATACTAGCACATTATGCCTTTACGGTGGAAAAAATAAAAGCAGAATTTACTTCCTCTTTAAGGGGTGGGAGCAGCTAAGTGATGTAATAATTTCCTTACAGGAAGTGCTCTGATGGAACCTTTTTCTAATTCTTTCCCAGGAACCTGGCACAAAATACCAGTTCTATCCCTACATGAATCCTCCCTTTCTCTTCAGAGCAGCCCTGATCCTCTTCTTTTAGGGTCCCCTGCCAGTAACCCTGGCTCCTCCTCTTCCATGAGTGCCCCCACAGAAAGCCACACTCTATGGGGGCACTCCATTGACACAGACAGTGAAACTCGACCCCGTCCCCCCTCACTCGTCAGTGGCTTTGATTGACTGCAGTGGGAGCCAATGGATCCCACTGCTTTCAGCATAAGCCTGTGAGATCGGGGAGAAGAGTGCTGGATCGAGAATGGGCTCAGGTAAGTATAAGTAGGATGAGGAGGGGTCTCTGTGACATGCAAGGTTTTTTACCTTAATGCATACAATGTTAGTTAAGTGTTAGGAAGGAATCCTCACTTAATAATGCAGCTGTTAACAAGTAAGAAGAAAATACATCACGGGACTGGGAGGAATTACACTGTTTTGTGCAGTGCTGGGCTCTGCATGTTATGAAAACATAAGAACATAATAAATTACTAACAGGAAGTTGTGGAAAGCCTATGACCTCAGAGCTGTGCAGCAAGCAGAGATCAAGCAAAGGGGTTCAGAGAACCCCAGATCCGGCACAGCAGCTAAATGGGAGACCTGGAAAAACCACAAGATGCAGATTTTTGCAAGTGCTCAGGCATGCAACATTTCAGATTGTCAAAGTAGTCCCTGCATTACTTTGGTCCAATGTTGAGGCAACTCGATAGACTTCAATATTAAACCCTCCAAGTCTCATGCAAATTGCACCTGGATAATATAGATGTGATTTCTGTACTATTTCTGTATGACTTTGTAATAGGTTTTCATTGTGCCAAAGTTGCAACAAAGTCGGACCAAAGTCGTACTGATCCCAAATCGTTGCAAAATCGCATAAGTGTGAAAGGGACCTAAAAGTTGAATTCCAGCTATACACCTAACTAGCCTTAAAGTGATACTAAAGTATTGTTTTTTTTTTTAGTTACAAATAACAAAAATGTTATACTTACCTGCCCTGTGTAGTGGATTTCAACAAAGCAGCCCGGATCCTCCTCTTCTAGGGTCCCTCTTCTGTACTCCTGGCCCCTCCCCCCGTTCAATGCCCCCACAGTAAGCAGCTTGCTATGGGGGTACCCGAGCCACAGCTCTATGTGTCCATTCAGACACAGAGCGTCATCAGGCCCCGCCCCCTTTCTCTTTTCATTGGCGGACTAACGTTGATTGACAGGAGTGGGGGCCAATGGCAACGTGCTGCTGTCTCAGCCAATGAAGAGGGGAGTTCCAGGCAGCCGAGACATTCCTACAACATTCCTGGATCTAGATGGACCTCTGGTAAGTATTAGAGGGGCTGTTGCACACAGAAGGTTTTTTATTTTAATGCATAGAATGCATTAAAATGGAGTTCCAACCCAAAAGTGGAACTTCTGCTTATCTGATTGCTGACACAGGGTAGCCGGATCATGTGACTGCACTGAAAATCGGTAAGTATTCTTACACAGTTAGTGTAGATATTGGGAGGGGGAGGGGACAGTTTTATGGCTAGTTAGGTATAAGGCCGGAATTCCACTTTAAGGTAAACGCTGCAATGATAACTCAGGATATTTAGTGATTAAGAAAGCACTGCCTTGTTTGTGGGAATATCAAATAGTGTAAACGGGGAAATAAAAGTTATATTCCTCCAAGGTCACTTTAATGAAGGGACTATGCAAACGGTGTCCTTCTTTCCATATCCATTCATAAAATTCCATCCCTACAAGGCAATGGCTGGGCCTGCAGGCAGGTTGTCCCAAGCTCTGGGCTTTATGCTGGGGGAAGTGGAAGCTTTTCCACTGTGGGGTGTTTATTCACACGCATCGGTCATATGGTTTATTACAAGCTCATCACTTTCAAATCTAGAGCAAAAATTGTAAAGACTTCCCATGCAGAAAGAAAGTTTAACATTTTATAATGACATGTAAAGGCTACTGACCTGTAAATCCATTCCGCTGTCAGAAGAAGAGACAAAAAAAATGTAAAAAAAAGAAAAAATTATATACAGAATATTTGGACAAGGATTTTCTATCAACAATCTTATAGCCAAAATTAGGAAACAAAAGGGAACGGGAGATTCACTTGCAAGAAGTAAAGTAACAGGTTAATGTATTAGACGGCACAAGGTGATTGTATTCTGACCCCGCCACCAGAGCAAACCACTCCACTAATTCCTTTTCCCTTCATCACGGTGTGGAGAGCTACAAAGAGAGACGTGCATCAAGGCAAAAAACCTTTTAATTACAGCCCCTCCTTATACTTACCCGAGCCCCATCTCGATCCAGCGATATGCGTGAGAGTCCCTCTCTCCTCATTGGCTCCTGCTGCTGCCAATCACAGCCAGTCAGCCAATGAAGAGAAAGCAGGGCGGGGCAGAGCCACGCTGTGTGTGTGTGTGGGAATGGACACGCAGAGGGCAGCTCAGGATCGAGCCCTCTCAAGTGCTCCCAGGACCGCCGATAGGGGATCAGGGCTATTCTGTGCAAAACCAGTGCGCAGAGCAGGTATGACACGCTTGTTATTAAAAGAAAAAATATATCTTTCCTTTAGAATCACTTTAAAGTGATTGTAAAAACTCTTTTTTTTTTAAATAACAAACATGTTATACTTACCTCCTCTGTTGCAGTAGATTTGCACAGCCCGGATCCTCCACTTCTCGGGCTCCTACCTCCTGTCAAGCGCCCCCACAGCAAGCAGCTTGCTATGGGGGCATCTGAGCCGAGCTGCAGCTCCGTGTGGCCATTCAGACATGGAGCCCCTTTTCAACCCCCCCCTTCCTGATTGACTGACAGCTGCGGGAGTCAATGGCACAGCTGCTGTGTCTCAGCCAATTAGGAGGAGAGTCCCGGACGGCCGACACACTCGTGGACATCGCTAGACAGAGATGGGGTTCAGGTAAGTATTAGAGGGGCTGCTGCACACAGACGTTTTTTTTTATCCTAATGCATAGAATGCATTAAGATAAAAAGCCTTCTCCCTTTACAACTCCTTTAAGTAATCAACACTTGTTGAGCCGGCATAGCTACTGAATGCTAGATTCTCACCTGAAATTCTAACATATGGTCAGCTCATGTCCAGTAACCTGTTCCCACCGGCCATACGCATATATGTGGCCTCTTGGTAGGTGGGCTGTACCAGTGAGAGGCCGCATATATGTGGGCCAAATGTAAACAATTCTGCGCTGGGAGTGCCCTCCCAGGACAGTAACCTGTGGAAACCAGAAAGCTGTGAAATATGTGAACAGGCACTAAGGGGCGAGTTTTTTTTTTTAAACAAGAAATCTAAGACCTTTGAGTGTTTCATTTAAAGCAGAGGTACGCTGCCCGCTGCCACTTCAAAAATTAAAAGTCAGCAGTTACACATACCGTAGCTGGTGACTTTTAACATTAGGACACTTACCTGTCCTGGAGTCCAGCAATGTCGGCACCGCCACTGATTTTTGGATCGGCTGGTGGAGTGCTGCCGCCGCCATTGAGGGCAAGGGAACCCGGAAGTGTAGCCTTTTGGCTTTACGGCTGGGCACCTACTGCACATGCGCGAGCCGCCGTGCTCTCTCACAGGCCCGGCGGCGGAGGGGGGAGCCAAGCTGCTGACGTCAGCGGCCTGAGCTCCCGGATGTGGTGAAAAGGACACCTGTCAAAGACCGATATTCTCTCTCACCCCCGAAAGGTGCCAAATGTGACACCTGAGGGGGGGGAGGAATCCGACAAGCGGAAGTCCCACTTTTGGATGGAACTCCTCTGACTTTATTTAGGTTGCGTTGATGGGTTAGGGTTCAAACCGATCCATTTACCAGTTTACTTGGGGCAGCAGTAACAATGTCGTAGTGACACAGTTGTGAGAATTCACCAGTAACAGGATTGCTAGAAAACTAAAGATCACTCATTACTACACAACTATATTTGTGTTTATCTCTCTCCAGCTTCAGCAAGGCGGCACTTCCTTGCTGCTGATATCGATACAAAATATAACTCATCATGGAGTAAGCAAAGTTTCGCTCATTTAGCTGGCGAGGGAGTGAGACAGGAATGCAGGTGAGCGTTTAACTTCCTTCTGTCTCCTCCAAAGTGATCAAAATCATCATTAACAAAATTAACGACTTAACAGTCAGGCACATTACAGGTTGCTCTATTCCCAATGCCTGCAAAGGACAGCCTATACATCAGCATTGGGTGGGTATTTTGAGAAGTGGGGGCTTTTTTCTCTATTTATGGGTTCCCCCTCCCCAGTCAAACAGTGCTGAAGGCCTGGAATCAATGATATGGAGACCCTGCACACTTTAGCACTCTAGCTAGAAGGGAACAATCTGCAAGATTGCAATGCTGAACTGGTATCACTGGGAAGGCATTGGCATTCTGTGTTATTTGCAGGGAAAAAAATAAAAGAATAAAAGAATGCTTAGCAATGCTTCCACTTTGTCAATCTTCTATGAATCAAGTTACAGGGTGCATACTTACCCATAGCCCAAGTCAAGACCAGCTCCATGTGCTGCCTTCAGCTCTGCAATAGAGTTAACCAAAAAGCAGAAACAATTCATTAGGAAACTTAAGAGGTATCTTAATATTCTATTATATATATACACATATATATATATATATATACACACATACACACATAGATCTCTTGTATAACAGTGTAAATTTGCTGTCTCCTCAAAATAACTCAACACACAGCCATTAATGTCTAAACCGCTGTGAGATGAGATAATATATATATATATAGATTTTATATATGTTTTTTCATTATTATCTACTGGTAAACTTTCAAATAAATGTTTGCTTTTTAACATTTATAGGAGGCAGCTATATTAATCCTCTTACATAGAAGACCCTCCTCTATAATATAGAGACAAGGTCTCAATCTTCCGTAGCCCTGTGGCTTCTGTGTACAGGGGAGGAGAAAACACACACATATATATATATATATATATATATATATATATATATATATATTAAATCCGTATTAAACTGAAATTGATCCAGCCAGCAAGTCTTGTTCTTCAGGAGAACAAGTTGTCCTGCAGATGTAGCAGTTAGAGTGTTGCAACATACCATTTACCACCGACAGTGGTGCTTATAATGATCTTAAGTAAAACCTGAATTCCAAAAAAAAAAAAAAAATCATTTGCTGTAACTGTTTAACCCAGGGATCCTCAAACCACGGCCCTCCAGCTGTTGCGGAACTACACATCCAATGAGGAAATGTAAAACTCTGACGTTCACAGACATGACTAGGCATGATGGGAATTGTAGTTCCTGAACAACTGGAAGGCCATAGTATCAGGACCCCTGGTTTAACCAGTTCCACACTGCCTACCACATATTTACGGTGGCAGTGTGGACGCTGGCCGCGAATCGCCGTAAAAAGGCAGCGATCTGCGAATGGCCGCTAGGGGGCGCGCACCCGCCGCACTCCTGAGGAGTGTGCCCGCGGCTTGGGCGGACCCGATGAGCGGCCACAGGCAAAGAACGGGGAACCGCCGATGTAAACACGGCGGTTCCCCATTCTGACAGTGCGGGCATAGGAGATGTACTGATCCCTGTCACTGGGATCAGTTAGATCTCTTATGCCCATGGTAGCCCAGCCCCCCTCACAGTTAGAACACACCCAGGGAACACAGTTAACCCCTAGATCTCCCCCTGCAGGTTAACCCCTTCATTGCCAATGACATTTATACAGTAATCAGTGGACATTTAAATTTTTGATCGCTGAATAAATGTCATTGGTACCAAAAAAGTGTCAAAAATATCTGACATGTCCGCTCCAATATCGCAGTACCGCTAAAAATCGCAGATCGCCGCCATTACTAGTAAAAAATAAATAAATAAATAAAAACCCCAGAAATTAATTCTCACATCCATAAACGCGGCCATTTTTGCGCAAACCAATCAAACGCCGATTGCGATTTTTTTAAATCACAAATATGAGGAAGAATATAAATCGGCCAAAACCGGTGAAAAAAAAAAAATGTCTTTTTATATTTTTTTTTTGGATTTGAATTTTAGCAAAAAGTAAGAAATTTGGATTTTTTTGCAAAATGGTCGCTCTTCTTTTGTTTATAGTGGTGATCAGAAATGACGCAGAGGGGATCAAATACCACCAAAAGAAAGCTCTATTTGTGGGGAAAAAAAAGGACGCAAATTTCGTTTGGGTACAATGTCACACGACCGCGCAATTGTCAGTTAAAGCGACGCAGTGCCGAATCGCAAAAAGTGCTCTGGTCCTACACTGGGAAATTCTTCCGGAGGTGAAGTGGTTAAAAAGCGTGAGCTGCAGTTTGGCTTCAAGTGATTGTAAAGTCTTTTTTTATTTTTTCAATAAAAATAAACACGTTATACTTACCTCCTCTGTGCAGTTGGATTTGCACAGAGCAGCCCGGGTGCTCCTCTTATCGGGTCCCTCGTCACTGCTCCTGGCCCCTCTCTTCTGTTGAGTGCCCCCACAGCAAGCAGCCTGCTATGGGGCACCCAGGCCCTGTCACAACTCCCTATGTCCATTCAGACAGAGCTCCGGCCCCGCCCCACCACCTCACTCTCTCCTGATTGGCTGACTGACAGCAGGAGGGAGAGTCTTGGACGGCCAAGACACTCGTGGAAATCGCTGGACAAAGAGGGAACTCAGGTAAGTATTAATATTTATACAGGAGATGCATTTCCAGACGATCAAGTGAAAACAGAGGGGAAAAAAGCCTAAAAAAAAAAAAATAAAAAATAAAAAAGAAAACTGTGATGCAGCCGCCACATCTAATGATTGATAAGTTGCAGTATGTTAAAGTTTTGGCATTCATACTGCTTTCAAGTTATCAGTTTACCCCTTGTTGACTTCCTGCTGCAACTTTTTTCTCTAGATCACAGCCTGAATCTAATCAAACATAAAGGTATTCTTGCTATGTTTTCTAGCATCCCTGAAGTGTGATGAGGTGTTCCAGTGAACAAAGAAGAAGAACTGAGGGGACTGTAAAGATTTGTGATATGACATTTAGATCTATATACTGACATGCTCAGTGGGTGTAAGGTTTTCTTTAATGGCATTCAGATATGATGAATAAAATACCTCGAAATGTTAACATGTCGTCAAGCAGTATCCGTTCTCGGAGCTTCTGGGCGTGCTCTTCCCTTTGAAAGTCGAGATGAAAAGCAGAATCTTGTGGCAATGCTTGTAGCCCGTCGTCATACTGAAAGGACGTCCCACTTCGGTGCATTTGAGATTGGAAATCTAGGTCACCTGGGAATCCTTGAGAAGGACCCTCAGTCCTCTTTTGACCCTTAAAGTCTTCATGACCTAATGGTCCCATAGACGGCAAGTCAAAATCACTATGAATATTACCCAGTGATCGCTTGCTTTGATCCTGCCTAAAACCCAAGTCACGGTCATCGTTTCGTACTTGGGTGCCAGTGTTCCTGGGACCACCTTGTAATGTTGGCACTCTTTTGTCTTCATACTGAAATGCCTTCTCATCTCTGAGCATTCTGGAGTTGAGGTCTTCAGAAAAACCCAGAGGATTGATTTGTGTCCTATTTTGCACCTTTAGGTCATCGCGATCTACTTGTAGATGTGATGGTCCCATAGATGATATTGTTGGGTCACCATGGGCATTACCCAGTTGATCAAGCCGAAAAGTAAAGTCTCGGACATCGGTTATTACTCGGTTGTCAGTATGCCTGGTGCCACCCTGTAACATTGGTTCTGGTCTGTCATACCCGAATCCCAATCTATCTCTGTGCATTGGAGTGCTGAGACTGTGGCCAGCAAGAAAACCTGGAGGTTGGTCCTTTGTCCTGCCTTGGCTTTTAAAATCATCATCTACTTGTTGAAGCAACGGTCTAACAGATGGCATAAGGAGGTCACGAGGGGCATCACCCAGTAATCCTTTGCCTTTATCAAGCCGAGAAGCAAAGTCACGGTCACTGAACCTTAATTTATCAGACTCTCTGGGGCCACCTTGTAATGTTGGCGCTCGCCTGTCATCACGCTGGAATGGCATCTCATCTTTGCGCATCGGATAGCTGGGATCGTGGTCACCAGGAAAAAGTGGAGGCAGGCTGGGGGTCTTATCTTGACCCTTAAAGCCATCTCTATTTCCTTGTTGATGTATCAACCCCATAGATGGCATGTCAAAGTCACCGCGGGGGTTATCCAGTGGTCGCATGCTTTGATCAGACCGATAAGCAAACTCACGTTTATTGCCCCATTCTTGGTTGTCGGTATGCCTGGGACCACCTTGCAACATCAAACTTTGTTTGTCATCATACGGAAACTCCATCCTATCATCTCTGTGTGTTCGAGAGCCCAGATCGCGGTCACCAGAAAAATTTGGAGGATGGCTCGATGTCCTATTTTGACCCTTAAAACCATCCCGATCTACTTGTTGACGTAATGGTCCCAGAGATGACATACCATGATCACCCATGCTTTGATCTCGCTGAAGAGAAAAGTCACGGTCGTTGTCCCTTAGTTGTCTGTCGGCACGCAAGGGACCACCGTCTAATGTTGGCTCTTGTCTGTCAAATATTCCCCCAACTCTATGCATCTGCGATTGGAGATTGCGGTCACCATATAACGGTCCAATAGATGGCAGGCCAAAGTCACCACGAGGATTACCCAGTGACTGTGTGCTCTGATCAAGCTGAAAAGCAAAGTCACGGTCATTTTTCTTTACTTGGCTGTCGGTATGCCTGGGGCCACTTTGCAATGCTGGCCCTTTTAGGTCGTTGTATTCAAATGCCATCTCACTTCTTTGCATTTCAAAGCTGGGATTACGATCACCAGGAAAATCTGCCCTACCGGTGAATTTCCTGCTATCAGGGCCTCTTTGTTGGTATGAAAGCTCCATGGGTAGGCGGCTATCAATGCCTTCACGGATATTACGGTCACTGAGACCTTCAGCATGAAAACCAGAATCGCCATGGCTCCCTAGCGGGCGGGTTTTATCAATGTGGTCATCAAACTGATATGCTAGACCACTTCTATCAACATTACGGTCATACTGAAATGGTAGGTTGCCTTTCTGGTTACCAACACCACCCATTAACGTTGGCCATTCCTCTGCAAGAAGAGGTTTGGGCTTGGAGTTGGTAGAGTTTGAATCTGGATTATCCTGTTCGTCCTCACTGGATGAAAGATCTAGGAATTGTGAAAATGGATTATTTTTAAATAGTACAGAAGACAGAGAGGCACATTACATTAAACCATACTATTAAAGTGAGAGCTCAGGTTTTATTTTAAACCCCTTCCTGCCTAAGGCCCCTTTCACACTTGTGCGACTTGTCCTGCAACTTGGGACTGCAAAGTCGCATGACAAGTCATACCCCATGATTTCCAATGAGTACCATTCATATCTGTGAGACTTCAAAGTACAGTGAAACCTCAGACTGCGAGTAACGCGTTTTACGAGCGTTTCGCAATACAAGCAGTTTTTTTTATTTAAATCCGGACTCGGTTTGAGAGCGCTGTCTCACAAGGCGAGCAGGATTCAAGCCCCTGTGTATGCAATTCCATATGTGGCCAGGGGTGTGGGGTGCTGGTGAGGCTCAGAGACGCTCGGAGCACCCAAAAGTGTCAAAAGTTCCTGAGTGTCTTCAAGCCTCACCAGCGCCCCCGCACCTCTGGCCAGATACAGTACTGCATACACCAGCAGTCATTGTGGAAGAAATTATCTGAGTTTCCATTGTTTCCTATGGGGAAACTTGCTTTGATATACGAGTGCTTTGGATTACAAGCATGCTTCTGGAACAGATTATGCTCGTAATCCGAGATTCCACTGTAGTCCCTGCACTACTTTGGCTCGACTTTGATGTGATTTAAGGTCCACAGATTACACAGGCATTGCTTAAAGTCACATCAAAATCATGGTAAAATTGCGGCAAAATCACGTGACTTTCAGGTCACACTAGTGTGAAAAGGGCCTAAACCTTTTTTGACAGTTGTTGCTTACAAGTTAAAATCCATATTTTTTGCTAGAAAATTACTCGAAACCCCCAAACATTATATATATATTAGCAGAGACCCTAGAGAATAAAATGGCAATCATTGCAATATTTTATTTCGCACTATATTTGCTCAGCGGTCTTTCAAACGCAATTTTATTTTTTTTTAAAAAATACACTTTCATGAATTAAAACCCCCCCCCAAAAAACAGTAAAGTTAGCCCAATTGTTTTGTATAATGTGAAAGATGATGTTATGCCACGTAAATAGATACCCAACATGTCACAGTTTAAAATTGCGCACACTCGTAGAATGGAGACGAACTATGGTATTTAGAATCTCCATAGGCGACGCTTTTTGCTACAATTATTGCTCTTGCTTTAACGATTGCTGCAATACTTCACGTGTGGTTTGAACACCGTTTACATTTGCGATCGCGACTTGCGTATATGTTCGCTTCGGTGTGCGAGCTCGGAGGGATGGGGTGCTTTAAATTTAATTTAAATTTTTTTTTTATTTTTACATTGTCCCTTTGGAAAAAAAAATTTTGATCACTTTTATTGGTGTCAGAAGGAATGTAAACATCCCTTGTGACAGGTACTTTTTATGGAGGGATCTGGGGGTCTATAAGACCCCAAATCCCTCCTTTGCACTTAAAAGCATTCAAAAGGCCAAGTTTCGCTGTTTTGAATAGGGCCATTTTTTAAAATTTGGCGCCTTTAAGTTTTCCGGTAACCGGAAGTGATGTCATGACATCGCTTCAGGGTTACTAGATCTGAGATCTGATCAAAGCCGATTGGAGCACCATATTACAAATATATGTAAATATGGGTAACCTAGTGCAAAAAGTGAACTGTAAAGTCCTGTTCACGTTTTACACTTTAGATCTGCTGCACGGGTTTGGGAAAAAAGGCCTGCCTATGGCATCTTTGGTTGTATGCAAAAATATTGTGAGGGTGGGGGATGGGGGGAGAAGTATTTGGATGGTCACACTTCCCCCTGTTGCATTCTTTGAGCTCTAACATAAATTAAAAAAAAAACAGCAGAGAGTGCGACCCACTCATGGTAGCAAAGCTGAAAACTAAACCACAGGAATCCTACAGCCATTACTGAGAAATAGAAGACACCGATAGGTGGACTAGGGTACACCAATACCATTTTTATCATCACCGAATACCGATACCTTCTGTCAAGAACTCGTCAATACCGAGTACCGATACTTTGCAGTGCTATTTGCATCCATACATAAAAATAAAAAAACTGGATTTTTTGACTTACCGTAAAATCCCTCTGAGTTCGTTGACAGGCACAGCGACTCATTGGACTAAGTGGGTTATGCTGCCCTCTTCAGGAGTTTACTAGGCAGAACAGGTAGTTCTAACAGCAAAAAGAACAGCAACAGGCCCAGCCCCTCCCAGGGGAGAGTCCCCACTGGCAGATAACCCCCTACCCAGCTTCTACCTAGTGCAAGGAGTAGACTTGGCTCCCTGTTGGGATCTGTGGTACCTCTCTGGGTCCACTTCGGCTGTCCTGGAGGACAGCCTCACAGATGAAGACTACAATCAAGCAGCCGCACTAGGTGAAAGGCTGGGTCTTGGATCCAGGTAGTCTCCCCAGCCGGCCATCACGCGCTAGACCTGTAGCTACGCGCTGGGTCGACCACGATAGACCCCGATCAGGACAGGGCGGCCCCGCAGGTTAAACATCCCGCTGCCGCAGTTCCCACTGGCAGATAACCCTCCACCCAGCTCTTCTAGCTCAGTTCGTAACAAGCAGTGCGACATCAAGAGGGGTGGGTGCTGTGCCCGTCAACAAACTCAGAGAAAGGGATTTTACGGTAAGTCAAAAAAAAAAAAAAAAAAAAAAATCCAGTTTTCTCTTTCGTTCGTTGACGGGCACAGAGACTTCATGGACTAAGTGGGATGCCCAAAAGCAGTGCCAAAAATGAGGGGTGGGTAACGAAACAACAGAACTACACCCAACCGAACCCTCTGTGAAGAACCAAACGTGTCTCACACGGCTGCCTGCAAAACTTTGCGGCCAAACGCAGCATCCGAGGATGCTAAAACATCAACTTTGTAAAACTTTGAAAAGGTGTGCACAGAGGACCAAGTAGCCGCCTTGCACACTTGAGATACCGACGCCTGATGTTGAAAAGCTCAGGAAGTGCCAATCGCCCTGGTAGAGTGAGCCGTGACCGGGAAGGGAGGCTCCAGACCCCGAACAGCATAGGATCGGGTCACTAGGCCACCAGACCCTTGTGTGGACCATCCACCACGACACAGAGAGCATTCGACCTCCGAAAGGAGGCCGTGGTCACCAGATACACCCGCAGGGCCCGAACAACATCCAGGGAGTGCAAAGCAACCTCCTTAGGGTGAGACGGGCGTGGGCATAGCGAAGGAAGGACAATGTACATTTGATAGGGAAAGATGACACCACCTTCGGCAAAAAAGAAGGTAATGGGTGCAAGACCGCCTTATCTTTGTGTAGGACCAGATGTGGAGACCTACAAGATAAGCCGCCAAGCAGATGCCACCAGGAAAGCCACCTTTTGCGAAAGCAATTGCAGTGATATTTCCCTGCTATTCTCAAAGGGCGGCTTCTGAAGGACCGAGAGGACCAAATTGAGGTCCCATGACACCAGAGCCGACCGTACTTGGGGAACGACATGCCAAACCCCCTGCATGAAAGTACGGATCAAAGAATGCGTCACCAAAGGACGATGAAAAAGGATCACCAGAGCCGAAACCTGACCCTTAATAGTACTCAACGCCAGTTTCTAGTCAAGAATCTTCTGTAGAAAGGCAAGAACCCGTGATACCGAAAAAGAGCGAGGGTTCCACCCCCTGGCCTCGTACCAGGCGATGTAAGCCTTCCAGGTGCGGTGGTATATCTTATGAGAAGTGGCCTTACGTGCTTTCAACATGGTGGGAATCACCGAGTCCGAGACACCTCAATCCCCCAACACCTGGGATTCAATAGCCAGGCCATTAAAGTCAGGGAGGGTAAAGCAGGATGCAAGATGGGCCCCTGGGACAGAAGGTCCTCACAAAGCGGGAGTCGCCAGGGGACGTCCACCACCATTCGTAATACATCGGTGTACCAAGGACGCCTTGGCCAATCTGGAGGTACCAGAATGGTCGGTATACCCTCCGCTTCTATTCTGCGCAGAAGACACGGAAGCAGTTTGAGGGGAGGAAAGGCATAGATGAGCCGATACGGAGCCCACAGAGCTACTAGAGCATCCACCGTGTCTGCCAAGGGATCCCTTGTCCTGCACCTTCCGATTGAGACGGGACGCTAGCAAGTCCACGTCCGGAGTACCCCATCTCAGACAACTCTGATGAAACACATCCGGGTGCAGGGACCACTCTCCCTGGTCCAGGCGCTGACGACTGAGATGGTCCAACTGCCAATCTTCTACGCCTGGAATGTGAACGGCAGAGATTGCCAGAACATGGCTTTCTGCCCACCGCAGAATGAGGGCTACCTCCGAGGCCGCAGCCGAGCTTCTCGACCTGCCCTGGTGATTCACGTATGTCACGGCCGTGGCATTGCCCAACTGAATCCGGACAGGGCACCCATGCAGTCTTGACGTCCAATGGGAGAGACAGCACCAGATCGCCCGCAGCTTCAGGACATTGATCAGGAGACGAGACTCCTCCAGAGGCCACCGTCCCTGGGCTGAGAGTAGTCCCAGAACTCCACCCCAGCCAGTCAAGCAGGCGTCCGTCGTGACCACTGTCCAGTGAAGGGGGAGGAAGGACTTCCCCCTACCGGAGAGCCAGGGCCCACAGCCACCAGAGCAGCGAGGCCCTCACCTGGTGATCCATCCTGATCACCCGATCCAGGGAAGATGGGGCCCTGTCCCATCTCAGGAGAATTTCCTGTTGCAGAGCATGGGTGTGGTACTAAGCATAAGGGACCGCTTTGAATGAGGCCCAGGACCCGCATGCAAAACCGGAGTGAGGCCCATTTCTGGGACAGCAGAGACCGGATCGCTGACTAAAGCGCCTGCCTCTTGGTTAATGGAAGGAAAACCTTCGCCTGAGCCGCATCCAGAATCAGCCCCAGATACTCCAGGCAGTGAGAGAGTCAGAACAGACTTTGGGAGGTTGATCGCCCAGCCGAACTCCTGCAGAGTGTGCAGGGTGATCGTCACATTGTCCCTGAGCGCTGGAGCCGACTCTGCACGCAGGAGAAGGTCGTCCAGATACGCCACAGCCGCGATGCCCTTCTGCCTCAGCAGAGCTAGAACCGGGGCCATCGGTTTGGTGAAGACCCGAGGCGCCGAGGGCAGGCCAAACGGGAAAGCCATGAACCGGTTGAGGTCCTTCAGGTCCAGGATGGGACGGACCCCATCCTCCTTTGGGAGCACAAAAAGGTTGGAATAAAAACCCTGGGAACGCTCCGCCCGTGGAACGGGAACAATCACCCCCTGACCCAGCAGGTCATGCACAACCCCAAACAGGGACCGTAGCCTGCTGCAGGTTGGAGGCGAAGAACCTGTGGAGACCACCTCGAGCACCCATCGGTCCGAAATGCAAGAGGGACCACCTGTCTGTGAACCTCAGATGTCCCCCCACCCGAACGCTGGGTGGGGGCAACCCTTCATGAGGAGGAGACCTTGTCCTCTGGCTTGGCGCGCTTACGCGGCCAGGGAGGCTTCTGTCCACCCGCGGGGGCCTTGGCGGGCTGCGAACCCTTGCCCGAGGAGCGGAAGGGACGAAAAGGCCGCCTATGGGCCGGAACGGAAGGGCCCAGCCGGCGACGGGACTCCATATGCCTCCATGACTTCGCCACCAGTGAAATTTTTTTATAATCTCATCCAGTCTCCGAAGAGACTCCACAGGAAAGGCAAGTTCACCAGGGCCTTCTTAGAAGTCTGGTCCGCTGACCAGCACTTCAGCCAAAGCCACCGCCTGGCCACCACAGAGACCGCGGACACCTTGGATATCAGGGGGGCCGCGTCCATGGCAGCATTGCACAGATACTGAGCCCCATGGACCATGCGATCAGCAAGAACCACACACTCAGGACAAACCTGAGTCTTGCTCAACTCGCTGTGTAACAGCTTCACCCACTCAGTCAGCGTTTGCAACAACAGCGCAGAGGCCAAAACGGGCCGCATGTCCGATCCCGTCAGAACAAATAGGGACCCGACGCATGCCTCGGCCTTCCTGTCACCCGGGTCCTTAAAGGACAGCGTGCCCTCCACAGGGATAGTGGTCACCTTGCTCAGGCGGGACGGGGGAATCAACCATGGGGGGTGGGGGGCAGGGCGGACTCGTTCCACTGGTGATAGGGACACCTCCCGTGCGACAGGAAATTCCTGGGCCCACTGTCCT
>BLSH010291684.1:376204-395583 GCA_018402905.1 Glandirana rugosa | reverse complement strand
ACAGCGGGGTACCGCAGGGGGCACGAGCGAGGGAGAGGGGGGAGACCACCCACTACCCCGACACCCCGGAGGGGGGTCCCGCCAGCTCCCCCCCCCCGACCTAGTCGGTTGGTGCGGGGGATCCCACCCGAGACAGCGTCTATGCTACCGGCAGCCCGGGGGAGCTGTCGGCCCTGGGCACACTGCGTGTGGCGGCGGGACGTTTAACCCGCGGGGTCGCTCTGTCCGGATCGTGGTCGACCCAGCGCGTAGCTACAGATCTAGCGCGTGATGGCTGGCTGGGGAGACTACCTGGATCCAAGACCCAGCCTTTCACCCAGCGCAGCTGCTTGATTGTAGTCTTCATCGGTGAGGCTGTCCTCCAGGACAGCCGAAGTGGACCCAGAGAGGTACCACAGATCCCAACAGGGAGCCAGGTCTACTCCTTGCACTAGGCAGAAGCTGGGTAGGGGGTTATCTGCCAGTGGGGACTCTCCCCTGGGAGGGGCTGTGCCTGTTGCTGTTCTTTTTGCTGTTAGAACTGCCCGTTCTGCCTAGTAAACTCCTGAAGAGGGCAGTATAACCCACTTAGTCCAATGAGTCGCTGGGCCTGTCAACGAACGAAAGAGAAATGGTGCAAACTGCACAGCAAAGAAACGCATGCGATATGAACAGAAATGCAGTGCGATTCCTGTCCGACTTGCATTTGATTTTCCCCACTGCTTGTGTGTGTGTGCGTGTGTGTGTAAAGGGATTAAAGTGCCATTTAGTCAGGTTAAACAATGTTAGAACACACAGTACATATCTGGTAGCAAATTATAGTGGGGGGCGTGATGTCAGCTTGGGGGGCAGACCATCTATTCATCTCCTTCAGCGGCCCTGATTTGCTACCAAATATATATTGTGAGTTCTAACATTGTTTATCCTGACTAGATAATGCTTTAATCCCTTTGTATACACACACACACACGAGCGGTGGGAAAAATCGCATGTGATTTGGACAGGAATCGCATC
This sequence comes from Glandirana rugosa, assembly GCA_018402905.1. Classification (NCBI taxonomy): domain Eukaryota; kingdom Metazoa; phylum Chordata; class Amphibia; order Anura; family Ranidae; genus Glandirana; species Glandirana rugosa. The sequence goes on along the minus strand of BLSH010291684.1, from coordinate 394,590 downwards.
ACATGCAATATTTTTATGTGCGATTTGAACCCATTAATTTTGTACTGATGCAAAATCACACCGCAAAGTATCAGCTTTGGTATCGGGAAGATTTGGGTGAGTATCGATCACCGTTCAAATGCTTGGGATCGGCACCAATACCAGTAGCGGTGCATGCCTATGGATTACTTCTCTGGCAAACAATAAAACATCAGGTTTTTTGCTGCTCATCTAAATCCAAAGTTCTGTCCCACTCTATTCAAACATGGTCTAGTTTGGGCCAAAGCTCGCCAGCTTTGGTTTAAGCCAGGGGTCTCCAAATGTGGCCCCTTACTTGCCTTTATCCGGCCCTTGGAGGACTATTCCTCCCACTGACACCAACAAGGGGGTACTATTCCTCCCACTGACACCAACAAGGGGGTACTATTCCTCCCACTGAAACCAACAAGGGGGCACTATTCCACCCACCGATACCAAGGATGGGGCACTATTCCTCCCACTGATACCTGAAATGGGGAACTAATTCTCCCACCGATACCAAGGATGGGACACTATTATACACCAATGATGTCATTTTTCTTTACTCCCACTGACCACCAAGCCTATGGCATTACTCTCACCAATAACAGGGCCACAGTCTGGCCCCTCTAAAGTCTGAAAGACCATAAACTAAACTGGCCCTTTGTTTAGAAAGTTTGGAAACCCCTGGTTTAACCCATCCGAGGTCCATAGACCAGCACTAATTCACCACTAAGTGACCACTCAGACTCACTGGGGAGTAAAATTAATGGACTGGACTTACATTCACCTCCCGACTCTGAATCATAAGTCATGCCACCGTTTTTCTTTGGATTTAAAAAGTTGTTGGAAACCTAAAGAGAATAAAACAAAAAAACACAAAACTGGTAAGCGTGTTATTTCTTTAATATAGTCAAGAATTTTTTTTATTATATATACCCAAGGGGTCTTCAAAAAATTTCCGCACCTCGTAATATTTAATAGTTCAAGCGATTGTAAAGGATTTAAAAAAAACAAACAAAAAAAAAAAAACATCTCTATACTTGCCTGCAGCAGAGAAGGTTTTTTAAACCTTAAAAAGAGAACTATGGGTTTTTTTTTTTGGTGATTCATACTTACCTAGGTGGATTGCTGCATCTGTCCCCCGGCGCCTCTAACACTGAGAACCGAGCGATTGAACACCGACGATCGCTCAGTGCTCACAGTTCCCTGAGCAGAGAACTGCTGACTGTCAGTCACAGCTCTCTGTTCTGCCCCCTCCTTGCTCACAGGAGCTTGGGAGGGGTGGAGAGGCCAGCTCAGGCTCTCAGCTGCTCGCTGTGTCGGCTCAGGTGTCGGCCCAAGGATCTGGGTGGATTCCGACTCCATGGTCATGACGGCGCGATGCCTGGACCTACTCTGCTGTCAGCAGAGAGGGGACTTCAGCCCACTCTCTGCTGAAAACGGGTCACAGGAGTGCAAAACGCACTGCACTCCTGTGATCCACAAGAGAAGTACAGCCAAACAATCTTTGGCTATAGTTCTCCTTTAATGCATAGAATGCATTAAGGTAAAAGTTATGGAGTGAAGAACCCTTGCCCGCACACACACACGCGCACACACACACACACACACACACACACACACACACACACACACACACACACACACACTATATAACATTTCTATGTTTTTGCTTATATTAAAGTGGTTATTAATTAATCATTGCTAAAGCACAATTTATGTGTGAAACATGTAAGCCATTTCTCCCTTGCTTGTAACATGTAGTGCTCTTCATGGTTTTATACGAATAAAGGCATTTGGAACTCCGTTTAGTGTGCAGCCATGCAGATTTTTCTTTCAAATAATGTTTATTATTTTAATAAAAAAAATTAAAGCTTTACAATCAATATAAGAAGTCCAAACTTTATCTGTCTCCTTGTTCTGGGTCAGTGACCTGAATCGCTGAAGTTCTTGGATTGGCATGACAGTGAGGCAGATCGCAATTCCAGAAGAGGTTAGCAATCGCAGCTTACACATAACTCCAGTTTCCTTAAATGTGTGAAAACTTACATTTATATTCTTCCTTCCATGGCTTTTCTCAACAATCTCAACAGCAGTCAGTATTTTTCTGACGTCAGAAGGGGTTTTTACCCTGAAATTGCGGTCGATTCCCATGGCAGGAAAAGTCTTACCCTGAAACACACAATGCAACATAACAGTTTAGTTTAAGAGATTATTATTCCCCATCAGACATCACAGAGCAAGATTATAATGTAGGGACAGTTGAAGTGCAATTTTTACCGTATGCAATGAAGCAAAAATGAGCTACAAAAAAAAAAAAAAAAAAAAAAAAAAGGAAGATGAAAAAAAACAGGAAAAACGTTATTTTCTAGATGCACTTTATTGTAGAACTACAACTTTTGCTACCCCTCTTGTAGGGGGAAAAAAAAACAATTGCTAATTTATTCTTACCCTTACCACACTGCAGTACTGTCCCTGGCTCTCTCCTCCATGCAGAGCAAGTGGCTCTTTTTGGGCAGAATGACACTCAGGTCATTCCATCAATTTCCAGTGAGCCCTCATTTTCATGCTCCCTATTGGGTGCACCAGCACACAGGCTGTGCTCATAGTACACTCAGCCCTGAAAGAATGTCCACCTCCCTCTTACCTTCACCCACATCCCTGGCACTGGAGGAGGAAGAAGCAGCAGCAAGTGAAAGTGAAAGGCTGGAGTTCTACTTTAAGAGCCCACTACACCCTCCCTTACATCTAGGGTTAATAGATAGACCCCTACCCATCGATTATTTTTTCAGCTACAGTGAGGGGAAGAAGTATTTGCTCCCCGGGCGGCACAGTAGTGTAGTGGATTGCACTTTCGCCTGGCATCAAAAGAGTCACTGGTTCAAATTCCAACCATGACACTACCTGCCTGGAGTTTGCATGTTCTCCCTGTGCCTGCGTGGGTTTCCTCCGGGTACTCCGGTTTCCACCCACACTCCAAAGACATGCTGGTAGGTGAATTAGAACCTGTCTAAACTGGCCCTAGTATATGTATGTATGCGAGTTAGGGACCTTAGATTGTAAGCTCCTTGAGAGTAGGGACTGATGTGAATGTACAGTATATATATGTAAAGCGCTGCATAAAATGACAGCGCTATATAAAGTACCTGAACTAAATAAATAAAATTTTGTATGTTTGCCCACTGACAAAGGAATGATTAGTCTAATTTTAATTGTTGGTTTATTTTAACAGTGAGAGACAGAATAACAACAACAAAAAATCCATAAAAACACATTTCAAAAAAGTTATAAATTGATTTGCATTTTAATGAGTGAAATAAGTATATGATCCCCCATCAATCAGAAATATTTCTGGCTCCCAGGTGTCTTCTATACAGGTAACAAGCTGAGATTAGGAGAAATCCCTTAAAAGGGAGTGCTCCTAATCTCAGCTTGTTACCTGTATAAAAGACACCTGTCCACAGAATCAATCAGATTCCAATCTCTCCACCATGGCCAAGACCAAAGATCTGTCCAAGGATGTCAGGGATAAGATTGTAGACCTACACAAGACTGGAATGGGCTACAAGACCATCGCCAAGCAGCTTGGTGAGAGGGTGACAACAGTTGGTGTGATTATTCACAAATGGAAGAAACACAAAATGACTGGCAATCTCCCTTGGTCTGGGGCTCCAGAACCAGTAAAAATTGGAAGTTCTAACCAGAATAATTTGGCTGCTCCAACTAAAAATAATTTGTGTGGTGTGCTTTATTTCTTAAATCCGGGCAGGCTGGTATTGCTGTCTGTGTCCCCACTGGGAAAATTCACCCTCTGTGTGTCCTGGTGACCAATATCATTGGTACAGAAGGCAAAAGGAGAATAAAAAAAATACTATATTGATCACCAGACAGGAGAAAACAGAATAAGTCTTCCAGTGATACCACCTGTATCGGTGACAACTGTTATAGAGGAATTGCCTTTTGGAGAGGCCTCCTGTTACTTCCTGTAGGGTCTGCGAACCAGGAAGTAAAGGGAAATCTCCGTCAGGACAGAGATCAGCTTATTCTAACTAAAATTTAAAAAAAAGAAAAATAAAGTCTATGCATACAATTTTAACCACCTAACGACCAGGGATGCACCTGCACGTCACTGGACTTTCAGTGGTTATATCACCCCGGTACCGTTTTTTTTTTTTTTTACAGCCAGCGGTCGGCTCTCTTGTAAAAGCAATCCCATCGGATAACTAGCCGTTCGATTGCTATTACAAGCAGCGGAAGGGGATGTCCTCCCCTCCCCCCGCGGCTCTCCCGACCCACCCCGAGACCCGAGCGAGCAGCCAGCATGTCTGCCGGCTAGTTGGACAGCCAAGCAAAGCCGGGATCAACTTTTCGTGATTAGTTATGGGCTCGGGCGTGTTTGAAACCCCAGGTGCCCGAACCCGCTAGGAAGCCGACACTGCACAGGACTAACCATAGGCAGTGAGACATTTCCCGGTCTATGCAGCTGCAGACCAGGAAATGTCTCACTGCCTGTGATTAGCCCTGTGCAGTGTCGGCTCCCTGGCGGGATCGGGCACCTGGGGTTTCAAAGACGCTGAGCCCATAACTATTCGAGATGGTAACCCAGAAGCGCTGACATGACATCACTTTCAGGCTACCCGGATGTCAACGGCGCCATTTTTAAAATTCAAAAGTATACAAAAACACAGATCTTGGTGTTTTGAATGATTTCAAGGGCAAAGGATGGATTTGGGGTCTTATAGACCCCATATTCCTCCATAAAGAGTACCTGTCACTGGCTATTACTGTAAAGGATGTTTATATTCCTTGCAACAGCAATAAAAGTGCTATTTTTTTTTTTTAAAGCAACATTATAAAAATAAAGAAAATAATAAAAAAAAAAATTCAAGTGCCCCTGTTCTAGCATGCAAAGGCGAATGTGTGCGTTGGTCCCGCACACCCGCAAAAAGCGATCGTCCCACACTTGTAAGCCATTGCTGCGAATGTCAGATCATGGGCAGTAATTGTAGCAATAGACCTCCTCTGGAAATCTAAATTGGTAACCTGTAAAGGCTCTTAAAGCACCGTCTATGGATAGTAAAACGTATGCCGTTTGTCGCCATTGTATGGGCATGTGCAATTTTAAAGCGCAACATGTTTGGTATTTACTTGGTGTAACATCTTTTAAATTTTACAAAAAAAAAAATGGGTTATGCATATATATATTTTTAATTTTAATGCAAAAAAAACACATCTAAAATATCTGCGTTTGAAAAACGGCTGCGCAAATGTGTGACATAAAAAATTGCAACACCCACCAATTATTCTCTAGGGTCTCTACTTTAAAAAAAAATATGTGTAATGTTTAGGGGTTCTAATTTTCTAGCAAAATATACAGATTTTTACAATAGTGTTAAAAAAAGGCCTGGAGTAGTGAAGTGGAGTGCTAAAGCTCTTTTGCACTACTGCTCCTGGGGATCCTAGGAGTGCACTTCAGCCAACAGAGGGCTAAGTAAGCCTGAGTCAGCTGCTCCCACCCTCTCCACAGCCTGGCACTCTAGTGAGCACTGGAGAGGCAGAAAAGAGAGCCAGTGACCGTTAGTCCCCGCCTCTCTGCTAAGGGAAGACTGAGAACTGAGCGATCAGCTGTCTTTGATCTCTCTGTCTTATTGGCGAATAAGATCCAATGCTGCATCCACCTAGGTGAGTATGTAAGTTTATTTTTTGTTGAGGACAGAAATTCTCTTTTAAGTGTTGGGTATTTTACTAAAACTCAAAAGGGACATAATAGTGATATAAATTTATTTTCTTTAGGTTGCTTAGGAGCAAAAATACTTTAAAAAATGTAGCATGGCAAAGCGGAGTTTCACTAGTTTTTCAGTTTATTAACAGTCAGTAGCTACAGTGTGGAACTTTTGGGTGGAACTCCGCTTTAATGTTTTATTACACACAAATCAATGAGTCAGACCAGTGACTTGCGTATTGTTCAACCACGTCCCGACTGCGCAGCGACTATAAGCGGCAACAGCGTGGCTCTGTCCTGCAAATCACCGCTTATAGTCGGCGCTAGGGGGGGCAAGCGCACGCTCGTGCCTGCTGCACACTGCCTGAGCGGGGCTGCAGGTCAGGCGGACTCGATATCCGCCAGCAACCCGCAATCACCTGTGACAGAGGCGGAATGGGGAACCGCCGATGTAAACACAGCGGTTTCCTGTTCTGACAGGCGGCATGTCAGATCTACTGATCCCTGTCACTGGATTAAGTTAGATCTCTGGTGCCCCTGCCAGCCCAGCCCCCTCACAGTTAGAATACGCCTAGGGAACACAGTTAACCCCTTCTCTGCCCCCTGCAGGTTATCCCCTTCACTGCCAATCACATTTATAGAGTAATCAGTGGATATTTAAATTTCTGATCGCTGTATAAAATGTCATTGGTCCCAAAAAAGTGTCAAAAATGTCCGACATGTGCGCCGCAATATCAAAGTCCCGATAAAAAAAAAAAGTAAACACAGCAACTTTTGTGCAAACCAATCAATAAACGCTGATTGCGATTTTTTTTACCAAAAATATGAGGAAGAATATAAAATCGGCCAAAACCGATGAATTTTTTTTTGGATTTGCATTTTAGCAAAAATAAATTTTTTTTTTGCAAAATTGTCGCTCTTTTTTGTTTATAGTGGTGATCAGAAATGACGCAGAGGTGATCAAATACCACCAAAAGAAAGCTCTATTTGTGGGGAAAAAAGGACGCAAATTTTGTTTGGGTACAACGTCGCATGACCGCGCAATTGTCAGTTAAAGCGACGCAGTGCCGAATCGTAAAACGTGCTCTCGTCCTAAACTGGGAAATCCTTCTGGGGCTGAAGTGGTTAACCCTTTTGTTGCCAAAGCCATCACATAGGGGACAAAAAGTCTCCTATGTGATGACTTTTTTGGTGACAGGTTCTCTTTAATGAGAAATCCGGGGTCTAAAAGAACCTGCATGTCTCCCTGTGCTCCACTGAATATAAGGCAATGTAGATCACATTGCAATGCATTCTCTTCTGGTAAGCTGGCCAGGGGCACTAAGACGACCCAGAAGTGATGTCATAGTTGTCGCTTGCCGGGTAAGCAACAAGGATGCGAGAAGATCGGACGTGGGCGCCGTGACCAGGGGGTGTGCGAAAACAATCAGGTGGCAGCGCAGCCGTCCAAATGCTTCCACCTGACTGGCAGGAGTCTGCTTCACAAGGTTTACACACAATCCTGGTGGCAGTAAGTAAAACCCCCCGCTGTTAGGTCCATACAACATACGCAAAGGATTACAGACTCAGTCCATCTCAATCAGACAGAGCCAGCCTATAGGCAGGCTGCTTTTACTCTGTTGTTTCTATAGACAGCCCATAGTGCTTTGGAATTTTTATAGATTACAAGATTATTTTTAACATCAAACATCAGTTTTAAAATATCGTTTGACACAAATTAACCATAATTTACCTTCAACTTATAATTTGAGTCCCATGATTTGGCCAAGGCTGTGTGAAGATACATAGGTACTTACCAAGTACATACATCTGTGCTTAATCCCGACAATATGATAGAAAATGGTGTCCAGCCTATAAACGCAATCACACAGCTTGCATACGTATGGTATAATCCCTCTTTTATCTGCGGCATACTGGTAAATGTATTCAAGGCCTGCAAGAATGGAAGGAAAAAAGTAAACAGCCATTAATTATCACAATTCACTAACCACTTGCTGACCTCCGACCCACAATGTAATGCTGGCGAGTGGCGGCTGTAGGCAAAGCGATGTACCCATATGTCGCCGCCTACTTCCTGGTTTAGGGTGCGTGAGCCCCTAAACCAGGAAACCGCTATGATTGCACACAGAGGGAGCCTATCAGCAAGTGCTGGCCAATGATTCGCGGGTCGGGACCTGCTGATCGGCTGTGTCCAATCACAGCCCAGAGCTCTGTGTTTGTAAGAGATCTGAACAGAGGGAGCAATCTGTCCCAAAGCAGGGATGAGAAACAGAGATCGTTAGTTAAAAGCAGCACACATTACACATAGCTGCGATGCACTCTCGGTGATCTCCCCTTCCCCCTTTTCTTCCCTCCTTCCCTGTTTTCAGTGGATGGGGGGGGGGATAGATCGGCTGATCTGCGCATCGATGTTACACCATCGCCCCATGCTGTTTGTGACCCATTCGGTGCACGTGGGCAGGAGCGATATGTTTTCCCATCTTAGCTGACAATTGGGTGGAGTGATCCTGGCCAGGTGTGTGGGAACCCCACCCCTGGCTCGGACGCCCTCCCTCACCTGGTCATGCCTGTGTAACATTGGACGGGGTTACTGGGCTGGCTGGGAGTATTTATGCGGAGTCCACTTGCTAGCAGACATCATGGTGATAGCACTATACATGCACATGGACACGGCTGGTTGCAGACTCATTCCCTGACTTCGTATCTGTGGTAATTATTTGACATTAGTTTCTCTCACACTTTTTGCACCTCTCCCATAGCCACCCTTGATGGTGGATCTTGGTCTAGGTTTTTTCTGACTCCAGTTTTGTACCTTATCACAGGCACCTACTTTTTGCCCCCCCCATTCCCTATTTTGGTGTATGGCTTCGCCATTTTATTTTCACACACATTCACATTTCATTCAACCCATTTACACCCACATATTCATCCACAGATGGCTGCTGTCCGAGTGGTCTGCATGGTGGTTCCATCCCCGGCTCATGTCACCGTGTCCTCAGACTTCCAGTTGGTCTGGCCCACATTGCAACACCGCACATGACGTTCTTCAAGGGTAGGTTGATTATCTCGCCCCCCTTTCTACCTATATCATGTACTGCATTACACAGATATGCCATTAGACCTTTGGATAGTTTTACTTTGTTACTTTTTATTTTTATACAGATATATGTGCATCTACCCCTGATGAGTGGGTACTATCCCACGAAACGCGTCGGGTTTACAATGATGCCATCTTTCTACTGAAGCCAATTGTTGTATTACCATATGGTCTTTTATTCATTCCTAAGTGTTTTATGTCACGCCATGGCAGATGCTCCACTCCAATTACCAAGCAGAGTGTTCTGCAGTTTTTAAATGCATAAACGCATATGTTTGCTATACATTTTTTTACTAATTTATGTTGTGATGGAATTATTATTGTTTATCCTGTATGGTACTTACCTTGCCTTCCACAACCTTGGAGGGTCAGTAAACAATTATTTCTGTACAACCTACAATTTCTTTACTTAAATTACTATAAACGCATATATGTTTGCAATTCAATGCATGGTGTGATGTAATGAATTGGTTTATGATGTATGGCACTTGCCTTGCTTTCTAGGATCTTGGAGGGCTAATAAACAATTATCTTTGTACAACGCACATTGCTCAGTGTCCTTCTATATCCTCATTTTAAGCCCAACCTCCTTTTCCTTTCTCATTACACATAGTTAGGGCGCACTTTTAACGCTTTGATCACCCCTAGATGTTAACCCCTTCCAAGCCAGTGTCATTAGTACAGCGACAATGTACAGTATTATCACTGATCACTGTATTTGTGTCACTGGTGATGTCAGTTAGTCAGTTCCCCCCAGTGTCCGACGGCTGAAATATATGAAGTCGCTGATCAGAGTCATTAGAAGTAAAAAAAATAAAAACACCAGTATACAGATGCAAGAAAAAGTATGTGAACCCTTTGGAATGATATGGATTTCTGCACAAATTGGTCATAAAATGTGATCTGATCTGCATCTAAGTCACAATAGACAATCACAGTCTGCTTAAATGAATAAACGACAAAGAATTAAATGTTACCATGTTTTTATTGAACACACCATGTAAACATTTACAGTGCAGGTGGAAAAAGTATGTAAACCCCTGGACTAATGACATCTCCAAGAGCTAATTGGAGTGAGGTGTCAGCCAACTGGAGTCCAATCAATGAGATGAGATTGGAGGTGTTGGTTACAGCTGCCCTGCCCTATAAAAAACGCACACCAGTTCTGGGTTTGCTTTTCACAAGAAGCATTACCTGATGTGAATGATGCCTCGCACAAAAGAGCTCTCAGAAGACCTACGATTAAGCTGGAAAGGGTTATAAAAGTATCTCCAAAAGCCTTGCTGTTCATCAGTCCAAGGTAAGACAAATTGTCTATAAATGGAGAAAGTTCAGCACTGCTGCTACTCTCCCTAGGAGTGGCTGTCCTGTAAAGATGACTGCAAGAGCACAGCGCAGACTGCTCAATGAAGAGAAGAAGAATCCTAGAGTGTCAGCTAAAGACTTACAAAAGTCTCTGGCATATGCTAACATACCTGTTAGCGAATCTACGATACATAAAACACTAAACAAGAATGGATTTCATGGGAGGATACCACAGAGGAAGCCACTGTAGTCTAAAAAAAAACATTAATGCACGTTTACAGTTTGCACAAGAGCACCTGGATGTTCCACAGCAGTACTGGCAAAATATTCTGTGGACAGATAAAACCAAACCTGAGTTGTTTGGAAGAAACACACAACACTAAATGTGGAGGAAAAGAGGCACAGCACACCAACATCAAAACCTCATCCCAACTTCCGAACTGTGAAGTATGGTGGTGGGGGCATCATGGTTTGGGGCTGCTTTGCTGCGTCAGGGCCTGGACGGATTGCCATCATTGAAGGAAAAATGAATTCCCAAGTTTATCAAGACGTTTTGCAGGAGAACTTAAGGCCATCTGTCCAGCAGCTGAAGCTCAACAGAAGATGGGTGTTGCAACAGGACAACGACCCAAAGCATAGAAATAAATCAACAACAGAATGGCTTAAACAGAAGAAAATACACCTTCTGGAGTGGCCCAGTCAGAGTCCTGACCTCAACCCGATTGAGATGCTGTGGCATGACCTCAAGAAAGCGATTCACACCAGACATCCCAAGAATATTGCTGAACTGAAACAGTTCTGTAAAGAGGAATGGTCAAGAATTACTCCTGACCGTTGTGCACGTCTGATCTGCAACTACAGGAAACGTTTAGTTGAAGTTGTTGCTGCCAAAGGAGGTTCAACCAGTTATTAAATTCAAGGGTTCACAAACTTTTTCCACCTGCGCTGTGAATGTTTACATGGTGTGTTCAATAAAAACATGGTAACATTTAATTCTTTGTGTGTTATTAGTTTAAGCGGACTGAGTGTCTATTGTTGTGACTTAGATGAAAATCAGATCACATTTTATGACCAATTTGTGCAGAAATCCATATCATTCCAAAGGGTTCACATACTTTTTCTAGCAACTGTATATACACCACGGTTTGTTAACGCAATAACTTTCCTACAAACCAGTCAATAATACACTGATTTGAACTTTTTTTTTTACTGTATATCAAAAAAAATGTAGCAGAATATATTTTGGCCAAAATTTAGGAAGATAACGGGATTTTTTTGACTTACCATAAAATCCCTTTCTCTGTTTGTTGACGGGCACAGCGACTTCATGGACTAAGTGGGTTATACTGCCCTCTTCAGGAGTTTACTAGGCAGAACAGGCAGTTCTAACAGCAAAAAGAACAGCCCCTCCCAGGGGGCAGTCCCCACTGGCAGATAACCCTCCACCCAGCTCTGCTAGCTCAGTTTGTAACAAGCAGGGCAACATCAAGAGGGGTGGGTGCTGTGCCTGTTAACGAACTCAGAGAAAGGGATTTTACGGTAAGTCAAAAAAATCCTGTTTTCTCTTTCGCTCGTTGACGGGCGCAGAGACTTCATGGACTAAGTGGGACGCCCAAAAGCAGTGCCAAAAATGTGGGGTGGGTAACGAAACAATAGAACTACACCCAACCAAACCCTCTGTGAGGAACCAAATCGTGTCTCACACGGCCACCTGCAAAACTTTGCGGTCAAACGCAGCATCCGAGGATGCTAAAACAACTTTGTAAAACGTGTGCACAGAGGACCAAGTCGCCACCTTGCATACTTGAGATACAGGCGCCCAATGTCGGAAAGCCCAGGAAGTGCTAATTGCCCTGGCAGAGTGAGCCGTGACTGGGAAGGGAGGCTTCAGGTCCCGAACAGCATATGCTTGGGTCACCGTCTGCCTAATCCAACGTGAAATAGTAGCAGACGGGGCCACCAGACCTTTGCGTGGACCATCCACCACGACAAAGAGAGCATCCGACCTCCGAAAGGAGGTCGTGGTCACCAGATACACCCGCAGGGCCCAAACAATATCCAGGGAGTGCAAAGCAAACTCCTTAGGGTGAGACAGGCGCGGGCATAGCGAAGGAAGGACAATGTCCTCATTGATATGGAAAGAGGACACCACCTTCGGCAAAAAAAGAAGGTGATGGGCACAAGACCGCCCTTATCCTTGTGTAGGACCAGATATGGAGACCTGCAAGATAAAGCCGCCAATTCAGACACCTGCCGAGCAGATGTGATAACCACCAGGAAAGCCACCTTTTGCGAAAGCAAGTGCAGTGATATTTCCCTGATATTCTCAAAGGGTCGCTTCTTGAAGGACCGAGAGGACCAAATTGAGGTCCCATGGCGCCAGAGGCGACCGTACCTGGGGGGGCGACGTGCTGAACTCCCTGCATGAAAGTACGGATCAAGGAATGCATTGCCAAGGGATGCTGCAAAAAAAAAAAAAAAATCAAAAATCGCCAGAGCAGAAACCTGACCCTTGATAGTACAACGCCAGTTTCTGGTCGAGACCCCTCTGTAGAAAAGCCAGAACCCGAGATACCGAAAAAAAGCGAGGGTTCCACCCGCCAACCTCGCACCAGGAGATGTAAGCCTTCCAGATGCGGTGGTATATTTTCGGGGAAGATGCCTTATGTTCCTTCAACATGGTGGGAATCACCGAGTTGAAGACACCTCGATCCCTCAACACCTTTGATTCAATAGCCAGGCCGTTAAAGCCAGAGAGGTTAAAGCAGGGTGCAAGATGGGCCCCTGGAACAGAAGATCCTCACGAAGCGGGAGTCGCCAGGGGACGTCCACCACCATTCGCACTACGTCGGCGTACAAAGGGAGCCTTGGCCAATCTGGAGCGACTAGAATGGTCAATATGCCCTCCGCTTCTACCCTGTGCAGGAGGCACGGAAGCAGTTTGAGAGGAGGAAAGGCATAGAGTCGATACCGAGCCCACCGGGCTACTAGAGTATCCGCCGCATCCGCCAAGGGATCCTTTGTCCTGCACCTTCCGATTGAGACGGGACGCTAGCAAGTTCACATCCGGAGTACCCCATCTCAGACAAATCTGATGAAACACCTCCAGGCGCAGGGACCACTCTCCCTGGTCCAGGCGCTGATGACTGAGACAGTCCACCTGCCAATTTTCTACACCCGGTATGTGGACGGCAGAGATGGCCGGAACGTGGCCTTCTGCCCACCGCAGAATGGGGGCAACCTCCGAGGCTGCAGCCGAGCTGCTCGTCCCACCCTGGTGATTCACGTATGCCACAGCTGTGGCATTGTCCAACTGAATCCGGACAGGGCACCTGTGTAGCCTCGACCAGAGCAGCGAGGCCCTTACCTAGTGATCCACCCTGATCAACCGATCCAGGGACGAGGGAGACCTGTCCAACTTCAGGAGAAACTCCCGTTGCAGAGCACGGGTGTGGTACTGAGCATAAAAGGACCGCCTCGAAGGTGGCCACCAAGAGGCGCCCAGGACCCGCATGCAAAAACGAAGTGAGGCCCATTTCTGGGACGGCAGGGACCAAACCGCCGACTGAAGCGCCTGTCGCTTGGCTGACGGAAGGAAAACCTTCACCTGGGCTGCATCCAGGAGCGGACCCAGAAACTCCAAGCGGTGAAACGGAGTCAGAACCGATTTAGGGCAGTTGATCACTCAGCTGAACTCCTGCAGTGTGATCGTTTCATTGTCCCTGAGAGCTGGAGCCGACTCCGCACGCAAGGTTGTCTAGATATGCCACCGCCACGATGCCCTCTGCCTCAACAGAGCCAGAACCGGGGCCAGCAACTTGGTGAAGACCAGAGGCGCAGAGGCCAGGCCAAACGGGAGAGCCACGAACTGGTAGCGATGCTCCCCGACCGCAAAGCGCAGGAAGTGCTGGGTGCATATGGGGGCATGCAGGTACGCATCTTTGATGTCGAGGGAAGCCAGGAAGCCGCCCTGGTGCAGGACCGCTATCATTGAGCGGACAGACTCCATCCGGAACCTGCGAACCCGCACAAAACGGTTGAGGGCCTTCAGGTCCAGGATGGGGCGGACCCCAGAATTCTTCAGGACCACGAAAAGGTCGGAATAAAAACCTTGGAAAGGTTTCGCATGCAGAACGGGAACAATCACTCCCTGACCAAGCAGGTGCGGGAGGACCACCTGTCTGCGAACCCCAGGAGACGTCATGCAGAGGAGGACTTGTCCTCTGGCTTGGCACGTTTACGCTGCCAGGCACCCGCGGGGGCCTTGGCGGGCTGCGAACCCTTGCCCGAGTAGCGAAAAAAACGCAGAAAAATGGGCCGAGAAAGAGGGGCCCGGCCGGCTCCCTACTCTTCCTTGTCTCCGGGAGAAAGGTGGTCTCACCAGTGAAATTTTTGATAATATCATCTAAAGAGCCGCCCACCCTGGAAAGGCAAGTCCACCAGGGCCTTCTTAGAAGTTTGGTCCGCCGACCAGCACATCAGCCAAAGCCAATGCCTGGCCATAACAGAGACCGTGGACGCCTTGGATATCAGGGGGGCCGCGTCCAGGGTTGCATCGTACAGATACTGAAGCCCATGGACAAGCTGATCAGCAAGATCCACGCAATTAGGGGGAACCTGAGTCTTGCTCAACTCGCTATGTAACAGCTTCACGCACTCAGTGAGCAACTGCGACACCAGCGCAGAAGCCACAATGGGCCGCATGGCTGATCCCGTCAGAACAAATGGGGATCTGACCCAAGCCTCAGCCTTCCTGTCAGCCAGGACGGCGTGCCCTCCACAGGGATAGTGGTCGTCCTATTCAGGCGGGACACTGGGCGGGGGGGGGGGGGGGGGGGTTGATGCCCACTTCAAATGGATAGCGCACAGCAAAACGTTTTGGAACGGTTCCTATAAAAATAAACTTACCCAGATAATCAACATACGGGAAGACCTTAGCTGCACGGGCTGGTCTATGTGACCCGAAGGGTCCCGCTTGTCTTCCAATTGCAGGGTCCAATGCACTGAGGTGATCAGTGTGTCCACTAGTGCCTTCTCGTGCGCAGCAGCGGGCGTTGCAGACTCATCCTCACTGTCGTGAGCGTCCCGGATCTCGCCATCTGACAGCTCAAGAGGAGCCCCCCTCGGAGTCCGAGTCCTGCCATGAAGAGGGGGGGGGGGGCAAGGGTTGGGCACAGGCACAGAGAGGTCCGGTGGGGAAGCACCCGCATCGGCTGCCATCTTGTCACCCACCCTGGCAGCGCGCCAAAAAAAAGGCTCAAGCGCCAGAAGACCAGACACCCCCATCCCACAGCTGTGCAAGGCTCGTCACAACCCCGGAGGGACTCCCCCACCCAACCCAGAGAGGAGCTGCACCTGTCGCTGCTGTCGTCGCCCGACTCCTGCTGCCCACTGCTGCTATGCCAGTAGCTGTGCTTCTGCCCAGGGAGAAGCGCCGTGCAGGGGGGTAAAATGGCGCTAAAAAGCGACCGGGACCACTCCCTAGCATGCACAGGCCGTTCCACGTGCAGAGGCCTCAAGAAAATGGCAGCCCTGCACACTAGAGGCCAAACAACCAGCGCAGCAGCGCCGCGGCTACGCCAAAATGGCCGCCGGCCGCTCCCTGGGCCTACCATGCGGCCAGCTACAAAAAAATGGCGGCTGAACGCCGGCAAAATGGCCGCCGAATGATCCGACCCCCGCAGCACGAGCCAAAAAGGGGGGGGGGTAGCCTGCTAGGGCCCAACACACACACCCTGAAAGCACAGGGGAGGGGAAGGAGGAACGACAGCGGGGTACTGGAGGGGTGCGCAAATGAAGTAGGGTGGGGGCAGAGGCAACCCGTCACCCAGGAAGGGGGACCTGCAAGCTAACCCCTAGACCCCCGAGGGGGGACGTACTTACCCCATCTAGTCGGGCGGTGCAGGGAATCTCACCCGAGACAGATCTGCTGTTGGCCCTGGGTGCACTGCGTGCGGCGGGGCGTTCAGTTAGGAGCCTGTTAGCACATAGCTAACAGGTCTGGGCATGTGAGGGCCAGCTGGGGAGACTACCTGGATCTGAAACCCAGTTTGTCGCCCAGCACCGCTACTTGATTGTAGTCTTCATACTGAGGCCATCCTGCAGGACAGCTGAGGTGGACCCAGAAGGTACCACAGATATCAACAGGGAGCCTAGGTCTACTTCTTGCACTAGGCAAAAAAAAAAACTGAGCTAGCAGAGCTGGGTGGAGGGTTATCTGCCAGTGAGGACTGCCCCCTGGGAGGGGCTGTGTCTGTTGCTGTTCTTTTTACTGTTAGAACTGCCTGTTCTGCCTAGTAAACTCCTGAAGAGGGAAGTATAACCCACTTAGTCCATGAAGTCGCTGTGCCCGTCAATGAACGAAAGACAGTTGTGCTCATAAGTTTACATACCCTGGTAGAATTGGTGCTTGGCTGAAGCCATTTATTATCAATTTACCGTGTTTACACTTTTTAAATCATAATGACAACAGAAACTACCCAAATGACCCTGATCAAAGGTTTACATACCCCAGTTCTTAATACCGTGTATTGCCCCCTTTAGCATCAATGACAACTTGAAGTCCTGGTGATTTTGGCCTGATAACATGCACACAAGTTGACACAAAGGGGTTTGAATGGCTATAAAAAAATAACCATCCTCACCTGTTATCTGTTTGCTTGTAATTAGTGTGTGGACTCCTGACAGACCCTTGCATCTTTCATCCAGTACTGCACTGACGTTTCTGGATTCTGAGTCATGGGGAAAGCAAAAGAATTGTCAAAGGATCTGTGGGTAGTTGGACTGTATAAAACAGGACAGGGATATAAAAAGATATCAAAGTAATTGAGAATGCCAATCAGCAGTGTTCAAACGCTACTCAAGAAGTGAAAAATGAGGGGTTCTGTTGAAACCAAACCACGGTCAGGTAGACCAACTAAAATTTCAGCCACAACTGGGCTTTTTGCCAAGAGGAATGGGCAGCTTTACCATCTGAGAAGATGCAGAGAATCATCATCAAAAGACTTCAAAAGCTGTCATTGATGTTAAAGGGGGCAATACACAGTATCAAGTTAAATTTTGGTCTCATCACTCCAAATGACTTTGTGCCAGAAGGTTTGAGGCTTGTCTCTGTGCCGTTTGGCGTATTGTAAGCGGGATACTTTGTAGCATTTGCATAGTAATGGCTTTTTTTCTGGTGACTCGACCAAGCAGCCCATCTTTCTTCAAGTGCCTCCTTATTGTGCATCTTGAAACAGCAACACCACATGTTTTCAGAGAGTTCTGAAGTTATTTGTGGGTTTTTCTTTGCATCCCGAACAATTTTCCTGGCAGTTGTGATTGAAATTTTAGTTGGTCTACCTGACCGTTTGGTTTCAACAGAACACCTCGTTTTCCACTTCTTGATTAGAGTTTGAACACTGCTGATTGGCATTCTCAATTCCTTGGATATCTTTTTATATCCCTTTCCTGTTTTATACAGTTCAACTTCCTTTTCCCACAGATCCTTTGACAATTCTTTTGCTTTCCCCATGACTCAGAATCCAGAAACATCAGTGCAGCACTGGATGAAAGATGCAAGGGTCTGTCAGGAGTCCAGAAACTCAGAACTTTTATACACACACACACACTAAGTACAAGCAAACAGATCACAGGTTAGGGTGGTTACCTTTAATAGCCATTCAAACCCATTTGTGTCAACTTGTGTGCAAGTTATCAGGCCAAAATCATCAGGGTATGTAAACTTTTGATGAGGGTCATTTGGGTAGTTTCTGTTGTCATTATGATTTAAAAAGAGTACACACGGTTGATTGAAAATAAATGGCTTCAGCCAAACACTAACCGTGAGTCAAAGAAACGTTTTTGTGTTCTTATTCATGTTCTCTGAAAAATGGCCAAGAAATCATAAATTCTGCCAGGGTATGTAAACTTATGAGCACAACTGTATATACCATAGAGTGCTAAACCCCTCATGAATAATGTGAACCAAACATATTCACGTATATATCCTAGGCGATGACCACATATTTTTTTTATTAGAAAAGTAAAAAAAATTTTTTTTTTTCAAAATGTTCCTCTTTTTATTCTGTTTATATCTTAAAAAATAAAAAACCCAGTGGTAATCAAACATCACTGTCACAGACCCAACCAGGGCAGAGGCCGTTGAAGGGGACTGCAGGGTAGCCTCTTTCCTACTGACTACCATTACTTCTATTTTCCACAGTGGCCACTATAATAAGGGTGGTGCCCTCAAAGTTCTCGTGAGATACCATATATGTCAAC
>BLSH010291684.1:331422-347660 GCA_018402905.1 Glandirana rugosa | reverse complement strand
TCCCCATTTATTTGTAGGGCACTTGCCCTAGTTTGAAGATGATTTTAGAACAGTTATATGGCTTCTACCATTAATTAATACTTTTCAGACACAGTTTGAAGATGATCCACATTCACCTCCATTTTTGCTTTTTTTATGTTTTTATTTTTTTAAAAATATTTACAGTTATTTCCCTGTCCCCATTTTTTTGTAGGGCACTTGCCCTACCCTTACCCCCATTTTACTTCCTTTTGCAGCCCTCTAGGGCTTTCCAGGACTTTGTTACAGCCATTTTTGTGCATAAAAGTTCGGGTCCCCATTGATTTCAATGGGGTTCGTTGTCCGTGTGATCGTTCGGGTTCCGTCCGGACCCGGACCCGGACTTTGTCCCGAAGTTCGGACGGACCAGCAGAACCCGAACTTCCAGAGGTTCGCTCAACTCTATTCCTTAGATAAGCGACTTGTCACTACACATTGTAACTTGTATGTTGCAATAGGAGGGACGTGCTGAGCCTGTGCCCACTCCACCAGTCCAGCCTTCCTCTGTTACCTCTCTTTTGCTCCCACCTAACTCTTTCCTTCCCGTACCTCGTGACCAGGCCATAGATCTCCACAACGTGGATTCGGATCCAGGTGTCATTGGATACCAACCGGGAGCCAGAATATCTCCTTGCTACCGTAGGACCTGTCACTTAGGTACCATACTTCATGACTGGTTGCCTGTAGCTTGTTCCTTCACTTGGTAACCCACAGCATCTGCACTCCTCTTCTTGTCCTTGCCAAGTTAACCATTTTGTAACAGGGTTGCTTCATACCCCATAGTGCTTTAGAGATCCAGTTTCTTTGGAATACGCCAGAATCAACATGCACCCCTTTGAGTAACTTCAGACCAGGCTCATGATGGTAAATATAGCTTTACTGAACAAGTGTGGTGTAACAGTTCAATTTAAACAACATCCTGTCTCTGATCCTAACAAAGGTAACATATTGGCCAAGGCAGGCATACCTCCATGAGTCCATTTCGGCATTGACTAGGTGCCCTCCACAATTCCAGTTCTCAATAGGGCCAATGACCGTGCTCACAGGTGATGCTGTAACAACTGGAGCTACAGAAACCTGCCTTTTTTGGACCTCAGCCTTCCCTCTTTTTATGGCACAGGTGGGCTGGCTAGGACCAAAAGCCTGGGTACTGAGCCTATAACAGTTAACTCTTTCCCTTAGCCTGGGTTAGCAGCCAACTTGCTAGAATCACATATTGCAACCTGTTGACAAGCGGGGGCCCACTATTTGACCAGATTCAGGAGTCAAATCAGATCAACAGTGGGAATTTTGCTACAGAGTGGAACTTTACTCAAGTTTCTTTTCTCCTGCCAGAGTTGGAGGAACGGTGGAAAGTCTTATGGCCCTGAACCAAAATGCTCAAAGAGGGATGGAAATGACTAACATACTGCTGAATCTTTTTAAGAAAAACTTTAATAAAAACTATTTAAAAGTATAAAACTCGCAGTTGTTGGTGCACTAAATCTGGTGAACTCAGACCACACACATAGCACATTTAGGGTGTGCAGCCCCCATAAGGATCGCTTGGTCGTTGTGGTAGCATACACACACAGGAAGAAAACTTCCTAGATGTGCGCGCTGACATCAATAGGCCCCACGCTGACGCATTTCATCACATGTCCCATGGCTTTCCAACCGAAAGTTATAACCAGGTACCTGCTCCCTCTCCAAAAAAATTATTTAATTCAAATGGGGCAAAGGAGGGGGGAGCAGGAGGAAGAGCAGAACTTCCCATTTTGAGTGAAGTTCCACTTTAAGGCAGTTAAAAAATAACAGACTTACTCGCAAGATGAACAGGTGGAAATTAGGGAAACAAGTGGATCATAGTAACAAAAAATGGGAATCCTCAGGGAGGAACACCTCAGCGACACCATGTGTCACGTACCTGGTGATGGAGTCTGGCTTATGCAGGGGTAACCTCTCTTGCGACCCTGATTCGCGAACCCCTGGTAGAGCAAACAGGAGGTTCGGGAGTCAGGACGGCACGAGCATTGAACTGGTCACCGGTGACAACTGAAGTAGATCATCCGGTCTCGTGCTAGTTGTAGAGTGGTGGTACAGGCTGGGTCGGCAACAGGCCGGCGGTGCAGTACTAGGGAGCAGGCAAAGAGTAGTCGGGTACAAGCAGAGTTTGTTAACGAGCAGGCAGCAGAGGTACAAGGGAGCAGGCAGAAGAGTGGTGTGGAAGCCGTGGTCGGTGCAGGCAGAGATCAGAGCAGGGTCAAGACAAGCCGGGTCACAAGAACAGATATCAGATAATCAGAAGGCTCAGGAACTCGCACAAATGCTGTAGAACTGACAGCATCCGCTGCAAGGTGCTGTCTGACTTGATAGACTGCTTTGGCGCCATTGGCACACACAGGCGCACGCACACACGCGCGAGCGTGCGCGGACGCGCACAGGCTGCTGTGATGGCCACTTTCCTGACATTGCCCCTCCCCCCCAAAGGGCAGCCTCCGGATGCCCAGCCGGGCAAGCTTACCAGGGTTGTTCTCCTTGAAAGATCGGATAAGTTCATCCGCGTGGATGTTGGCTTCAGGCTCCCAGGAGTTCTCTTCGGGGTCGTAACCCTTCCATTTCACTAAATACTGGATGTTGTTACCCCTCTTCCTGCAGTCCAGGATGGATTCCAATTCAAATTCCTCTTTGCCGTCTACCAGGATTGGGCCTGGTGGGCTAGTCTTCCACCCGGGGAAAGGATTTGGAATCACGGTTTTTAGCAGAGACATGTGAAAGACTGGGTGAACACACAAAGAGGGTGGAAGCTCCAGCTCATAGGCCACCCTGTTGATCTTCCTTTTCACTGGGAAGGGTCCAATGAACCTGGGTCCCAACTTCTTGGAGGGGCAGGCTAGCTTCAGGTTCCTTGTGGCAAGCCAGACTCTTTCCCCAGGCTGTAAGTCCAACTTTCCCCGTCTCCCTCTATCAAACACCTCTTTGTTGTGCTCCTGGGTCCGGGCCATGGTTTCCTGAAGAAGTTTGCTGTTTTCTTCCCAGAACTTGGTCATTTTTTGTACTGTAGGTACTGCACTTTCAAGGTTGTGGTTTAACATAAAGGTCGGGTGGAAGCCGTAGTTGGCTAGAAATGGAGACTGTTTCGTGGCCGAATGGCCGTTGTTATTAAAGGCAAACTCGGCTAATGGCAGCAGAGAGGCCCAGTCATCTTGAGAAAATGACGAGAGACAGCAGAGATATTGTTCGAGGGTCTGATTGGTCTTCTCTGTCTGAGCATTTGTTTGTGGGTGGTAGGCCGAAAAATATGCCAATTCAATTTCAAGTGAGGAGCATAGAGCCTTCCAGAACCTAGAGGTGAACTGAACTCCGCGGTCAAAGACGATCCTCATTATCTCCCGGATAAATATCTTGGCCGTTTCCGAGGCTGACGGGGTAACCTTCATGGGAAGGAAGTGGGCCATCTTTGTTAGACGGTCTACTACCACGAAGCTGGTGGAGTAACCTTGGGATGGTGGCAGCTCAACAATAAAATCCATCGGGATCATGGACCAAGCCCTCTAGGGCACGGGAAGTGGCTTCAGTAAGCCCCAGGCTTTGGTCTTACTGCTCTTGTTATGAGCACAGATAGGGCATGAGCTGGTGTTTTTTCTACAGTCCTCGTCTGCTCGCGGCCACCAGAATGATCGTAGGAGCAGTTCAGTTGTTTTGCGGACACGGAAGTGTCCCGCCAGCTTGTGATCATGACAGGATGCCAAGACCGACAGGCACCAGTCCTCTGGAATAAAGAGCCTGTTGTCATGACACAGTAGGCCAGCTCTGTTTAGCAGGTTGGGGTGTGCAGGCCTGGGGGTCTTGGCTAAGGAGTGTCTGATTCGGGACAGCAGGTTCCCTTGGTTCAGTAGGAAATTCCTGGGATGTAAAACTGTATCAGGGATCGCAGGCTCACCAGGTTTACAAAACATCCTAGGTAAGGCATCATGTTTGACGTTCTTTGACCCAGGCCTGTACGCGACGTGGAAGAGGAAGCGTGAGAAGAAGAGTGTCCATGGGGCTTGGCAAGGTCTCTGTCTTTTAGCTGGCCGAAGGTGTTCTAAATTCTTGTGATCTGTAAAGATCAAGATGGGGTGCCTGGCTCCCTTTAACAAATATTGCCACTCTTCCAAGGCTGCTTTAATTGCTAGCAGCTCTCTATCTCCCACGTCGTAGTTCCTTTCAGGGATTGTTAGCTTGCGGGAGAAGAACACCACAGGATGTAGGGCAGCCTTAGCTCCATGTCTTTGAGATAGCACGGCCCCCACAGCAATTTCAGAGGCATCCACCTCCAGAACAAATGGCAAGGAGGGGTCAGGGTGCCTAAGGATGGGTGCCTAGGTAAAGAGTCTTTTGAGAGTCACAAAAGCTTCCTGGGCTTCCTCAGTCGATGCAAACCGTGTGTTCAGCTTGGTCAGCTGGGTGATTGGGGTAATAATAGCTGAGAAGCCCTTTATACATTTTCTGTAAAAATTGGCGAAGCCAGTGAACCGCTGGGCTCCTTTTTTGTCTGTGGGGGCCGGCCAGTCTAGGATAGCCACGACCTTCTGTGGGTCCATAGTGATGCCAGTGACTGAGATAATAAGCCCCAGGAAGGGGATACTTGAATGTTCAAAGTCACACTTCTCCACCTTTGCATAAAGCCCTTGCTGCCGAAGGCGGCTCAGGACACTCGCCACATGCCTGCGGTGCTCTTCCAAGGTAGGGGAAAAGATCAGTATGTCGTCTAAGTAGACAATGATGAATGGATCCAGGTAGTCCTTGAATACATTGTTCACAAAGTGCTGGAACGTGGATGGGGCGTTGCAGAGCCCGAAGGGCATTACTAAGTATTCAAAGTGTCCGAACTATGTTCGGAAGGCGGTCTTCCATTCATTGCTCTCCCAGATGCGGACAAGGTTATATGCTCCAGGGAGGTCCAGCTTGGTGAACACTGTTGCCGCCCCTAGCCTCTGGAAGAGCTCTGGAACCAAGGGTAGAGGATAGCGGTTCTTTACCGTTATTTTATTCAATTCTCTGTAGTCTATACAGGGCCTCAAAGTATGATCTTTCTTTTCTACAAAGAATATCCAAGCGGGAGACGTGCAAGGTCGGATGAAACCTTTCTGCAGGTTTTCATCTATGTAGGCCTTGAGGGCCGCCAGCTCCAGTTCCGTCAGGGGGAAGATCCTTCCAAAGGGAACTTCGGCTCCAGGAAGGAGCTTGATAGGGCAGTCATAGGCCTTATGGGCCAGCAATTGTTCAGCCCCCTTTTTGCTAAACACATGAAGGTAGGTGTGGTACACGGAAGGCACCAACTGGCGGACATCCAGTCTCCGGATTGGAGACTGCATCCAGGCTGAGTAAGGTAGGAACCAATTCCTTAGTCTCCGGAAAACAGTGCTGGCGACTGTAGGGTGACTGGAACTTTGTTTCCCCCGTTGCCCAGTTGATGCAGGGGCTATGGGCCTGCAGCCAGGGTATGCCAGGAATGATAGGAAACAGCGGGGACGCAATGTCCAAACGGAGGAGCTCCTGGTGACCCTCCGGGGGTTGTAGCGGTCAGAGGGACGGTTTTGTGAGTCACCACGCCTGATTTGATATTTGTGCCATCTGCCAAGCGTACGACCATTACATGGGGTTTTGGCCGCAAGGGAATCTGGTGTTGGGCTACAAAGGATTGGCCGATGAACCCACTGCAAGCGCCCGAGTCAATGATGGCGGCGGTCAGGATATAGAGAGAGTGGGAGAGTGAGGTGGGAAGAGGTATTCGGTGAGGCTGGTACATTGCTACTGATGGGTGGTGGACACTTACCAAGCTTGGCCGGGCAAGTTCTCACCACGTGCCCCGGTTCTCCACAGTAGAGGCACAGGTTGTTGCTCCGGCGATGTTGCCGTTCCTCCCTAGTGAGAGGAGGACGGTGCAGGCCCGATTTCATGGGTTCGGGCTGGACTGTGGCTGCTGACAAGACCATGGAAGCTGAAGGGACTGGACTAGGTATCTGGGTGCCCGGGGTTGCCTCCAGGTAAGTCGTGGGGACCCCGCAGACCTCTCGGCTCTGCGTTCTCTGAAACCCCTGTCAATCTGAATAGAGGTTGATTAATGCTTCCAGGGCCTGAACTCAGCCACATAGTCTTCCGCCGTGCGACGGCCCTGCTGGATTGCATGGAGTACAGCTTCTGCAGTGGCAGCCTAATGCGGGTCCTCGTAGAGGCGGGCCATAGCTTGAAGGAACAAGGTCAGAACAGAGACTTCCGGGGCCCCCTGTTCCAGCAGGCAGTGTGCCCAAGACTGCAGATTGACTAGCACCGGAGGCTGAAGTACACTCCTGGATCTGTCCCTCTAGCCGGTGGTAGTCTTCCTGCAGGGACTTGACGGCCTGATTTAGACCGGCCAGGCGAAAGCAAAGTTCATTCATGGGAGAGGACCCCTGCGCAGACTCAGGCATGGCTGTTCGTTACTGTCACGTACCTGGTGGAGTCTGGCTTATGCAGGGGTAGCCTCTCTTGCGACCCTGATTCGCGAACCCCTGGTAGAGCAAACAGGAGGTTTGGGAAAGAGTAGTCGGGTACAGGCAGAGTTCGTTAAAGAGCAGGCAGCGGAAGTACAAGGGAGCAGGCAGAAGAGTGGTCGTGGATGCCGAGGTCGGTGCAGGCAGAGATCAGAGCAGGGTCAAGACAAGCTGGGTCACAGGAGCAGATATCAGATAATCAGAAGGCTCAGGAACTTGCACAAACGCTTTAGAATGGACAGCATCCGCTGCAAGGTGCTGTCTGGCTAAATAGACTGTCTGGCTTTTCGCGCACAGGCTGCTGGAACGGCCACTTTCCTGACACCATGAGACAATACAGATGTACCATTAAAAGGTCAATTTATAGTATCATAGTAGGTAAGGTTGAATAAAGACAATAGTCCATCCAGTTCAACCTGTGTAGGTGCACATGTGTCAGTGTCTATAATTATTTCCCATATCCCTGTATGTTGTGTTCTTTAACCGTTTGCCAACCAGCCACCGTCGTTCGATGGCGACAGGTTGGCTCTCCTGCCCAAATCACCCTAGCTGTATGGTGGCTTATGCATGAGCCATAGGGGGCACCTGCACACCACGAACCGCGTTCGCCTTCTACAGAGGCAGAACAGGGATCTCCCTATGTAAACAAGACATATCCCCATTCTGACAGGGGACATGGCAGAGATCTACTGTTCCCACTAATCGGAAACAGTGATCTATGCCATGTCCCTGCTAGCCCATCCCCCCTACAGTTAAAACACAGTGAGGGATCGCCCCCTACAGTTAACCCCTTCCCTCCCAGTGTCATTTTTACATTGATCAATACATTTTTATAGCACTGATCAATGTAATAATGTAGAAGTTAAAAAATATCTTGCACAAACTTTAGAATTTATTTTTAACCATTTATTAGAATAATATACTGTACATTATCTATAGAACAGAGCACATAAGCTTGGAGGTTGTTTTTTTATCAGACTAAAATCTCTTTCGAACAGAAATAAAAAATATAATATGTCTATGTTCAAATCCAATTAGCTTTACACATATACATAACCCATCCTGTGCATCAACTCTCTGCACACTGCTATACATTCTTACACATTTCTTACAAACTTTGCATGAAAACAGGGATTTTTGGTTCACATGCATTGCAATACATGTTTAAGCTGGCCAACTGCGTCAAAGTAATCCCTCTCTGGCCAGTCCCCACACTACTCTTATTCTACTTTATTCTCTTCACTATTAATATTACAGGTAATTACATAGCACTGTCAATTTACGCTACACTTTACATAAATATTATACATTCACATCAGTCCCTGCCCTCAAGGAGCTTACAATCTAAGGTCCCTAACTCACATTCATACACATTAGGGCCGATTACTCTACCAGCATGTCTTTGGATTTTGGGAGGAAACCCACCCAGGCACAGAGTGAACATGCAAACTCCAAGCAGGTAGTGCCGTGGTTGGGATTCAAACGACGACCCAAGTGCTGCTAGGCAGAAGTGCTAACCACTATTCTACTCTCCTCACACCACACAACACAACACACAACACACCACACCACACGGCACACAACACACATTACATAACACACCACACACAACACACCGCACACAACACACCACACACAAGACACAACACACCACACAAAAAACACACAAGACACACCACACAACACACATAACACACAAGACATACCACACAACACACACCACACATAACACACAAGACACACCGCACACAACACACACTACACACCACACTACTCTGCCCCCCTGTACACAAACAGTCTCTATATACAGTCTTTTTAAAACAGGGGTCATAAGCTTGGTATTGAATGGTACTGGATTACACTAGTACTGGATATAACTAGTACTAACCAGTCCATTTTAAATGGCCCCTTATATCTGTTTGCTGCACCACAAAAAAAGTGCCTCCTCAATGCCTATTCTGAGACCATTGTTGAATATGTCCAAGCCGGCATTCGTAAGGTGAACCCCATCTCGACCGATGTATGATGTGTCTTCCTCCAACAAACAGTGACGCACCACCACTCCACCTGTCTCACGAACAAAATTGGAGACTGTCCTGTTCACCACGATTCTGGCATGTGAAGTGGCCTCATGGGAATTGGGCCCCCTCCAGGACACCCTTGGGACAATCTCAGACCATACAAGGACAAGGGATGGGAACAGTTCAGAAAATCTTGAGAAGTCATTCTTGATCTGATGGATTAAGGTTCCCTTAGGCACATTGTGAAGGTCATTCCCTCCAGCGTGTACAACTAAAATATCCGGGGGTCCCCACTGGCGGATATTATCCTCTACTACAGGGAGCAACCTGTCCCAGGTTGCACCTCGGATCCCGATCCAATGGATCTCCACCTGACTGTCATCCAATCCGAGAGCATGCAGTCTGGATCGTTGTTCAGCCCAGTGTACGTAGGAGTGGCCTACCACCCAAATGATGCATTTTATTGGGGGCCTGCTAGGTTGTGAAGCTCCAGAAGGATGACCAGCTGTCTTTTCCAATTTTTTTGCATTAATAACATCCCTCGGGTGTTTTGCATCCATGAAATTGGCCTAAAAGACAAGATAAAAAATATATTATGCGGAGGAGTCATAAACAAAACAATAGCCTAGTCCCTATATATGTAACCCATAACAGATCTAATGTCTACTGTATAATTGGTGTGTGATGGCTAGGATACAAAGTAAAATAACTTCACATGGACATTCTGTTAAGGTTATGTGACCAGATGTTAATACTAGGTCATGTTACTGGCCTCCATGGAAGCCAACATCTGTACATGGACATTCTGTTAAGGTTATGTGACCAGGTTTTGATACTAGGTCATGGTACCAGCCTCCATGGAAGCCAACATCTGTGGATTCTTTAGGCTAGGTAGATACTTCACCCCTTCTATCATTCTTCCTGCATTTGCCACAGCAAGGCAGATCACACCCATTATGTATAAAATAATAGTTTTGGGTGGAGTTTATCGTCTTAGCCCTTGTAGACATTAAACCATGTTTTATGACACCCAGAAGATTCAAAATGATGTACTTACCTTCTGCTTGATGTTAAAGTTGTGATATTTTCTGTCCAGTCCGATGGGAAATGTTTCATTTGGACGTCGGCTTCCATCACGACTGTAGGGTTTGCTGAAGGAGGAGACATGGAAATAAATAATTATGTTTAGTTTGATTAGCAGTGGTAATAAGAATATACCCAAAAAGCAGAATCGTTAATAAATATTTACAACACCACATCAACAAATCCAGCATGCTAATACCAGTAAGGTCATGGGAGTTTGACAGTAGAACTTTAGGCAAAACTTTTTTTTTTTTTTCATTATGGATAGAGTAACCCCTGTCATGTTTTCTGTCATTGGGGAGCTTTCCTTTCACTTCCTACCCCATAGCCAAAACAGGAAGTGAGAGGAAATCCCTGAAAATTAAAGGAATACATTGTGCCCACCCAGGTCACCAGAACTAGTGTCCCCATTGGTAAGAGTTCCCCTCTATTACTGTTCTGGTGACAACCCAAAATTTGGGAATATCTTTCACTTTCAGTAAACAGGACAAATAGAGAGGGTGAATCTCCATAATGGGGGCACAATCAGAAAAAGAAACAAAAAAACTGACAGGTCTTCTAATCCCCCTCCACTCTATCCAAAACTAAAAAAAGGTCTTCCTTTAGGTATACCTTACCGTGGAAGTCCAGGCTAATACTATCTAAGCTTAAACCTGCTCCCACCCCCATTCTAATCCCTATTCTAACCACCCTGTAAAGGAAAGATGTCTATACTTACGTAATCTAAGGGTGCTTTAGTCTGGTCATGTGATCTCCACAGCGGCTTCAGGGGAGAGGAGAGAGTAGCGACCACAGCTGCAATGCCTGGCTGGTGACGTCACCCATAGACTTTCTATGGGGCATCTGTGGTCAGCTGTCCTTCCTCTACACTGAAGCCAGCGATGGGAGACCGGAGAGCCCTTAGATTAGGTAGGTAGATACTGTGTATATATAAATATAGTTGGTGTGTGTGTGTGTATATATATTTATATTGATCACGATGGACCCTATTGCTTTATAAGTGCCTGACTTGATGGTTAGTTATTGTGTGTGTGTGTGTATATATATATATATGTATTTTTTATTTTTTTGGGGGGATCCCAAATCCTGCTTACCTCCTAACTAAATGAGATTTAAGGTGCTCTCCGCTTCCCTTTGGCTGCCAACGATCATCACGCAGAGGGTTGACACGTGATAGTTTGCTGCGCAGATCAAAAACCTTGTCTGCTTTACTCATTTTGCCCCAGAAATACTGGAAAAACCAGGGCAATTAAATTCACGCAAGATCTTTTTTTTCCTCTAAGCAATATCCAGTAATCCACAAGACACTAGAAATCTAGTAAATTACTAGAGCAAGGTATGAGAAGTGTCCAGATAAAGCAGCCAGTAAATAAGCTGTTTACCCTTCCACTGCTCAGTACCAAGTGGCAGTTGGTCTGTGCTGCCCAGCTATCTTTGGCCAGATGCTGTTGTCATGGTAATAACTGCCAAGATGTTTTTTTTTTTTTAACAGCAAAACTTTATTGACATATTTTTTCCAAACCAACATTTCCACGAATCTCACCATCTTAGATGTAGCATAGATATGTGTTATTAAAGTGTAACTCTGGGAAAAATAAAAAAATGACATACAGTATGTGACTCCTTTTTTTTTCAGCAAAACCTTATACACTAAGCTTATATACTACAGAATATGCAGACCTATTTTTTAAAAAATGGTAGGTATTTTCAGCTGCGTCTAATAAGATTTAAAAGTAACAGTCACACAGGCTGAATTAAAAGCCTTAGAGCCCCTTCACCCTGAGGCGCTTTACAGGTGATTGAGCTAAAAATAGCGCCTGCAAAGCGCCTCTCCATTAAAGTCAGTGTGTCCTTTCACACTGGGGTGGCGCACTTGCAGAAGAGGAGAGGAAAGAAACTCCCGCAAGCAGCATTTTTGGGGCGGTGCAGGAGCGATGTATACACTGCTCCTTTTCCGCCTCTGCCCATTGAAATAAATGGGCAGCACTTCCGAATTGGCTGTACACCGATATTGAGTTGGCCCACCCTTTGCAGCTATAACAGCTTCAACTCTTCTGGGAAGTCTGTCCACAAGGTTTAGGAGTGTCTATGGGAATGTTTGATCATTCTTCCAGAAGCGCATTTGTGAGGTCAGCCACTGATGTTGGATGAGAAGGCCTGGCTAGCAGTCTCTAATTCATCCCAATGGTGTTCTATTGGGTTGAGGTCAGGACTCTGTGCAGGCCAGTCAAGTTCCTCTACCCCAAACTCGCTCATCCGTGTCTTTATGGACCTTGCTTTGTGCACTGTTGCAAATCATTTGGTGGGGGGGTTATGGCATGGGGTTGTTTTTCAGGGCTTGGGCTTGGCCTCTTAGTTCCAGTGAAGGGAATTCTTAAGGCGTCAGCTTACCCAGACATTTTGGACAATTTCATGCTCCCAACTTTGTGGGAACAGTTTAGGGGTGACCCCTTCCTGTTCCAACATGACTGCACACCAGTGCACAAAGCAAGGTCCATAAAGAGATGGACCTGCAACCAATTCATTACCAGACCCAGATATGGGGAAAGAGTGATTTGGGGCCTAAATGTTGCCAAAATATTTTCCCTTCTATGAGATATCGGTTCTCTGAAGACCATAACATAAACACCATTTAGTGATTTAAATTAGTATATATCAAACATTTATTATATTGTAAAAAAGTGCCTGATCCCCTGCGCTACTATGTGTACTATAATAAATGGTAAAATAGTAATTATTATAAACCGGATAAATAATATGTGTGAGGGGATGCTGCTGAATGCCCAAAGTGTTTCTGAAAGTGAAAAAATATTACTAGTGATGGAACAGCGCTCCCCCTAATTAATCATAAACTTGAAAAATAAATGTTGTCAATCTTCTATTATAAATAATCAGTGAGAACATCCAACATTGTCACTTTAAACAAATAAACGTAATGGTGATAAACAAATGCAATACGCCATCACTGTGATATCAGTGTCCATAAGTGAAAAATATCTTGCGTTAAGCTGGTATCAGAAAAATATATGTGGCATGACAAAAAATAGTCCAAAGGGTCAGAGAAAATACGTAGGTACTGTGCCAGCACGCAACCACCTTCAGTGTTCCTCCACCTTCACTCATATGCCCTCACCTCCACTCTGGACCTAATGCAGGTCACCATGTGCCCTTATACCCCCTTTAAGGGGTATATATATCCTCTGGTGGATGGTTAGGTCCTCTATTGGTGATTTTGGTGGTCTCTGACAGTAAGGCTGGGTTCACACTGCAGCGGGGCGGAGCGGCGCGACTTCGCGGCCCGTTCACATCTAGGCGAATTGTCAGGCGACTTGAGTCGCCTGACAATTCGCCTCAATGCTGTGCAAATGGGACCGTTCTGATAGGAGCGAATCGCTTCGCTCCGCATTAGAAAAATGGTCCCTGCACTATTTTTAGGGCGATCTCAGGCGGCTTGCATTGACTTCTATGATAGAAGTCTCCTAGCAAGCCGCTTTGAGATCGCCTGGAGCGCCGCATCGCGCCGCTCCGCCCCGCTGCAGTGTGAACCCAGCCTTAGGAATCCTAACAGGTGCTTGCAATATATCATATAATGGTCCTGAGCCGAAATGCTCAAAGAGGGATGGAAAGGATTAACATAGTGCTAAATCTTTTTAGGAAAATCTTTAATAA
Source organism: Glandirana rugosa (assembly GCA_018402905.1). Taxonomy (NCBI): domain Eukaryota; kingdom Metazoa; phylum Chordata; class Amphibia; order Anura; family Ranidae; genus Glandirana; species Glandirana rugosa. Next base: position 334,372 of record BLSH010291684.1, on the reverse strand, counting down.
AAACTTTTTAAAAGTATAAAACTCACAGTTGTTGGTGCACTAAATCTGGTGCACTCAGACCACACACGTAGCGCAATTAGGGTGTGCAGCCCCCTTAAGGATCGCTTGGTTGTTGATGTAGCAATAGACACACAGGATGAAAGCTTCCTAGATGTGGGCACTGACATCACTAGGCTCTTCGCCACACATCCCGTGACTTTTTGTCAAGATTCCCTTTGAATCTATTCCGCAGCGATCCAACCGAAAGAAGGAGAGGGTAATTGTCATAACCAAGTACCTGCCTCCCCCAAAAAAAAAAATTAATTCCAATGGCGCAAAGGAGGGGGGGGCAGGAGGAAGAGCAGAACTTCCTCTTTTGAGTGAAGTTCCACGTTAAGGCAGTTAAAAAGATAATAGACCTACTGGCAAGATCAACAGGTGGCTATTAGGGAAAAAAGTGGATTTAAACCCAAAATCTATTTTTCTTTATACAACTTTCTTAAAGTGGTTCTAAATGTTTTTTACCTTCATACATAGTAACATAGTTGGTGACGCTGAAAAAAGACACAAGTCCATCGAGTTCAACCTGTGGTGTGTGAGTGTGCATTTATGTCATTAATACATTGTATACCCCTGTATGTTGTGGTCGCTAAGGTGCCCATCTAATAGTTTTTTGAAATTATCGATGCTCCCTACTGATACCACTGCTTGTGGAAGAGAATTCCACATCCTTACCACTGACAGTAAAGAACCCTTTATGCAGTTTAAGGTCCAACCGCTTCTCTTCTAGTTTTAGTTAATGGCCGCGAGTCTTTTTAAATTCCCTTTCACTGAAACGTTTTTCCCTATGCTAGGGTCACCAGTACAGTATTTGTACAGTGATGTCAAATCCCCTCTCAAGCATCTCCTCTCCAGAAAGAATAAGTTCAATGCTTTTAGTCTTTCCCCATAGCTGAGGTCCTCCAGTCCCATTTTTAGCTTTGTTGCCCTTCTCTGGACCCTCTCCAGCTCCAGCACATCCCTCCTGAGGACTGGTGCCCAGAACTGGATGGCACACTCAAGATGGGGCCGGACCAGAGTCTTGTAGAGTGGGAGAATTCTCGTTTTATCTCTGGAGTGAATCCTCCTCTTTTCTTTTTTAAACATTTAATTGAAGAAAAAATGTAGTACAGAGTACAGGATATAAAGGAATAGAGAGAGGGACATTCCCAAAATGCAAAAAGAGAATCAATGATGTTTACACAAAGAAGATAAGGATGCAGGACATACACTTAACCTCTTTGTGTCCATGCTATAGCCGAAAGACCGCTACAGTGAGGACCTGAATTGCCAGGAGAGTGTCCATGGATGTCCTCCCGAGCATGCGCTGTCAGTGCATCCCTGAGGGTTGTGTGCAGCGCGCTCTGTGATCACCGATTCCATGAGACTCTGCTGATCACAGATCGGTGTAAGGGGCCGGTCCCCCCCCCCCCTTACCACGTGATCAGCTGTCAGCCAATGACAGCTGATCATGTGATGTAAACAGAAGACCGGGGATCAGTATTTTCTCCCCCTTTGCATTGTCAGCATGAGAGGAAAAAGAAGCTGATCACTGGCTTCTTGTCATATGGGTACAGTGTTACATGACCGCGCAATTGTCATTCAAAGTGTGACTGCGATGAAAGCTGAAAATTGGCCTGAGCAGGAGGGGGGTGCCCAGTAAGCAAGTGGTTAACTGAATTTTGAGAATCGGCAATAGGACAAATAGAGGTGTGAGAAAATAATTTGAGACAGTAATCAAGAATCTGAGGGTAAACAATGGTAAGTTATAGGTAAGGGGAGGACCCACGTTGGTGGGAGCCTGATATCAGGAGTGACAAAAGGAGGCTGAGGTGCGGGGCTTATTAAGATATAAATAATAGAGGGTGCATGAATCACCTTTTTAATGCATGCCAATATTCTGTTGGCTTTGCTTGCAGCAGCCTGGCATTGCATGCCGTTGCTGAGCCTGTCCTCTACTAGAACCCCCAGGTCCTTTTCCATCCTGGATTCCTCCAGAGGTTCTTCCCCTAGCCAGTAACTTGCATTCATATTTTTGGCGCCCAAATGCATTACCTTACATTCTTCAACATTAAACCTCATTTGCCATGTATTTGCCTACCCTTTTAATTTATTTAGGTCTTCTTGCAAGGTTTCCACATCCTGAGTAGAAGGTATTGCCCTGCTTAACTTGGTATCATCCGCAAATATTAAAATTGAGTTGTTAACCCCATCCTCCAGATCGCTTATGAATAAATTAAACTGGATTGGTCCCAGGACAGATCCTTGGGGAACCCCACTTTCCACAGCAGACCATTCAGAGTACTTCCCATTTATCACCACCCTTTGAACTCGGCCCTGTAGCCTGTTTTCAATCCAGGTACAATCTATGCATGAAGGTAAAAAAACTTTCTGTGTGTAGCAGCACCCCCCCCCCCCCCCCGCACCCCCAATACTTACCTGAGCCCCCTCTGGATCCAGCAATGTTTATGACAGTCAATTAAAGCCAGTGAGTCAGGAGAAGGAAGGGGATGGTGCCGAGCCACGGGTCTGTGTGTGAATGGACACGCAGAGCCATGGTTCAGGAGCGTGCCTCCATGGGGCCAGGAGAGGCGACGGGGGACTTGAGAAGAGGAGGATCCTGGCTGCCTAGTGCAAAACTATTGCACAGAGCAGGTAAGTATAACATATTTGTTATTTAACCACTTTCCGCCCGGCGTATAGACAAATGACGTCCGGGCGGGGGGGGTTTATTATCCTGACTGGACGTCTATTGACGTCCTCAGGATAATCCGCGATCGGTGGTGCCGTGGGTCAGTCTGACCCACCGCATTACCGACCAATCACGGCTGATCACAGTGTAAATAGGAAGAGCCATTTATCGGCTTTTCCTCTGCTCAGGTCTGCAGACGAGACACGTTATCAAAACGTGATCCGTCGGTCCTAGGAGGAG
>BLSH010291684.1:310784-324031 GCA_018402905.1 Glandirana rugosa | reverse complement strand
TCGCTCAACACTAGTCATGAGAATGTACAGTCCTATCACCCCAGTCCAACCAACACATCTTTGCAAAAGTAAGGGAGTGTCGGGAATGGTTGTGGGCCTGAATAACCCATTTAGCACTAGTAAGCTCCTTGGACCCAACAGTGCTCAGTCTTTACCACTGGGATTTTTTATTTGGTGCAATATAAACAAAAGAAAGATTGAAGATTTTGAAATAGCACCCAATATTTTCTACTTTATATTACAAAACATTCAATAAAAAAAATTAAAAAATCCAATTTCTTCATAACTTTAGGCCAAAATGTATTCTGCTACATGTATTTAGTAAAAAAAATCCCAGTAAGTCTATATTAACCACTAGGAATTCCCAGGTTAGGACCAGAGCACTTTTTGCGATTCGGCACTGCGTCGCTTTAACTGACAATTGCGCGATCGTGCGACGTTGTACCCAAACTAAATTTGCGTCCTTTTTTCCCCACAAATAGAGCTTTCTTTTGGTGGTCTTTGATCACCGCTGCGTCATTTCTGATCACCGCTATAAACAACAAAATAGCAACAATTTTGCAAAAAAAAAAATATTTCTTACTTTTTTGCTAAAATACAAATCCAAAAAAATATAAAATATAAAAAAACGAATTTATTCATCGGTTTTGACCGATTTATATTCTTCCTCATATTTTTGGTAAAAAAAATCTAAATCTACGTTTATTGATTGGTTTGCGCAAAAGTTAATGCGTTTACAAACCATGAGAATTAATTTCTGGCGTTTTTACATTTTTTTTTCAGTAATGCCGGCGATCTGCGATTTTTTTTTTTTTTCGGGACTGTGGTATTGGGGCGGACATGTCGGACATTTTTGACACTTTTTTGGGACCAATGACATTTATAGAGCGATCGGAAATTTAAATGTCCACTGATTACTGTATAAATGTCATTGGCAGTGAAGGGGTTAACCTGCAGGGGGAGATCTAGGGGTTAACTGTGTTCCCTCAGTGTGTTCTAACTGTGAGGGGGCTGGGCTGTCAGGGGCATAAGAGATCTAACTGATCCCAGTGACAGGGATCGGTAAATCTCTTACATGCTGCCTGTCAGAATGGGGAACCGCCGTGTTTACATTGGCGATTCCCCGTTCTTTCTGGCAGCTTATCGCAGCTCGCCGGTGTACATAGGGTACACCCGAGCTGCAGGCACACTCCTCCAGAGTGCGGCGATTCACGGACGCCCCCTAGCTGCTCGTCCATGAATTGCCGCCTATTTACGGATGATTCTTGGTATGCGTCCACACTGTAGCCGTAAATAGGCAGGGTGCGACCAGGAACCGGTTAATTGGCTTGCTTGGAAGTTATAGCATCTGCAAACTATGATATACTGGAATTAACGCAGCTATATAGACTATACCGTAATGGCAGTGATCAATGACTTATAGTGTCATTTTGATTGGGTGGTGAGCAATCTGGCGCTAATCTGGGAGGGTCACCTACTGAAGCTGACATCGCTAATGATCAGTGATAATACTGTACACCAGTGTTTCTCAACTCCAGTCCTCAAGGTGCCCCAACAGGTCATACTTTCAGAATTTCTCTCAAATGAAACGACCGTGGTAATTAGGCAGTGAAACTGATCAAATCACCTGTGCAAAAAAATGGAGGGCCTGAAAACATGACCTGTTGGGGCACCTTGAGGACTGGAATTGAGAAACACTGCTGTATACTGACACTGTACTAATGACACTGGCTGGGAAGGGGTTAACATCGAAGGGAAATCAAGGGGTTAACTGTGTGCTTAACTATTTATAAGGTGTGCTGCTTTTACTTTACTATCTGTTTTTTTCCCCCTGGTTTGCAGGGAGAAGAAACAGCCAGATCGCTGTCCATGCTACTCAGAGTTCTATGTTTTTGTAAACACAGAACTCTGTGTGTGATTGGCTACCACCGATCAGCTAACTTCCGCCAAAATCATTGGCTGAAATCAGCTTCCAAACTCATGCTGTGTCCAATAGTTTAATTGGAAAGCCCTTAAAAGTTCCAATTTCAAATTTGAATGGAATCCCAGATGTACTGATTCTATTACAATACTGTATGTAGGATTTTTTCAAAATGAAAACCACATTCACAGTTAGAATTTTGTTTGTTTGCGAAAAAAATTTCCATCCGTTCCTTCAAATTTTCTCATGACTACTGTCAAAAAGGAGCGTTGATTCCACCCATTAAAAAACCTAACCAGCCTCCTAAAAATGGAAATTTTCTTTCACTTTATTTTAGTTATTCAAGAAAAATAAAATGAAGATTTTCAAATAAAATGTTGCTGGTGTTTGGCCATCTTAAAGTGGTAGTAAACCCTCCTATCATCTTCAGCCAAGGAAGCTGCCATCTTGGCCTCTGTTTAATCTACAACTGCCATGATGCTGCACATGTGATCAGCTATGACATCAGCCATTGGATTTTTTGACAGTTTGGTTTAGAGCACAACCAATGGGAGTGTTACATTTCCGGAAATGTAACTGGTTTTTAAACTGTTAAATGGATGGGTTTACTACCGCTTTAAAGTTTAGTTCCAGGTTAAAGTGGAAGTAAACCCATCGATTTAACGACGATTAGAAAAACAGTTAAATGCCTGGCACATGGCGTAAATGTGTAAAAAACCAAACTGTCAAGCCAATCCAATAGCTGGTGTCATAACTGATCTCATGTGCAACACCATGGCACCTGACGGTTAAACAGAGGCCAATATGGCAGCTTCCTTGGCTCAAAACAATAGGAGGGTTTACTTCCAGGTTAATCTTGACATTAAATAAGATGGCCCATCAAATTATTTGCATACTAAATAATGCAGCTGTTGTGTGTGCTGTACTATATTGTAGTAGCATCAGCTACGTACAGGAAGCTGGAACTAAATTGAGTCCCCTGGATGATTCTTCACTTCCCTGTATTTTTATCAATGAATGCAAGGTTTCCTCTGATTGACCAAGGCGGAAAGTCTCCCCATTTCTGCCAATCAGAGCAACCTTTGTATTCATTGATAGAAATACAAGGCTGCTCCTAAATGGCAGAGGAGCATTTGGGCCAACTTGATTTAATTCTAGCAGCAAAAGGGAAGTTGCTCATACTGCTGCCAGAACTGCTTACTGTATGCTGCTACAATACAGTACAGCGCACTCAACGATCACATCAGTTTGCAATGGAACTAGTTCATTTAGGCCAGCTTGGCCCAAATAAACTATTTGAAGTCAAAATTAAACTGCAATTCTACTTTAAGGCTAGAACAGGGGTCTCCAAACTTTGTAAACAAAGGGCCATTGTACTGTAATTCAGACTTTAGGAGGGCCGGACTATGGCCAGTGAGAGAAGAAGATGCCTTGGATTTGGTGGGCAGTGGAAGTAAAAAAAAACTACATAGCACCTATAGTCAGTAGGAGGAGGAATGGCGCTCCATCGTTGGTGTCTGTGGGAAATATAGTGCCCCATCATTGTTGTCAGTGGGAGGAATAGTTCCCCATCATGGAAGGAATTGATCCTCATCAATAGTGCCAGTAGAAGGAATAGTGCCCAATTGTTGGTGTCAGAGAGAAATAGTGCCCCGTTGTGTCAGTGGGAGGAATAGTGGCCTATCATTGGCGTCAGTGGAAGGAATAGTGTCCCATTATTGGTGTCAGTGGAAGAAATTGGTACTCATCATTGGTGTCAGTGGAAGAAATAGTGCCCAATTGTTGGTGTCAGAGAGAGGAATAGTGCCCCATTGTGTCAGTGAGAGGAATAGTATCCCATCGTTGGTGTCGGTAGGAGGAATAACATCTTGTATCAATGAGAGGAATAGTGCTCCAAGGGCCAGAAAAAGGCAAGCAAAGGGCCACATCTGGCCCACGGGCCACAGTTTAAAGACCACAAAGCTGGAATGTTTACTGGAGCAGAAAAGGTTTGGCACAAGACAGTTGGCCTAGGACGGTTGGGCATTTTAAATCTGAGACATGTAAAAAAAACTGGTATTGTTCTTGGAAATAAAACAGAATGGTAATTATAGTATGGAGCCTGGCACAACCTTATGTGATAGTGGTCAGTCTAACATTCACACATACTGTTTATTTCAAGGTCTTAAAGTTTTATTTAATCCATTTACAGCATATAAAGTTTACAAATTCTGCAACACACTGCAATGTAATACAAACAATTTCCATTAGTCCCTACCCCAGAGGAGCTCATAATCTAATGAATATACTCATTGTTCACACAAAGGTCAAGTTGATTATGGTTTTTGATTGCAGAAGGAGATTAGAAAACTTATAAGACATTCATACAGGTTTTAAGAGAACATTCAAACACCGTAAAAAAAAAATTGTTTCCATGTGGAAGAGAACCCTAGAGCGGTGGCGGCTGGTGAAATTTTAGGATGGGGGGGCGCCAGACCCCACCCTTCCTTTTTGACCCCCCACTTCTCATAAGTCCCACCCCTTATAGAGTCCACTCATTGTGTCAGGTGTATACAGCCCAGCATCACCAGATAGGGTATACAGCATCGCCAGATAGGGGTATATACAGCATCACCAGATAGGGGTATATACTGCACCACAGATAGGAGTATATACAGAAACACAGATGGGGTATATACAGCACCATAGATAGGTATATACAGCACCACAGATAGATATATATATAATGCACCATAGATAGCGATATACTGCACCATAGATAGGAATATTCAGCGCCACGGATAGATATATACAGAACCACAGATAGATATACACAGCACCACAGGTAGATACAGTTGTATGCAAAAGTTTAGGAACCCCTGACAATTTCCATGATTGCCATTTATAAATATTTGGGTGTTTGGATCATTCATTTCATTTTGGTCTATCGAATAACTGAAGGACACAGTAATATTTCAGTAGGGAAATGAGGTTAATTGGATTAACAGAAAATGTGCAATATGCATCAAAACTAAATTAGACAGGTGCATAAATGTGGGCACCCTTGTCATTTTGTTGATTTGAATACCTGTAACTACTTAGCACTGATTAATTAGAACACACAATTGGTTTGGTGAGCTCATTAAGCCTTGCACTTCATAGACAGGTGCATCCAATCATGAGAAAAGGTATTTAAGGTGGCCAATTGCAAGTTGTTGTTCTCTTTGACTCTCCTCTAAAGAGTGGCAACATGGGGGCCTCAAAACAACTCTCAAATGACCTGAAAACAAAGATTGTTCTACATTATGGTTTAGGGAAAGGCTACAAAAAGTTATCGCAGAGATATAAGCTGTCAGTGTCCACTGTGAGGAACATAGTGAGGAAATGGAAGACCACAGGCACAGTTCTTGTTAAGGCCAGAAGTGGCAGGCCACATAAAATATTGGATTGGCGAAGGATAGTGAGAACGGTCAAAAACAGCCCACAGACCACCCCCAAAGACCTCCAACATCAACTTGCTGCAGATGGTGTCACTGTGCATCGTTCAACAATTCAGCGCACTTTGCACAGGGACAAGCTGTATGGGAGAGTGATGTGAAAGAAGCCTTTTCTGCACACACACCACAAACGGAGTCACTTGAGGTATGCAAATGCACATTTGGGCAAAGATTGAGTTATTTGATCATAACAAGGGGCATTATGCATGGCGGCAATAGAACACAGCGTTCCAAGAAAAACACTTGCTACCCACAGTAAAATTTGGTGGAGGTTCCGTCATGCTGTGGGGCTGTGTGGTCGGTGCCGGTACTGGGAATCTGGTTAAAGTTGAGGGTCGCATGGATTCCACTCAATATCAGCAGATTCTTGAGAATAATGTTGAGGAATCAGTCACAAAACACTGCTCAAAATCTACTCGGGCATTTATGCAGAGGAACAAATACAATGTTCTGGAATGGCCATCCCAGTCCCCAGACCTGAATATAATTGAACATCTGTGGGGTGATTTGAAGCGGGCTGTCCATGCTCAGCAACCATCAAACGTAACTGGAGATGTTTTGTAAGGAGGAATGGTCCAATATACATTCATCCAGAATCCAGACACGCTTTACAAGCTATAGGAAGCATCTAGAGGCTGTTATTTCTGCTAAAGGAGGCTATACTAAATATTGTGATTTTTCTGTTGGGGTGCCCAAATTTATGCACCTGTCTAATTTCGTTTTGATGCATATTGCGCATTTTCTGTTAATCCAATAAACCTCATTTCACTACTGAAATATTACTGTGTCCTTCAGTTATTTGATAGATCAAAATTAAATTGCTGATCCACCCAAATATTTATAAATGATAATCATGGAAATTGTCAGGGGTTTCTAAACTTTTGCATACAATAGATAGCCTCAAAGGGGCCCGCCGCATGAATAGGGGATGGTCGCGGGCGGCCATGGATAGATTCATGCTATGCATGAATCTATCCTTGGCATAGATGGGGGTGGCGAGGACATAGGGGGCGGCGCCCGTGCGTCCTTAATGGATGGGCCGCCAAGAATGACATTACTGCATGAAAACAGGAAGAAACATTTCTTGCACGTGTTGGCCATGATTTTTTTTTTTAAAGCTACTTAGAATCACTATTCCTTTATGTTTATGTAACATATCTTTATGTGACCTGTTATATTGCTTTTGGCACCAATCAAAGTAGAGGTGAACGTATATCCCTGTGTCCCACAGCATGGGGTGCAGGCTTGTTCTGATTCCAATCCAGAGGGCTAGTAAATGTAAAGAGGAAAGGATCACCGCTACTCCTGACCAGCTCAGGCGAAAAAACGATAAGGAGCAGCCTCAGCTCACATGTCTCCACCAAACCACACACCCTGATGCATTTCACTCTGCCCACTTGGGCTTAGTCATAAGGTTGTAGTAGCAGTGATCCTTTCCTCTTTACATTACATTTTTATATGCCAATAAACAATGATAATGGCCCCAATTACAATGAACCCAGACAACACCAGTCGTATAATGTTTGGGATGGTATAATCCTTAGCAATTTCCCCTTTTTGATATCTATCTTCTTCAGTTGGTTTATTTGGGGAGGTATAACTCGGAGGAATTTCCCCTTCTGTATTTTTATCTTCTTCCTTTGGTATATTTGGGGAGGTATAACTCAGAGGAATTTCCCCTCCTGAATTTTTATCTTCTTCTTTTGGTTTATTTGGGGAGGTATAATTCTTGGGAATGTTCTCTTCTGGATTTTTTCTCCCTATAAAAAAAAAAATGAAGTGCAATATTTTTTTAATGATACCCATTTGTATTTATTGTGACCAAAGAGCGTGCATACTAATTTTCACAGCACAGTCATACAATCACACATTATAATCATGTGTGGGTTAAAACTGTTCAACCTGTAGGTATGTCCTTGGGCTACAATGATCATAGAGCACATTAGGAGACAAACATGGGGACATGGAAACAAGGAATCACAGGACATGGAAACATGAAGACTCCATATAGGAATTTGTGACTGAAAGGCCAAACAGGTAACCTGTAAGCAGAGGCGGCTCTAGATTTTGTGAGGCCTTAGGCAAAACATAGACATGAGGCCCCACTCACGCCCATAATGGGAAAAATAATTTAAAGCCGAGTTCCACCCAAAAGTGGAACTTCCGCTTTAAGGGAAGGTGACTCCCCGACATGCTACAATTGCATGTAATTTTTTGGGGGGGGGACCGGAGACCCTGTTTTCACAGGGTCTCAGGTCCACTTCCTCTCCTAGAGCCGCGGCTCCAGAAGGAAGTTCACCTTCTCCCCTCCCTCTTGGCGATCTTCTGCGACACGTCTCAGGTCCTAGAAGATACGCTGGCCATTCACAAGGCTCTGCGCAACTCGCACGAGCTCTGTGCGTGCCTGGCTTTGAAGCCAAAGCCGGGTGCCCACACTTGTGATGCCGGCCCTGCCGAGGGGAGGGGGAGAAGAGCAAGCCCTCGGGCAACCGCATTGCTGAAGCCAGGGACAGGTGACTGACCGATTGTTAAAAGTCAGCAGCTACACTTTTTGTAGCTGCTGACTTTTAACTGGGTGGAACTCCACTTTAACCAAAAAAAAAAATGAAATGTATAAATTGCATATATTAAGAGCTTTAACGTGCTGGTGTCAGTTCTCTCTATCTCTGTGCTGGTGTCAGTTCTCTCTATCTCTGTGCTGGTGTCATTGCTCTCTATCTCAGTGCTGGTGTCATTGCTCTCTATCTCTGTGCTAGTGCCAGTGTCCTCTATCTCAGTGCTTGTGTCAGTGCTCTCTATCTCAGTGCTGGTGTCAGTGCTCTCTATCTCAGAGCTGGTGTCAGTGCTCTCTATCTCAGTGCTGGTGTCAGTGCTCTCTATCTCAGTGCTGGTGTCAGTGTTCTCTATCTCAGTGCTGGTGTCAGTACTCTCTATCTCAGTGCTGGTGTCAGTGCTCTCTATCTCTGTGCTGGTGGCAGTACTCTCTATCTCAGTGCTGGTGTCAGTGCTCTCTATCTCAGTGCTGGTGTCAGGTCTCTCTATCTCAGTGCTGGTGTCAGTGCTCTCTATCTCAGTGCTGGTGTCAGTGCTCTCTATCTCAGTGCTGGTGTCAGTGTTCTCTATCTCAGTGCTGGTGTTAGTGCTCTCTATCTCAGTGTTGGTGTCAGTGCTCTCTATCTCAGTGCTGGTGTCAGTGCTCTCTGTCTCAGTGTTGGTGTCAGTACTCTCTATCTCAGTGCTGGTGTCAGTGCTCTCAATCTCAGTGTTGATGTAAGTGCTCTCTATCTCGGTGCTGGTGTCAGTGTTGTCTATCTCGGTGCTGGTGTCAATGCTCTCTATCTCGGTGCTGGTGTCAGTGAAGGAGATAGCAGCGGAGTAGTCAATCAGCAGGCAGTGCCAGCACAGGATATGGAGTGCCCGGCCCAACATGGCTGTGGATCAGATCTGGACAGGGCTCAGACCTCCCGGCACTGCAGTGGAGCCCTGCTTGGGCGGGGATGTGGGCAGGGTGGAGGGAGGGGCCAGGGGCTGTCAATCACAGGTGGGCATACTGGCAGAGGACAGAGCTGTCCTTACTGTGTGTGGCACTGATGATCTGGAGGAAGGGAGTGGAGGGGATGGGGTAGGGGGTGGATTAAGGCCAGTGGCTGAGGGATGCTGGAGGAGCAGGGATGGGGGGGGGCTGGCCCTCCCCCATGCTGGTGGTTGCTGGCTGTACAAGGGGGTTGTGGCACAGTAGCTCTGTCTCTCCCCCCCCCAGCTGGAGCCCCTGATCCCCCGCCCTGAGTGACAGCCCTGGAGAGACACCACTTCTTTCCTACCTCCTCCTTCCATCGGCTCCCTCCAGCCCTGACGAGGCCTCCTACCTAAGGGACTCTCTTCTTTCCCCCCACGCCACTGCTTGCCAGATGCTCCTCCAGATGTGTGGGGAATCGGACCGACAGCACCGCAGGGCACTTAAGTGTGGGGTGACAGCCTGGGAGGGGGGGAGATCTGCGTCTCCGAAGCAGCTCCGGCTGCTGGAATGAGTCTCCTCCCATTCTCCTCCCCCGGACAACACAGCCACGCTCCTGCCCAGGACACAGCCACGGCTCCGTCCTCTCTCACCACTGCCTGGCCATGGAGCTCACAGGCATCATTAGTAGATCGGAGCGCAGCGCTGCAACAGGCATTGTTTTCAGGAGAGTCGGCTATTCAGTTAGGCAAGTTAGGCAGTCGTGAGGCCCCTGTAAGAGCGAGGCCTTAGGCGACCGCCTAATTTGCCTAATTAGAGGGCCGCCTCTGCCTGTAAGCCACCATATTTATACTGTAGCATAAGGTGTCAGGGCTCCCCACACTGACCAACCATATTTCTGCTGCTACGTTGAGTTTCTAACATTCTAGGGGTGGTTTCTCTGTTAATGGGATTTTGATGTTGAGGATTGCAGAACTACATGTTGTTGATGCAGAGGCCAAGGAAGGACTGGGAAGTTTTGGCCTGAGGAGCAAATACAACTAATTGGTTATTCCATGTTAGATACAGTTTCCCGAGGTCTAAAGACAGTGTACCCCATTACCACATTGATGGGTGGGCACAGTGATTGGTGGATGTTCTTAAAGTACATCGTTAATTTTGATACATATTTTCACACCTTCTAGAACTAGCATTTTTTTGTGGCTCCTGGTATTTAAACACATGACATCTCAGAGGTTTAAGGAAAGTCGGTGCTGGAAGACTCCTCTCTGCCAGATATCGATTACAGGTCTGAACTAAGAGCCGATGGCTATATAATACCCAGTATGTGTCATTGACTAAAGACCCCACTTTAACTGATTGGTGAAGTATCTCCACTCGCCCAACCCTTATTATTGACTTCAGGAGCAAATGCCCCCCCCCCCCCATATTCCCTTGACAAGGTTGCATGACAGAGTGAGCATGCAGCAAAATTGGGGTTCAGGATAAAGACTACTTTAGTTCGGGAAAGTATTGGGGTTGGGGGTGCAGTCTTGTTTATATGTGTCACTTTTGGAAGAGGGGGGACATAACTTAAAAAATAATCAGGTGCAGGCACAATAAAAGTCAAGTATTTTAAAATCTTTCTTACAGCATTTTTTTCTCCTAAATGACTGTTTTTAAATTTGCAGTGTGCCTCTGAACTTGATAGAAAATTTGACAACTCAGTCCCTTAGAACAGCCTCCTCCCATCTGTCATGTCATAGCCCTCATCTTTTTTTGGAGTGTCTAATTGCAATCTGTGCGGGCCCAGTTACTCTGCCCCTCCCAGACCTCCCTATATCACCTTTTATGTTGCTGCTAGGGGAGGAGGAAAGAGGCTTCATGCACATAGGACGTTAAAAAAACGTCCTAAAACATCAGTAGCTTATCAGTGATTTTTTTCAGCTTTTTTTAGCGTTTTTGCGCCAGCGTTAATGGGCGTTAATGAGCGTTTTTTAGCGCTGTCGTCAATGGTCATTTTTATTTTTTTTAAAGTGTCACTGTCAGCTCTGGGGCTTTTGACGTCACATCCAAGATGGCAGTTCCCAGCAGCAGTCTCAGGACTTTCGGATGCCTACAGTAGGGAGGTTCTTACAGGTAAATAACATTAATGAAATACATTAAATGCTCATATAATCTTATAGGAAGACTTTTGCTGAAATGTAAGGTCTGGTGAAAGCATCTTTTTAGGGACTCCCCTTTGTCATTAGGTGTTGGAAGTGTTTGGGAGAAGACTTTTTTTTTTTTTAGAAAATCCTTTTTATTCATATCCGAGGTTACAGAAAATACAACCACGGACATGCAAAACAAAAAAAGTAAAAAGTAAAATTAGGGCTGCACACCCCAATCCAGTGTGTCAGCCCACAACAGTACAGTCAAAAAACAACCACAAAAGAAAAACAAAAAAGGTGGGGGGGACCAAGGAGAGGGGTGCAGTACATGTTATTCCAAACATCTTGGATAGGTTCGTCCATGTAACCTGCCCTGTAAACCCAGAGCTACTTTCTTACTGATAAAGGAATCCACTGTACACATATCCAGATAGTCCTTAAGACATTAACTTCATACAGACCCGTACTCTAGAGAATACCAGACCCACTGCTCTTCAATTCCAATGATTCACCTCTGACCTTAGAAATAACAAAACTAGTGTTGGCAGAAGACTTTTTGTTGAGTGCTCCTTTCGGTAGATGGTTAAAGACCCTGTCAATTGGAGGACTTCTCTGCACCGACAGCTTTATACAAAAAACTACCAAAACTTCCAGCGCTCAAAAGAAATACAATGTAGACTCCTAATGCCCAACTGTGGCATGGGGGCTGCATGCGGCCCTTTGGCACTTTTTGTGCATCTCTCCAGAAACATATATGTGTTTTCTTATTTGCCCTGTTATAGAAGTGATTTTTAGCAGTCTCAGTCATGTAATATGTCTCCAGTCTATGACTATCATATAAAGCACGTCCTCAGACTCCAACAACTTCTCTCTTGCACCATGTCCATAGTCTCTAACCATCTCTTGTATCATGTCCACATTCTCTGACCATCTTTTGTCTCATGTCCACAGTCTCTGACCATCTCGTGTATCATGTCCACAGTCTCTGACTATCTTGTGTATCATGTCCACAGTCTCTGAACATCTCGTGTATTATGTCCATAGTCTCTAACCATCTCTTGTATCATGTCCACAGTCTCTAACCATCTTGTGTATCATGTCCACAGTCTCTCACCATCTTGTGTATTATGTCCACAGTCTCTGACCATCTCTTGTATCATGTCCACAGTCTCTGACCATCTCGTGTATTATGTCCACAATCTCTAACCATCTCTTGTATCATGTCCACAGTCTCTGACCATCTTGTGTATCATGTCCACAATCTCTCACCATCTTGTGTATTATGTCCACAGTCTCTGACCATCTCTTGTATCATGTCGACAGTCTCTGACCATCTCGTGTATTATGTCCACAATCTCTAACCATCTCTTGTATCATGTCCACACTCTCTGATCATCTTGTGTATTATGTCCACAGTCTCTAACCATCTCTTGTATCATGTCTACAGTCTCTGAACATTTTTTGCACCATGTCTGCAGTTTCTGACCTTCTCCTGTATTATGTTCACAATCTATGCCCATCTCTTGCCTATAGTCTTTGACTATATCCTGTTGTGTGCCTGCTGTCTCCGACACTCAGTATTCACTGAATTTTATGTGTGGTCCTTTGGTGATGTCAGGTGCCACACTTGAGACCCTCCATATCAAGAAAGTTGACCATCACTGATGTAGACTGAAGTTATCAATTTGATGTTTTTCATTGATTTTTGTTATATTAACCAGTTAACAACCGCCCTATAGACAATTGACGTCTACAGAGCGGTTGCTTAATTCTGGGAGGACGTCTATTGACGTCCTCCCAGAATCGCGCTTCCCGCGCGCCCCCTGGGGCACGTACACGGGAACATCCGTGACCGTCGGGTCCGGGGGACCCGACTGATCACGGATCGTGGTGAATGGCCGCTGTGAGCGGCCTTTCACCACGTGATCGCGCCGTCAAATGATCGCCGGTAAGTGGTGCTAGGCACTAGTCAGCCCAGGGGGCCTGGGCTGCCAGTGCCTACAAGGGCACATGCACGGGGTCCCCCGCGCGCCCTTCGCGCTAAGACCCTCCTGCAGTTATCTGCAGGAGGGTCTTAATTCGTTGGCGAGACATCTGCAGTTAACAGATATCCCGCCAACAATTGACCAATTATATTGTTTTTAGTTACTTTTTGTAGTTTAACTATTGAAGTCAGATGTAGTCACTACCAGTTGAAAGAACTATACCTCCCAGAGTTCACACCGTGGACTGTAGTGGTTTCCTGGTGTGTATTTTAAGTCACT
>BLSH010291684.1:296798-310774 GCA_018402905.1 Glandirana rugosa | reverse complement strand
TGTAGGGCACTTGCCCTAGTTTGAAGATGATTTTAGAACAGTTATATGGCTTCTACCATTAATTAATACTTTTCAGACACAGTTTGAAGATGATCCACATTCACCTCCATTTTTGCTTTTTTTATGTTTTTATTTTTTAAAAAATATTTACAGTTATTTCCCTGTCCCCATTTTTTTGTAGGGCACTTGCCCTACCCTTACCCCCATTTTACTTCCTTTTGCAGCCCTCTGGGGCTTTCCAGGACTTTGTTACAGCCATTTTTGTGCATAAAAGTTTGGGTCCCCATTGATTTCAATGGGGTTCGTTGTCCGTGCGATCGTTCGGGTTCCGTCCGGACCCGGACCCGGACTTTGTCCCGAAGTTCGGACGGACCAGCAGAACCCGAACTTCCAGAGGTTCGCTCAACTCTAATCACCAGCCATGGCTTGCATGGGGGCAGGCATGTCACCCAACAGTCCAGGGGATGACTGTGACTGATGATGATGATGATAGGGCACTCTTCCTCCCATTGATACCAACGATGGGTCTCTATTCCTCCCACTGACACCAATGATGGGGCACTCTTCCTCCCACTGACACCAATGATGGGGCACTATTCCTCCCACTGATACCAATGATGGGGCACTATTCCTCCCACTGACACCAACGATGGGGCACTATTCCTCCCACTGACACCAATGATGGGGCACTATTCCTCCCACTGACACCAATGATGGGGCACTATTCCTCCCACTGACACCAATGATAGGGCACTCTTCCTCCCATTGACACCAATGATGGGACACTATTCCTCCCACTGACACCAATGATGGGGCACTATTCCTCCCACTGACACCAATGATAGGGCACTCTTCCTCCCATTGACACCAACGATGGGACACTGTTCCTCCCACTGACACCAATGATGGGGCACTATTCCTCCCACTGATACCAATGACGAAAGGTTTGCAAGAATGGCAAAGATGGAGGTGGAGGAGGAGACCCCCAGTTCTGCCCCCTGCCCAGGGAGAGGTAAGCAGCCCTATGCCATCCCAGGACTCAGGAGGCATGCTAAGGGTCAGCCAGGCAATGGAGTCTCCTATGCAGGGGGAGATGCCATGGGGGAGCAATTGTTTGCATTGTTTACTCCCAACAATGCCATGACAGTTTCTACTTACACTGGCCACAGCCCAGCCCCCCTAAAGGATAGTAAACTGGCCCTTTGTTTAGAAAGTTTGGAGACCCTGGCTTTAAAGTATAACTACATGGATGGAGTGGAGAGGGATTAGAACCTTTGTCAGTATTTTTTTGCTGTCTGTGCCCCCGTTAGGGAGATTCCCCCTCTCTATTTGTCCTGTTTACAGTTCTCATCCAAAGTGAAATAAAATATCACATTTTGTGTTGTCCCCAAAACAGGAATAGAGGGGGAATACTCCAATGGGGACACTGGTAGACAGTTTGCATTCAGGGGCACTTGTCTATCTCTGTACACATATAAGGATGTGTGGTGACATACGTACAGCTGCAGCTTGTCATTGGCTGATACAGCGGCTGTATGCAAACACCTGTCATTCCATGGCACCTCTTGGACGCATAGGCTTTGTTCGTATGGTGTGTACTATAGCTTATGCCCGTGCGAGGACTGTGTTTACCCGCACGAGGATGCTCAGGTGTTCCATTCATCCTTGCGCAGGCATTCCCATTTATATCAATTGGGGCGCAATGGCTGCACAGACACAGCCGCTGCTCCCAATTTGATATCTTTGCAGATGCTTGACTTCCGAACGTACAGATATCAAACTGGGAGCAGTGGCTGTGTTGGTGCAGCCGGACAGGACACCTGTGCATTCCCGTGTGGATTAACACGGCCCTACACGTACACAATGGTGTGCCCTGTATGAACTAGGCCTTAAGGCTGGGTAGGGTTGCCACATCATCCCTTTAATCCAGGACACATATGAATTACACAGGTTCTTTGGCTGATTTAATGCAGATAAGGCACCAAGTGAGTTTAATTATCACCTTAATCAGACACAGAACCTGTGTAATTCATATGTGTCCTGGATTAAAGGGATGATGTGGCAACCCTAAGGCTGGGGTCACATACAATATATTACCAAAAGTATTGGGACACCTGCCTTTACACACACATGAACTTTAATGGCATCCCAGTCTTAGTCCATAGGGTTCAATATTGAGTTGGCCCACCCTTTGCAGTTATAACAGCTTCAACTCTTCTGGGAAGGCTATCCACAAGGTTTAGGAGTGTCTATGGGAATGTTTGACTATTCTTCCAGAAGCGCATTTGTGAGGTCAGGCACAGATTTTGGACAAGAAGGCCTGGCTCGCAGTCTCCACTCTACTTCATCACAAAGATGTTCTATCGGGTTGAAATCAGGACTCTGTGCAGGCCAATTAAGTTTCCCCACCCCAAACTCGCTCATCCATGTCTTTATGTACCTTGCTTTGTGCACTGATCCAAATCATTTGGAGGAGGGGCGATTATGGTGTGGAGTTGTTGGGCTTGGCCCCTTAGTTCCAGTGAAGGGAACTCTTAAGACCTCAGCATACCAAGACATTTTGGTCAATTTCATGCTCCCAACTTTATGGGAACAGTTTGGGGATGGCCCCTTCCTGTTCCAACATGACTGTGCACCAGTGCACAAAGCAAGGTCCATAATGACATGGATGAGCGAGTTTGGAGTGGAGGAACTTGAATGGCCTGCACAGAGTCCTGACCTCAACCCAATAGAACACCTTTGGGATGAATTAGAGCGTAGACTGTGAGCCAGGCCTTCTCATCCAACATCAGTGCCTGACCTCACAGGCTTCTTCACATGTGCTTCTGGAAGAATGGTCAAACATTCCCATAGACACTCCTAAACCTTGTGGACAGCCTTCCCAAAAGAGTTGAAGCTGTTATGGCTGCAAAGGGTGGGCCAACTCAATATTGAACCCTATGGACTAAGACTGGGATGCCATTAAAGTGGTTGTAAACCCTTTACAACCACTTTAACCTACAGGTAAGCCTATAATAAGGCTTACCTGTAGGTTCAGTGAATATCTCTTAAACTTGCACCGTTTAGGAAACTTTAGGAGATATTCACTGTATCCGCATGCGCTGACGTCAACGACACATGCACAGTGAAGAATCAGCCCAACTGGGCCATTCCTTCACTAAGTGTACTGCTACCGATGGCTCCCGCGTGCATGTGTGGGAGTGACGCCAGCGCGGCTCCGGCCAATCACAGCCGCGGGAGCCATCGCTGCAATTGGCCGGAGCCGCTGAATCCAGAAGAAGCATGTTGCCGGTCACAACGGTGTTCAGTAACAGCTGCAACAGCTTTGTTCCAAGGCAGGTATTTATATACTAGCTCATTATGCCTTTGTCTTGCAGGGTTTTTCTTTTTTTAATTTTTTTATTAGACTTTACAACCTCTTTAACCACTTGCCGACCGCCGATCGGCATTTGACGGCGGCAAAGTGGTTCGTTCCCGCAAAACGCCGTCATACGACGGCGGCTGCGGGAACGAGTTTAGTGAGCGCGCGCGCGCCGCCGGAGGCGCGCCCGCGCGCTCACTGTGTTCGGGGAGGGCCAGGGAGCGGGTGCGGCGGCTTCGATTGCCGCCGGCTACCCGCGATGCCCCCCCAAGTGGAGGAACGGAGGTCCGTGTATGTAAACACGGACCTCCGCTCTGTGTGAGGGGGAAGGGCTGTGATCACAGCCTTCCTGTATACGAATGCTGTGACCACTTCCCTTCCCCATATAGTGCAGTCCCCATACAGTTAGAACACGCCCAGGGAACATATTTAACCCTTAGAGCGCCCCCTGCAGGTTAACCCCTAAACTGCCAATGACATTTACACAGTAATCAGTGCATTTTTATAGCACTGATCGCTGTATAAATGCCAATGGTCCCAAAAAAGTGTCAAAATGGTCCGACATGTCCGCTGAAATATCGTAGTACCGCTAAAAATTGCAGATCGCCGCCATTACTAGTAAAAAAAAAAAAAAAAAACCCCAAAAAGGAATTCTCATCATCCGTAAACGCGACCACTTTTGCGAAACCAATCAATAAACGCCGATTGCGATTTTTTTTATCGCAAATATGAGGAAGAATATAAATCGGCCAAAAACGGTGAAAAAAATGTTTTTTTATATTTTTTTTTTTGATTTGTATTATAGCAAAAAGTGAGAAATTTGGGTTTTTTTGCAAAATTGTTGCTCTTCTTTTGTTTATAGCGGCGATCAGAAATGACGCAGAGGTGATCAAATACCACCAAAAGAAAGCTCTGTTTGTGGGAAAAAAAGGACGCAAATTTCGTTTGGGTACAACGCCGCACAACCGCGCAATTGTCAGTTAAAGCGACGCAGCGCCGAATCGCAAAAAGGGCTCCGGTCCTAAAGCTGGAAATCCTTCCGGTCCTTAAGTGGTTAAGTGCCCAGTTGTCAAGTGGTTAACAGCTATTCCTCACTTACGTTGTATTTTTACATGTAACATCTGACTCCTCTTTGATACATCGGAGGTAGATGTCTTCACTTCGCAGTAATATTTATCAGAATCCTCCGGCTGAGCGGACTGGACTCCATATTGATCAAGTGAACTGAATCTCTGAATATTCTGTCCATTTTTATAGAATGCAAACTGCAGTTCTGTCCTCTGTCTGAGTGGACTGAGACTCGTGTCACATCTCAGGGTCATTTGATCACCTTCCATTATTAAATATTGGGATGTTTTTATTTCTGGTTTGGAAAACAAAGCTGCATAAAAAATAAGTAATTAAATCGGGTTATAACTGGAGGCAATGAATATTTTGTATTTACAATCCCTATATTTTCATTGACTTATAACCAATACTCCAACGTCCTTCCTCCTCCTCACCTTGTATTTGCACTGGCAGAATTTTACTCCTTTTCAATACCCGATTGGTTGATGATCTCATCTCACAGTAATATTTCCCAGAATCCTCCAGCTGAGCGGACTGGACTCTATATTGATTTGAAGAACTGAATTCCTGAACATTCTGTCCATCTCTGTAGAAAGCAAACTGCAGTTCTGTCCTCTGCCTGAGCGGACTGAGACTTGTGTTACACATCAGGGTCATGTGATCTCCTTCTACTGCTGGATATTGGGTTTGTTTTATTTCTGGCTGTGAGACTAGTTCTAAGGAATGGAAAAAAATGATAATATATAAATGTTACCTTTAAGTAATGAGCGAACTGGTCATCTTTCGGTTATCCTGGATGTTCAACAAACCCTGGGGGAAGTTTTCAAACACCAAACATATGGCCATTGAAGACTATAGGAGCCGAATCTTGATATTTTTGACCTTTTTCGTGGTTCATTTACAAGCTTTTTTTTTTTTTTTTTTTTAATACTCAGTGTGATTTAAAAAGGATAGTGCAAAAGTAAAGCTGATTTATTCATAACGGAATTAACCTAACACAACTGTATTAAACATGAAAAGACGCATTAATTGCTCAAGCTCTACCTCTGCACTGCAAATATTCCGATCTGAGTCCCGATGGTGACACAACAGAAGGTTGCCTTTTACCATTGTTTGAGTACCATTGATTACCATTGAAATGATTAGAGAATGGCTTATGCTACAGATGGAGGAAGATCTGCCCAACCTGTGAGCACCATTGGTGATACAACAAATGTTGAGACAGTACTCCAGTTCTGTCCAGACTTGTGCCAACATGTCCTCGGATATTGACTCCACTGCCTCTGTGATTTGTCGTCTCAGGTACTTCAGCTCCTGTGGCATGGAGGAGGGGGTTGGGACATACAACAAGTTCTTGGTGTACCCCCACAGAAAGAAGTTGCAAAGTGTTAGGTATGGTGATTATGGAGGTCAGAGTGACATTGGTTGAATCGTTCTTTTCTGCAACAATCCGGATCGATCCAACAATCCGGGAGGGTATCATTCAGGAATCCAAGTGGAAATGAGAAGCCATCCCGCTGAAAGACTAGGTTGGGCAGGTCTTCCTCCATCTTTAGCATACACTATTCTGTAATCATTTCAATGGTAATCAAACAATGGTAAAGGGCAGGGACGTAACTACAGGGGTTGCAATTGCAACTGGGCCCCATGCTCCTATGGGCCTGTGTGCCTCCCTGGTACACCTGAATAGGAGGGATGGCGGGGGCGGCATTTAGAGGAACCAACCTCCTCCTAATGAAGGAGATTGGTTACTCTATATGCTGCCCCCGCAGCCCCTCCTATCCAGTTTAGTTGTTTTCTGCTGTTCCCAGGATCCCTGTGTGCTTCCCTGCCCCCCCACAGAGCTGCTGTCTTCCCCTCTCCTCTCTCCTGCCAGCTGCTGTAGAAGATGTGTCATGATGGAGAGCGGGTTGGTAAATTTGTCATTTACTGGCTCCTTCCTTTTCTGAATGGACAGAGTCAGTGATTGGTACCAATTGGTTCATTCATAACTGAAGCATAGTAAACTGTTTTTTACTATACTTCCATTTCTGAATGAATGGCAGGCTTGGTGCACAGCTATATCTGTCCATTCATTCTGTGTAGCTGAGGCTACATAGATGGAGATTGAGGGCTGAGGTTTATTTAGACCCCTGATATCTCATCAAAGCCCCTCAAAAGGGCTCCTCAAAAAATTGAAAAAAAATGTAAAAATAAAATTGTAAAAGAAATAAAATGGTAAAAAAATAATAAAATTAAAATTAAAATCTACTGACACCAGTGAGGGAACTATCAGAATTGCAAAGGTCGCAATTGTGACCAAGCCCTGGCATTTCACCGCCATGGGGAGGCCAGAAGATGGCAGAAAGGGGGCCGCTGCAGAACTTGTGAATGGGGCCCCGCTGCGGTACCATAATAAAGGGACCCGCAATGGGAGTAAAGGGCCCCAGGATCAGTGAGAAGAGGGAAGGGCCCTGGCCAGGGGTCAGGGTGGCCCTTCATAATTTCTTGCACCGGGGCCCTGAAAGTTCTGGTAATTGCCTCTGGTAAACGGCAATCATCTGTCGTGTCACCAACTGGGCTCACATCAAACATTTGTAGCGCAGCGGTAAAACTTCATGTTTAATACAGTTGTGTTAGGTTCATTCCTTTATGATTATATCAGCTTTACTTTTGCACCATCCTTTTTGAATTAGACTGTATAAATGTTACAGTTTTGGTACTCAGAAATGGCTACTTGTTAGATTTTTAAAATGTATTTGCACCTTAGACATGGACAGGCATCATACGGCTTCTTTACTCATTGCAAAGCACACATACAGGATACAGGAATAGCATAAACAATAGATGCCTACAGATATATATATAGCTCTACCAAGAACAATAGAGAAGTGAATGGATGGAGAACTGGGTGGAGAACAGTATAACATACTAAATACATAGCACTACTACTACTACCCTGTTTCCCCGAAAATAAGACAGTGTCTTATATTAATTTTTGCTCCCAAAGATGCGCTAGGTCTTATTTTCAGGGGATGTCTTATTTTTCCATGAAGAAGAATACGGTATCTGATCCTCCTGTGTCATTTTAATTGCCCCCTCTGATCCTCCTGTGTCATTTTAATTGCCCCCTCTGATCCTCCTGTGTCATTTTACCGTAAGTGATCCCCCTCCCCCCCCACCCCTGTGCCAGTGGACACCTTCACCAGACACTGTCACTGCGCTGGCCTAGCTGGGGCCTGCCTGGCCCTGGGGACTGTCACTGGGCTGGCTGGGGCCCGGACCTGGGTTGGAGCAGGGTCTGCCACTGACATCATGAGGGCGGCTGCGAGCAACAGGCAGTGTCACCAGAGACAGACAAGCACTCACCTTCGCCGCGTCTCATCCGCTCTGATCCTCCTGTTCTTCACACCACAGTCGCGAAAGTCTCCTCCTCCTCTCTCCCGCCCCGCGCTCACCGCTTACCGCTCACTCCGACCTCCGCTCCGCCTCCACACAACAGTGATGTAGTAACCAGTTTACGGTTAATTACCGGTAATTTTCATTCCGGGACAGAGTCGGGGGGCCTTATTATCGGGGGGATGCCTTCTTATCGGGGATGTCTTATTTTGGGGGGGATGCCTTATATTTCACACAGAAGGAAACCTGTAGGAAGGTCTTATTTTCGGGGGATGTCTTATTTTCGGGGAAACACGGTACTATGTTATTCCAATGATTTTATATGGTAAATATATAACAAAGTCATTCCTCACTCACCTTGTATTTGTACATGGAGCATTTGACTCCGCTTTGATACACTGGTGGTAGATGTTTTCACTTCACAGAAATAATTCCCAGAATCCTTCAACTGAGCAGACTGGACTCCATATTCATCAGATGAACCAAATCTCTGAATTTTCTGTCCATCTTTATAGAATGCCAACTGCACTTCTGTCCTCGGTCTGAGTGGACTGCGTCTTATGTCACATGTCAGGGTCATGTGATCACCTTCTACCGCTGGATTATGGGATAGTTTTAATTCTGGCAGCGAGAACAGCTCTAAGGGATAGAAAAAAAATGTGATAATATATAAATGTTACCGCTAAGTAATTAGCGAACTGGTCAAAGTTCAGTTATTCTGGATGTTCAGCAAACCCCAAGGTAAGTTTTCAAACTCCAAATACATGGCCAAATGCTATTGAAGACTATAGGAGCCGAATCTTGTTATTTTTGGCCTTTTCATGGTTAATTTGCAAGCTTTTTAAAGCTTTTTGTGATTTTAAAAAGATGACGCAGGGGGTGTGGTCTGGTAGAGACGTGCTTCCCTTGAGCTCCTGGCTGTCTCCTACCTACCCCAGTTTATCTTGCTCTCTCTGACGTGCTATGCTCTCAGCTAAGAAGCAGAACACAAAAGGCAGCTCGAAAAAAAGGAAAGCAGCTAAAACTGGTGGAGAAATACAACAATACTTCACTAGCCCCGTGGCGCCCCCCCCCGACATCAAAGATGGCGGAGCCATGCAACATGCTGCACAAGGCTTTCGACCCCTGGAATCCCCCGACATCACCTACAGCCTCATCTATGTCAGAGACCTGCTCTGACACCCCAGCAGCCTTCCGCTCGGATCCACAGACCTCTCCCCACCAGCCCCTGATGCCCCGTGCGGATGCAGAGCTTTGTTGTCTGCTACAAGCTCTACCAACTAAACTTGTGCACAGCGGGAAAATGTATTATGTTTTGTTTTGTTTCTATTCAGTGCCGTTGATTCGTAACAATTCGTAATTTCGTGATACAGCATTTTTCGTGATCGGACTAATTCATAATTTTGTAAGCGACATTTTTCGTTGAATCTGAATTATTCGTATTTCTGAAAGCCTTATTTGTCGTTGATTTCAAATTCGTACTTTTGTTGATTCTGGTGGACACAACTCGTAATTTTGTAATTCTTCCTTTTGTAAGATTACCTTTTTCGTGTTGCTAACGTGATTCGAATGTATTCGTACTTTTGTAAATACATAGTGGTTACTTGTTATTCGTAACTGTTATAAAGCTTTAGTTGTGTTTTCAACACGCTCTCAAACCGGCGCTGCCTAACGTGCTTCGAATAGATTCGTACATTTGGAAATACATCGCAGCTGTTTGTAAAGATTTGAAATATCGTATTTTACTTTCGTTTTCGACACTGGGGCCTATAGCCTGATGATTGGTTTAGGCATAATTCGTTGATGCGTTAACGCATAGACAAATTTGTTGATGCGTTCGTTAACGCTAGACAAATTCGTTAATGTGTTAACGCAACAACGAATTATGCCGAATTCATTCGCTATTTACGATATAATTTTGTTCGGATTCGGTTGTATTCGTAATTTTTTTTGGATACTCAGATGCATCCGAATGTCCGAAAGTCACAAAATTCGGACGAATTTTGATTCGTTACGAAACGAATCGCACAAGCCTACTACCAACCAAAGCCGACATATCAGCGCTCATTGGCTGTCTGGAGGAAACCCACAGACAGGAGATTCAGGGCGTCAAGAAGGACGTGAAAGCCGAATCAGAGCGGCAAACTACAGGAGAGTCCTCATTAGCTACCTTGGAAAAAAGAATGACCGCCATGGAAGCCCTCCAAACCTCCCACGTAGATGCGGTGGTAGAACTACAGCTACACTTAGAAGACATGGAGGACCGGAGCCGACGTAAAAACTTACAGCTCCGGGGGCTACCAGAAGCTACTGGCCAAGAGAACCTCTCTGACAGGACGGCTGCGATCTTCCACATTATCGCGGGCTTACCACCACAGAAGAAGCTAGACTGAACCGATCGTGCTCTGGGACCTTGATCAACAGATCATCACAAACCAAGAGATGTGGTGTGTCGGCTACACCACTACACACACAAGGAGGCTATTCTACGAAAAGCCTGGGAAACAGGTGACGTCGACTTTGACGGGGCAACCATCAAAATCCTCCCAGATATATCCAGGGTGACACTACGCCCTCCTGCGTTCGGTCCTAGATCTAGCCCGCCGAGTTTTACCTACAGGTTGGGCTTCCCCCTCTCCGTCACATTCCGCAGAGAACCGAGGTCTTTTACTCTCCGTAGACCTGAGGACCTGGCAGCTCCCTTCAGCTTCCTGGATTCTGACCCCATCACTTCCCCGAACTGGCTACTTTTCCCCCCGTGTCAGACAGGACGCCCAGGTCCCTCAGCACCATGGCATAACCCTACACCAAGACCTCAGAGGACCCGACAGCATCCCAAGGGCTGCCTCCAGAAGACCCACATGAATCATGACTTCCAATGTTATTCGCGGTCACCGCGGTACCGCAGTGTTCTCCTTGAGGTGCCTTGGTGAGTTTCCACTCCATCCCTCCCCCTTCTGCCACTGCATAGCATGTGTACCATATTGATACCCTCCGCTATACCATAATCCACCCACTTGCATAGACATGACACTGAGATCTGCCTGAGGGATCCCAACTCCCTAAAACTCTGGGAGCCCAGATGATGTTGTTGTCAGGTTTCACTCACTCCTCCACTGAATCCACATAGAAAACAGCCTTGACCAGGTATAGGTAGAACCTCAGCAACCGCTCATTCACAGCAGGGCAGGTTAGCACATAAGCAGGGCAGGTTAGCACATAAGCAGCAATCCCATGTACGTGTCCGAGCACCCAGGGAGGGCGCGCTGACGTCACCAGTTGCTGTGGATTGCCGGCTTTCTTTATACACGCGTTTTTTAGTTATCAATGTGAGCACAATATTTCAGTTTTATCTAAATAAATTCCTCTACGGTACTTCACTATATCGAGTCCTTCTTTCCCCTGGTGCTCGGACACGTACATGGGATTTCTGCTTATGTGCTAACCTGCTCTGCTTATGTGCTAACCTGCCCTGCTGTGAATGAGCGGTTGCTGAGGTTCTACCTATACCTGGTCAAGGCTGTTTTCTATGTGGATTCAGTGGAGGAGTGAGTGAAACCTGACAACAACATCAGCTGGGCTCCCAGCGGTGTCTGGTAAGCCCCCTCATTGTACGGTGGTGGATTCACTTAAGTGTGCTGTGCACGGGGTGTTTCGAACATCTGTCAAGTTGTGCCACTTGAGGACTTATTTTCCAGCGCGGCTTTACTATTGTTATTCTGCATTTATTTTCTAGCCGCTGCTACCCCGTTTCATTTGGACTGTAGCGCAGTTTATTACTATTTGTTCCCTAAAACTCTGCTTTCTCCCTCGCTCTCCTGATGAAATAGCGAGCTGCTTTGGCTGTAAGACTTTATGAGGAGGGAGAAACCCCCTACCTCCAGCTCAGCCGAAGTTTTGACTTATCCTCCTTTGATCATTACAGAAATGAG
Organism: Glandirana rugosa; assembly: GCA_018402905.1. Classification (NCBI taxonomy): domain Eukaryota; kingdom Metazoa; phylum Chordata; class Amphibia; order Anura; family Ranidae; genus Glandirana; species Glandirana rugosa. The sequence goes on along the minus strand of BLSH010291684.1, from coordinate 299,035 downwards.
GGACCCCACAGCATAATGAGCCAGCTACAGTCTCTTCAGCTTTCCCTAACATAGGGTAATATATCCCAATGTTCCTTAGCCACCTTGATGTATTTCAGACTGATCCATCAACATGTCCCCCAGAGGCACAGAGGCGCTTGCTAACCACCGCTGAGAACTATGCACCGGCCCCACACCTCTGCCAGCCTCATGACTGACCTGGTGGGCTTTACTACATTTATGTTTGTTACTGAGAGTCTGCCGGTAGCTCAGTACATGTTGGGGTCTCCCTTGTATAGTTTTACTCACCTTTTTTTTGGATATTTTGTGACTTGTTGGAACAGTCCCGCTTGTATGTATTCTGGCACCAGGTTATATACAACACAACGGGTCTGGCTAGGGGCTGAGTGAAGTCCCCCCTAACAGATCCTGCCCCCTCTCCCCCGATCCTGGCCGCATGGGTGGGGAAAGAAAACTCAGATATAAGCATGTTATAGTGATGGGGTGGATTACTTAGGCAACATGGGACACGGCAATTGCATTTGACCAGAATACTTGAGGTCCCTCCCCTCTGTAATTTCTGAGTCACAGCCAATCAAAATAGTGGGGGATTAGACTCAACCAAGGATAACATGTTGTTATTGTTGTATTCACATGTTCAAAAGTTTTCACTATGATACTACTACCGAATGTTTGTGAATATGTCCAACTGGAGGTGATATCAGTCAGTAATCCTGGTTGTGCAACCTCCAGGGTACTCTGTGCACTGGTGGGTTAGTCACTCACTACCAGAGAGCTCCTTGACTCTGGTAGCTTTTAAACCCCCATAAGCGGGTGATGTCTCAGGGCCGAGTTGCGAACCAAGCATTGCACCTACTAGGAGTTCACATTGCATAACTTCGACATGTAATCCTGAATCATTGCTTAGTTTATTTTGTTTATTCTTCTTGCCCCTGCTGCTCCATGCTTAGCATCTGGGTAGATGAGTACTGTTTGCAAATAATTTATTTGCCAAATTATTTAACCAACTTCCCTTACTCTACACTTATTCTTTCTCTTTTCCTTCTGAATCCCTTCATCCTTACTTCCACTCTTTTCTTCTATCTTTTCTTGCTATCCAGTAAACTCCCATAGAAATGCAAGGACATCCTTTAAGATCCCACGCTTCATATTCCTTAAGGGCCTGATAGGTGAGGAACTGATCTCACAAGCATTTGGAGACTTCTACTCCTCTCTATACAACCTACCAGAACACACATTCCCTCAGAACGATATTGATGACTACCTTAGTTCATCCCTCCTCCCTTCACTGTCCATTGAGGCACGAACTGAATTGAACTCCCCTATTACAATTATGGAACTTCAACGTGCGGTGAGCTCCACTAAATCAGGCAAAGCCCCTGGGCCCGATGGCTTTGCCTTGCCCTATTACCAGACGCTCCTTCTGATCTTGGGCCCTTACATTGTTAAGCTTTATAACACCATAGGATTAGACAAGTCCTTCCCCAGGGACTCTCTGAAAGCTCACGTGTCTGTCATTCCTAAGGACGGTAAAGACCTCACGCAATGCAGCAGCTATAGACCCATCTCACTCTTAAACATAGATCTAAAGCTATTTACCAAAATCCTAGCCACCCGACTGGCCCAACATTTGCAAGCTCTGATTCACCTTTATCAAGTGGGATGCATTCCTACCAGAGAGGCACAGGACAACACAACAAAGGTGCTCAACCTCCTTCATGCGGCCTCCTTGACTCGCACACCATGTGTTTTCCTCAGCACGAGATTCATGTTTTCGATACTCCGCCATATTGGACTAGAAGATACCATGACTAGCTGGATAGCTGGAACCTACTCCCACCCAACCGCCAAAGTCAAGGCCAATGGCATCCTCTTTGAACCAGTGGCGGCTGGTGAAGATTTTGGATGGGGGGTGCCAGGCCCCGCCCTTCCCTTTGGCCCCTCCTACTTTTAATAAGCCCCACCCCTTATAGAATCCACCCACTCCGTCCCCTGTATTCCACATATTGTGTCAGGGGTATACAGCTCAGCATCACAGGACACAGTATACAGCCCAGCATCACAGGACACAGTATACAGCTCAGCATCACAGGGCACAGTATACAGCTCAGCATCACAGGACACAGTACACAGTGAAACAGGTGGGGGCAGTTTGCAGCCAGTGACACAGGTGGGGGCAATTATGCAGCCAGTGACACAGGTGGGGGCAATTATGCAGCCAGTCATATGACACAGGA
>BLSH010291684.1:269750-280810 GCA_018402905.1 Glandirana rugosa | reverse complement strand
CGGTGATGTGGATTGGCTAGGTAATGTGAAGGGGGGCAGTGCTGTGGTGGGCAGATGATGTGAAAGGGCAGAGCACACTACTGTGTGTGTGTGGGAGGGGATTTGTGATGTGAGGGGGGTGGGTGATGTGAAGTTGTCTTCACACAAACGTGCGATTCGGACCTCTGCTGGCAGAAAATTTGGCTGATTAGACCTCCGTAACTTTAATTCAATACCCCTACTATAAAGGCTTATAAAGTGTCGCCTATGGAGATTTTTAAGTACCATAGTTTGGCGCCATTTTAAAAAGTGACATGTTCGGTATCTATTTACTCAGTATAACATTATCTTTTATATTTTACCAAACAATTGGGTGTTATATTCTGTTTTTAATTCACTAAAGTGTATTTTTTCCAAAAACAATTGCGTTTGAAAAACAGCTGTGCAAATACCATGTGATATAAAAAATTGCACCACCCACCAATTTATTTTCTAGGTCCTCTGCTTAAAAAATATATATTCTGTTTGGAGGTTCTAAGTAATTTTCTAGCAAAAATTGTTGATTTTTACATGTAGGAGCGAAGTGCCAGAATGGGCCCCGATGCGAATGGGATACCCTTCTGAGTAGAGGTATCCCACAGGGACCTTTCCGAAATTGGATAGGGAACCCCACAACCTATTGTTACCATCAACTACCAATCTTTGTACAATATAGAAAGAGAGGCCCGGAGTAGGACCACAGGTATAGGCGGAGGGCCGGCATGACAGGGGTTAAGGGGCTTGTGCATTGAGACAAAATAAGTTACTGCCAGGGGGGCAGGCTTGGGTAGCTTTGGAGGCAGGATCAGGGCTGGGGGAGGAGATGGTAGGGGATAGTAGAGGACCAGATAGGGAGGACCCTCAATCTGAGTAGCGAGGAGGAACAGCTTCCCCACCGTCCCGCCCTAATGGTTGGTCAAGTAGGATTGGGTATGGGGTGTTTGTTCTGTTTGGTTATGGCGGGGTACAAGGTCCTTTTTAGATGCATATGGGCACAAAAGTTATGGTGGAGGGACCTGTCTGAGGCACGGCTCCCTATTGGTGTATGTACCTGCTAGTTGTCTCTGAGTCGGTGGGTTTTGCGGCTGGAGGCCTGAGAAGTGACTAGCAGGTGCAGTCTTGGTTTATGCTCATTAGGACCTTGTGGCTCCTTTAGCTATACACTGTTTGGTCAGAGTTTTTATATGTATATGGAAATTTGTGACTTATATCTATATTTTGGTTAATAAAAAGCAGTTTCGGCCAATTTAATTCCAAACAGCGTTGTGTGGTTATTAAAGAAGAATGGTGGGGAGTGGGGTAACATCTAACAAGCCATAGTTAATACCCTAGTCATGGCATGGGTTGTGACCTCTTATCAACTACAAACTGTAAAAGCCAAATGATCAGCCTATAGGCCATTCAGGTGTGAAAATATGAAGTCATGGTGCAATAATTTACAGCATAAAGTCTCAGTGTTAAAATACAGTTCATCTATTAACATATTCTAGGATAATCCTGGTGATCTCACCATCAATGACTTGCAGTTCGACTGTTTCACTGCTTTCAATTGGTGCACCCGTCCATTTGGCTTGTGTGCAAAGGTAGAATCCACTGTGATAAACTTGAGCATTTGTAATTGTGTATTGCATACTCCTGTGAACAATCCGATTGTCCTTTAACCAAATGTAGGACTGATAAAGGGTGCCCATATTACATGACATTGTTATAGACTCTCCCTTGAAGATTCTGTTCCGGTTTGGCATGAAGGTGATGAACACCCTTATTGATGGCACTCCTGGAAGCACATTAAAAACAAAGCAGAACAGAAAACATGATACAAAAAGTGACATTGATTAAATACGGACATGTGTCTATATAAGAGCACTGATATCACCAGCATCCCACCCCCTTGTTTACAAGTAATGGCGGGGAATAACTGATAACTCATTGGATTAAAAAAAAGCACGAAGCAAACTCGCCAAGTTCCAGATACTGGAGTGGATCAAAGAGAACGTAACCACATCGCGTTAAAATATTTATTATTTAAAACAGCCTTTCCAAACCTTTTTAACATGGAAGAACCCTTGATATAACTTTCCAGTCCCAGGAAACCCCTGCTAATAATTACAATATCTAAAGCTCAGAGTACATTAATTTGATGGTCAGTGGGAAGAATGCTCCTTATATTTGAGGTTATTGGAAAGAATCCTTCCTTACCATAGGTTCACATTTATGCAGTTTCGGTTGGTGCGGTTTTTAAGTGCGTTTTGTGTTTTTAAACCCATGTTTTTGATGCGTTTTTGCACCAGTCGATGACATCACTGGGGGGTGGGGTGGTGACACCAGGTGACGTCGCCGGGTGGTCCCACCCCTTAGCTATTTAGGAACTTTCAGACAGAAGAGCATGCAGTTGGCGCTTAGCCTTTGTCGTGGGCGGAGTTTTTTTTCTCCTTTCGGGTGCGGCAGGAAGCGTGATTGACGATGGATCTACATTGGGGGATATTTTTTTTTTTTAAAAAGGAATTGTCAAAAACTGTGTGTGTGTTTTTATTTCTTTTTGACACTTTTTGGTGAATGAGTAGGGATACAATGTACCCCTACTCATTCATATAGGGGGAGGGTGGGATCTGGGGGCCCCCTTGTAAAAGGGGACTTCCAGATTCCGATAAGTCCCCTTCCTGCAGACCCCCACAACCACTGCCCAGGGTTGTGGGGAAGAGGCCCTTTCCCTATCAACATGGGGGCAAGGTGCATTGGTGTGGGGAGGCAAAGCCCCCCGTGCCCCAAGGCATCCCCCCCATGTTGAAGGCATGCAGCCTGGTATGGTTCAGGAAGAGGGGGATGCTCACTCGTCCTCTCATTTTCTTGACCTTCCAGTCTGCATGCTCAGATAAGGGTCTGGTATGGATTTTGGGGGGACCCCGTGTCATTTTTTAAAAACAATTACCGTGGGTTCCCCTTTATATCCATACCAGACCCAAAGGGCCTGGTATGGATATTGGGGGGGGGACCCCATGTCGTTTTTTTCCCCGATTTTTTTTTTTTTGCAGGCAATTCTTTTTTTTTACATTCAGCTGTCAGCGGGGAACCGACCTCTGGAGGAACCCTAGTTTTCCATGAACCCTGATTGAGAATGTCTGATTGAAAAGAACTAATAACAGCTGAAAACTCACATTAGTTGTGTGCAACACAGCTCTACAGAAATTGCACAGTAATCAAAGGGCAATCAGACCTTTGCAAAAAGCTTTTGGGAAGCAACACCCTGGGGTAGAGCCTGGTGATATCACAGAGGTGACAGAGCTTCAGTGCAGAGCCGCTGCAAGCTGTACCTTGGCTGAGCGAGACGGAGACATGCTGGCAGGACAGCTCCAATTGTCCTTTGACTAATTGCAATTACTGGGCGCTGGGTTGCATACACCTAATGTGAGTTTTCATCTATTAATAGATGAAGATTTACTGGTTATAAGTAGGGGTGATATGACAGCTGACTGCCAATTTCAATTTGCTGTGGCCGTGGAATTCCTGCAGCCTCACGTAACAAAGTGGAAGCTGGTGACATCATTGAACTAAAATGGCAAGAAGGCAACATTTGGACAATGTCATTGACCAAATATGGCCACATGGTCATTGATGTCACCAAAACCCTAGCTCATCCCTAGTGTTAATAATATATGGAACTTTTGTATTTGAAGCGGTGGGGTGTTATTTTTTTGTATGTACTTGCATGCATGCACTAAGTTTTGGGGCATATGTATAAATGAGGAAATATGACCATACTCATTTACATATATACACAATACACAGAAAATATGTCTTTAAATTATGAAATTTGTATCTACAATGGTAGGTTTATATTTTGAAAAAAAATCTCATCACCTTGCTGTTGTGGTTATATAGTTATGTAGTTATATACAGGGCTTTTTTTCTCAAAGAATAGGTGCAGGTACCACACCTTTCCAAGTCACCCTTTGTATCCACCTCCAAGCACTGTCCTTTGGTTCCAACCCCTACCCACCTCCCAATATCGCCCTTTTAAGAGAATCAAGAACCAAGTATTTTGTGGTGCATTAATAATTTGTATGGAATTTGTTCATGAAAAGGGAGTAAAATAGATCCCCTGCAGCCAGCAACAATAGATCTCCCCAGAACAATTGTTCCCACCAGCAAAAATAGACCCCCCACAAAAAAATTACCAAGCCAGCAACAATATATCTTCCAGCAGCCAGCATCAGTAGAAACCTCAGCAGCAACAACAGATTCCTCCATCAATAGTAGATCCCTCCCATCAACAATTGACCCCCCCCAGGAGCATAAGACCTCTCCCAGCAACAATAGACCCCCACTACCAACAATAGATCCCCCAGCACCCAGCATCAATAAACCGTCCAGCACACCCCAACATCCCTTGCTATTACATACATTCAGTGCTGAAGGTGTCAGAACTGCGCTCCATCACATTCTCAGGAAAATAGCTAATCAGGTTGAAAAAAGACATTCAGTTCAGCCAAGCTGTAAGCAGATGCAGGTAGCTAGTCTTCCACTAGGTGGCTCTGTCCCAAAATAGTGTGGTAGTAGGTAAGTATGTAATTGGGTGTTAGGTCCCCTTTTAGAAAACGCCTTTTTGTAGTGATAGAATGGGTGGAGTTAGTGACCATATACTGTATATGCCAGCATAGGAGGAGTCTCAGACAGATAGGACATGGGAGACAAACATTCTACATACTTACCGATCTAATCAGCCACTGCAAAGGTCCTGGGCAGGGTAGAAGGCCTCCTGGTGAGATAGTCCCAGAAGAGCCAGCTGTAGTCGTCCTATCTCATGAAACATGGGGGCTGATTTACTAAAGGCAAATATACTGTGCACTGCAAAATGCAGTTCCTACAGAGCTTAGTAATTGAGGTAAAGCCTCACTTTGCAAAGAATACCCAATCACATGCAAGGAAAATAAGAAAACACAATTTTTTCCAAGCACATGATTGGGTGATAAAAATCAGCAGAGCTTCCCCTCATTTAAGAGCTTCAATTTAGATCTTGCAGTGCACAATATATTTGCCTCAAGTAAATCAACCCCATGGTCTAAGTGCACTAGGAACATGGCCTAAATGGACTGGGAGCTGGCTGTAAAAGGCCTTTTAGCTATTGTTCTCTGGTGTGTGTTCTAATGACCATGGGACTTCTAGTGGCACTTGGGAGAAGTGTACCAAATTTAGAGGTGCATCTGCAGCAGTGCTGTCTCTGGAATGACATGAATGGATTTATGATCTGGATGCATGAAGCCTAATGGGCCAGTCAGAGCCCACTGAGTGAGCACAAATTACCCCAGGACTGATAGTAACATCTGGGAATGTACCCGGCTGGGTAGAGCTATGGAGTGGGACACAATAAGCAAAACTGGTATACTATAGAAGGTGGGGAAAATAGAATGCAAAAAGTGAACAGACTACACAATTTAAATTTTCATTCTAGTTCGTTGCACAATAAAGTATTTTTGCAAATAAGGAGAAGACCACGGATTGCCCCGTCCCCTCCTCTATAGAACTCTTTGGGTTCTTTCCCCCCCTTTCCTAGGTCCTTTTTGTGTTCTGGGGAGTCCAGGAGTCCAGGAAAGGGGCACCACTTGTATAGGTGAGCCGGTATCTCCTATAGCATGAATACTATTGGATTGGTCCAGTGCTTGGGTCCTCTGCTATTTTTCACACTATCTTTTTCCAATACTATAGAAGACACCTTGTTAATTTTGGTTGACAGGGCAGGATGCTTCACTTTGTGAATGCTACAGATTTAGTATACAGGGAGATGGTTCCCAGCACTATGGTGCTCCCTAGTAGAGAAGAGATAGATACTAAGGCTATTTTCACACTGGGGCGGTAGCTATAAAGTGCCGCTAGTTTTAGCTACGCTTTACTGCTATTATAGCGGCGCTATATGCGGGAGCGGGACTCTTTTAACCCCCAAGAAGGGGTTAACAAGGGGTTAAAAGCGCCACCGCATCCGAGGCGGTGTTCAGCCGAATCGGAAGTGCCGCCCATTGATTGCAATGGAAGGAGCGGTGTATACACCGCTCAGTGCACCGCCCCAAAGATGCTGCTTGCAGGACTTTTTTTCTCATCCCGCAAGTGCACCACCCTAGTGTGAAAGCACTCGGGCTTTCACACTTGGGGGAATGGAGGGGAGGGTTTCAGATGCTTTACATGCACTGTTTTTAGCATGGCAGCCCCTGAAAAATGACCCAGTGTGAAAGGGGTCTAAGTGAATAAGTGAAGATGGCCTGTCAGTGATGTGCAATGTGCGGCTTTCACGACTGACTGCTATGGTCCATCCACTAAAATTGATTGCCAATTGACACTGGATAGTATGTCTATGTGATATAATGTCTCACTGCCATCTTTGAGAACAATGATAAATTGAAGAAACTATAACTTTTGTGTGGACATTCCTTTCTTGTGCATATAAAGGCTGATGGCCAAGGATGTTGTGAGAAGGCCTATGGCAAGGCGTTGGGGACAATATGGTGAAGGCTAAGAACTATCACAAGTGGACTGTAGTCCTACCCAAGAAGAGGCGGGACAGGAGCTTAAAGCGGTAGTAAACCCGCCTGCAAAAAAAAAAAAGCAATCCTGCAAGAGAATAGCATAATATGTTAGTATGCACCGCATACTAACATATTATGAAATACTTACCTTAGAACGAGGCTCCCAATGCCCGAGTCGGTCAGCGGAGAGGGAGCTGACATGATGGTCCTCTTCTTTCTTCTGGGTACGCAGCTCCGGCGCTGTGAGTTGCCGGAGCCGCGTGACATCACTCCCGCGCGTGCGCGCCGGGAGCTCTTCATTCCGGCAGCCAGCTCTGATTTGCCGGCCGCCTCGGCCGGATCATCAGAGCGCATGCGCCGCTAATGTCAGCGGCTGCATGCAGGGCGAATATCTCTTAAACCATGTAGGTTTAGGAGATATTCCTTTTACCTACAGGTAAGCCTTATTATAGGCTTACCTGTAGGTAAAAATAATACTTGGGGGTTTACTACCGCTTTAAGGAATTTGGTGGCAGCAGTCATCCTATCAGAAGCCCCCCTACAAATAGAAAAAATATGAATAGAAAACCTCCATATACACAATTATATACCCATGGTTGATTCAGAAGAAGGCACAAAACCCTATAAAACATGGTCCAATTTGCTTCAGCAGGGGAAAAATAAATTCTTTCCTGATCCCCCAGGAGGCAATCAAATATTCCTTGGATCAACACTCTCTGATGTTACAGTATATTTTGTGTATTCAGCAATGCATCCAGCCATTTTAAAACAATCTATTGAGCTGTCCAGAACTAGTTCTTGAGGGTCACATCTTTACAGCTTTAATTGTGAAAAAGCCTTTTCATATGGGAAATTTTACTATATGGACCCCATATTTTTTTTATACATGGTAGTCATATGCTATATTATTTTCTTAATAACTGACCTGGAACGATCACAATGTCATCGCTGTCTTTGTAGGTATGGATTACAGACATTGAGCAGGTATAAGTGGCATTAGATGCTATGTGATCTACAACAAGTAAATTGGGGTCAGTGGCCGATGCTAGGACCTTTTCGTTGTTCTTGTAAAATGTTGTCTCTCCTGTAGAATATCCAGAGTGGCTGTGACACCTTAGAGTCACTGAATCACCTTCATACACATAGACTGGAGCCCTCAAGATAACTGGATCTGAAATACAAAATCACAGCTAAAATTTCACTACCAAAATATTGGTGGAGATAAATCCTAAAACAAGTTTACCGTAGTCAACAATGTGCCTGAAAAAAAAAAAAGAGGAGCCATAAACAAGGGAGTAAACAAGCTCACCAGTGATATTATTCTTTTTAAAACCAAGTACTGCTACCTGCAGTAATCACATTTGGTATTTTCATGTGGCAACCAATTGGCAGATGTCCATTCGGTGTTGTCCATTGTGCTCTAAGCCCATGCCACGTGCTTTTATATCAGAAATTTCCCACTCTCTTCTTTCAGCCTGTTAGAATATTCTTCCTAAAATTAGCTGGAGGAGGCCAGTCTTTGGGAACCTGTATGGTCAGTGCAAGAGGTTCAAGAAACCAATTTCATTCTAATACTGTTTACCTTGAGGGACCATTGTTTATTCCCACTGATGCCAGGACCTTTTCTCCTCCACAATGGCCACAGTCCGGGCCCCCTTAAGTCTGAAGGACAGTAAACTGCCCCTTTTTTTAGAAAGTTTGGAGACCCCTGGCACAGAGGTACATTTTTACTGGGGAAGGGGGTTCAACCTTGGGCAGCCAGAGCAGAACAAAAAGGCGGTATGCCATGATAAATTATAGGTATGGCAAGACTGTGGGAGAAGTTTAAAACCTGAGCCCACAGAGTAAAATACGTCAGGAACATCATGTCAGTCATCAGGGAGATCATGCCATCCAAGGCTTGTGCTCATGTTCATGTGCATAAACATGCACATGTTTTGAGGCATGGGAGCCTAGCTAAGGATGCATATCTACTACAGATACTGGTGTCTAATGGGCTATTTAAACCTGAGCCCTGCTTGGGCTCATTGTTGGATGTTTTTTCAGCTTGTATCTCTATTATTCTTGATCTTGAATCCCGCTTGACTCTGTTATTGACCCGACTTTCGTCTTACCTGCCTCTGGACTAGCCCTGCTTCTATGTCTGCCACCTACCTGTGTTACCGAACTTAGCCCGGAGTCTTGACCAACATTTTGCCTCTCAATTCTCTACATCATTACCTGCAAATTGCCAAACTATGCTCATCTCTGACCTTGATCATGCTCATGATTTGGTGCCTTCCTGACTAGCTATTACTGAACTCGTCTTGTGATCCGGCTCTGCTTTCTACTGGTCTGAGTGAAGTTGGGGTGGGGGGCCTTATCGCTGTGCTTCTGCTCACCTGACATCAGAGTTCCCATGTTCAAGTACGTGGTTCCAGCTTCCTGGCACCCTTCCTTTGCCCTAGCAGTCCCAAGTCTCAATTTCCAGGGGTGCTTGGACAGGAATTGTGGAAGACCTTACCCTCACCATCTCAAACCCTTCCTACAGGTAGGTAACAAAATACCACAGTCCTTGCACCCAAAGACTTCATGCACACAAATGTATGAGGCCATGTACACTGTAAATATGGGCATATTTCTGTGCATGGGAAGCCCATGTGCTGCTTACATTTGCCGATAGATGAGAGGCTGAGGCTATGAGTGGCTGTGTATGGGTGTAAGCTGGCACTTCTGTAAACCTATGTATAGCATACAGATGTATTCTCCAATAGGTGTATGCAACCAATTGCATAAGGGTGTGTACCCCCAAAGCTCAAACACATGTGTGTGTGTGTGTACAGTATATAGTATACAATATATACTGTATATATATATATATATATGTGCAGGTACTCCCCTACACTGGTCAAGGAAGTGGTAAAGGCTCAGAACTGTGTATCACGCAAGGCATAAGGTTAACAAATGTGTAACACCCAGAGTTCAGGACTTAGGAATGCATAGCAAACATGGTGCATCCCACCTTCCACAGTTCACCTCTTCTTCCCCCATCCACAGCTCATCTATAAACCCCACCATCCACAGCTCAGCTCTTCTTCTCTGTCCACAGCTCACCCCTTCTCTCCCCCATCCACAGCTTACATATGCACCCCATCATCCACAGTTCACTTTTTCCCCTGTCCACAGTTCACCTATGAATCCCAACATCCACAGCTCACCTATGCACCCCACTGTCCACAGCCCACTTCTTCTCCTTCTGTCCATGGCTCACCTATGTACCCCACCATCCTCAGATCACATCTCCCATCATCCACAACTCACCTCTGCTTCCCCTGTCGACAGCTCACTTTTTCTCCCCCATCCGCAGCTCACCTATGAATTCCACAATCCACAGTTCACATATGCACCCACTGTCCACAGTTCACCTCTTCTCCTCCTGTCCACAGCTCACCTATGAATCCCACCACCCACAGCTCCCCTATCAATACCCCCATCCTCAGATCACCTCTGCACCCCAATGTGCCCAGCTCTTCTCCTCCTGCCCACAGCTATGAATTCCCCCTATCCATATCTCACCTGTTCTCCCACCATCCACAACTCACCTCTTCTTCCCCTGTCCACAACTCACTTCTTCTTCCCCTATCCACAGCTCACCTATGCACCTCACCATCCTCCGCTCCCCTCTTCTCTCCACCATCCACAGCTCACCTATGCCCCCCACTGTCCATGGTTCACCTACTCTCCTCCAGTCCACAGCTCACCTCTTCTCCTCCTGACCACAGCTCACCTATGAATACCACCATCCACAGCTCACCTCTTCTCTTCCTTTCCACAGCTTACCTATGAATCCCACCATCCATGGCTCACGTCTTCCCCTGCTTTCCACAACTCACCTATGAATCCCACCATCCACAACTCACCTCTTTTCCTCCTGTCCTCAGCTCACCTATGAATCCCACCATCCACAGCTCACCTCGTCTCTTCCTTTCCATAGCTCACCTATGAATCCCACCATCCACAACTCACCTCTTCTCCTCCTTTCCACAGCTCACCTATGAATCCCACCATCCACAGCTCACCTATTCTCCTCCTTTCCACAGCTCACCTATAAATCCTACCATCCACAGCTCACCTCTTTTCCTCCTGTCCTCAGCTCACCTATGAATCCCACCATCCACAGCTCACCTATGCACCCAACTGTCCACAGCTCACCTTTTCTTCCTAGGAGTGACCTCTTTGGGACTGATACTGGACATTACACTTCTTATGACCTTCTCTTCTATACTGGATAGCGACCATGTTCCTATTTCATACCTAACTGTCATGTTTCTGGAAGTGGTAATTAAGACGGGTCTAGTCCCTGTCGCCCATAATGGTTACACTTTGGGTACGGCCACAGAAGTCAGTCAGTCAAGTTAACTGACAATGGCTACCACTCTAACAGTTTAATAAATAGTTATTGAATTTATGTCTTTTTTCATTCTATAAAAACCGTCTTTATCGACACCTACCCTCTTCTTTTCCACTCGACACCTGTCAACCCACGTA
>BLSH010291684.1:240894-251671 GCA_018402905.1 Glandirana rugosa | reverse complement strand
AGAGAGGGGGAGAGGGGGGAGAGGCGAGAGAGGGGGGGGAGGAGAGAGAGAGGGGGGAGGTGAAGAGAGAGAGAGAGAGAGGGGGGGAGGTGAGGAGAGAGAGAGAGGGGGGAGGTGAGGAGAGAGAGAGGGAGAGAGAGGGGGGAGGTGAGGAGAGGGAGAGAGAGGGGGGAGAGAGGTGAGGAGAGGGAGAGAGGAGAGAGAGGCACCCCCCCCCCCAGTACTCACTCGGAGGCAGGATGGACAGGAGGGATGGATGGATGAGACTCCATCTTTCTTGTGCTGGGCTTGATCTTGAATCTTCCCACGCCCACATCCCCTTCTCTCAGGCAGAGCACTGTGTGTGTCGGGGAGTGTGGGCGGGGCAGACACAGGAGGAGAGGAGTGAACGAGGAAGCAGCTCTCCTGTATGGCTGTGCTGGCTGCAGGGGGAGGGGTCAGCAGCGTCTCTCTCTCAGTGATCGCACGCACGGTAATCTTTTCACACTGGCAGCCTATCTTCCTCTCACTGTCTCAATGAATGGACTCAGCGGCGGCGCTAAGCTGCCTGACGGCTGGGGATCTCTGGTGCTAGCAGAGGTGGATCTTTAATAAGGTAAACTAGGCGGCCGCGAGGCCCCTGTGAGGGTGAGGCCTAAGGCGACCGCCTAATTTGCCTAATTAAAGGGCCGCCTCTGCCTGACTGTAAGTGCAGGCATGAATGTTTTGATCTGGGCTGGGGAGTGGTTCAGGGGAGGGGCTGGAGATGGAGTGAAGGTACATTCCTTGGAGATTCCTCCCCTTGAGCTGGGAAAGCTCTAGAAGGGGATGGATGAGGAGGTGTCACTTCCTGATCTATGACAAGGAGCCCTGACCAATCCTCAGGTTGGATTGTCAGGGGGCAGGCCTCCTTAAATACAGCAATCTGCCAGCAGGTGTCAGGAGAGTTTGGGTGGAAGAGATGAGGATGTAGCTGGAGCTGCGGATCAGGCCTTGCCCAGGAGGGGAGCCCCCCAGTCTGGGGGGGGGGGGGGGTGAACCTGAGGCCCGGGGCTTAGGTGCAGCCAGGAGTGGGAATCGGCTCCTGGGGTGGCACATGGAAGCAGGAGAGCAGCTGAGGTCTACGTGGAATGAGACTCTTTAAAGGATTCACCAAATAGTCAGTGAGTGGCGGCCCCTGGGAGTTGGATGAGAAGGCTGAGATAGTCTGGGAGGAGAGCAAGCAGTCTATAGAGGCTGTGAGGAGCCAACCAAGGGGAAGGAGAGCCATTAGATCGTAGGACAGGCCGGATGGGTCTGGAAGATGGATGGGCTGGGAGTTGTAGTTCATCCAGGGTCCAGATAGCACCAACGTACTTAGTTACACAAGAGAGGGTCCATGGTTTCATGGTTGGAAACCTGTGACTCTTACACACAAAGGGTGGTCCTGAGGCCTTGCTAGTGGCTGCAGTAGGCCTCACCATTTGCTAGCTGTCGTGAAGAGAAAGTGTCATGGAGGTCTGAAAATTTTCCTTTCGGACCAGGGAGAAAACAGTGTAACAGTCAGCAAGTAGTGTGCTGGAGGAGAAGTGTATATACCGGAGATGTATATAATAAGGTCCCATGTGCAATTACTGGGCATCCCACAGTCATCCCTAATCCCTATCCAAGTTCAACCCTTAAATAAAACAACAAAACAAAGTACCGGCCTGTTCAGTGACTCCGGGTGTGTGGAAATCTTGTGACTGAGGACAGCGGGCAGGTGGACCACAACTATCAGCCACTGTTGAGGGAGCACATGGCTACATAGAGGTTGTTGACTTTTTAGCTTTTATGATGATCAACCAACTTCATTACTTACAGCCACCAATCCAGAACAAGTAACCGGGGGGGAGTTCTCTGTCTACAGTTGTGCTCATAAGTTTACATACCCTGGCAGAATTTATGATTTCTTGGCCATTTTTCAGAAAATATGAATGAGAAAATAAAAAAGTTTCTTTCACTCGTGGTTAGTGTTTGGCTGAAGCCATTTATGATCAATCAACTGTGTTTACCCTTTGTAAATCATAATGACAACAGAAACTACCCAAATGACCCTGATCAAAAGTTTCCATACCCAGTTCTTAATACCATGTATTGCCCCCTTCTTTTCTGTTATTTGTGGATGAGGCTCTTTATCTTCTCAGATGGTATAGCTGCCCATTCCTCTTGGTAAAAAGCCTCCAGGCTGTCTTGCATGAACTGCAGGTTTGAGATCTCCCCAGAGTGGCTCAATGATATTGAGGTCAGGAGACTGAGATGGCCACTCCAGAACCTCCACTTTATTCTGCTGTATCCAATGACAGGTCGACTTGGCCTTGTGTTTTGGATCATTGTCATGTTGGAGTGTCCAAGTACGTCCCATGCGCAGCTTCCTGGCTGATGAATGCAAATGTTCCTCCAGTATTTTTTTATAACATACTGCATTCATCTTGCCATAAATTTTGACCAAATTTCCTGTGCCATTGTAGCTCACACATCCCCAAAACATCAGCAATCCATCTCCGTGTTTCACAGGCTTTGTTGACTCCTCTCCAAATGTAGGGTTTATGGTTGTGACCAAAAAGATCAATTGTGGTCTCATCACTCCAAATTACTTTGTGCTGGAAGGTTTGAGGCTTGTCTCTGTGCTGTTTGGTGTATTGTAAGTGGGATACTTTGTAGCATTTGCATAGTAATGGCTTTCTTCTGGCGACTCGACCATGCAGCCCATCTTTCTTCAAGTGCCTCCTTATTGTGCATCTTGAAACAGCCACACCACACCACATGTTTTCAGAGAGTCCTGTATTTCACCTGAAGTTATTTGTGGGTTTTTCTTTGCATCCAGAACAATTTTCCTGGCAGTTGTGGCTGAAATTTTAGTTGGTCTACCTGACCGTGGTTTGGTTTCAACAGAACCCCTCATTTTCCACTTCTTGATTAGAGTTTGAACATTGCTAATTGGCATTCTCAATTCCTTGGATATCTTTTTATATCATTTTCCTGTTTTATACAGTTCAACTACCCTTTCCCGCAGATTCTTTAACAATTCTTTTGTTTTCCCCATGACTCCGAATCCAGAAATGTCAGTGCAGCACTGAATGAAAGATGCAAGGGTCCGTCAGGAGTCCAGACACTCATTGACCTTTTATACACACACACTAATTACAAGCAAGCAGATCACAGGTGAGGATGGTTACATTTAATAGCCATTCAAACCTCTTTGTGTCAACTTGTGTGCATGTTATCAGGCCAAAATCACCAAGGTATGTAAGCTTTTGATCAGGGTCATTTGGGTAGTTTCTGTTCTCATTATGATTTAAAAAGAGTAAACACAGTTGACTGATAATAAATACAAGAAAGGAGAAGGCGCCTCTAAATGCAGTAGTTTTATTACAACAAGGTGGAATACAGGGTGGTTACACTCACAGAGTATAGAGGTTAAAAGGCATGTCCGCACGCTTGTCTGTGGATAGACGTGGTGTCCAGCAGCAGTGTAGTCCTGTTCATGCGGGGTCACTGTGTGGCTGTAGTCCAGGGGAATCCCATAGAGCCAGGCAACCGCCTGCAGTCAGTCAAGGAACGTCCGCTCGTAGCAGGTGGAATGGCGGGGGCATCCAGGGACCAGCGCGCGCAGCATTGCCTGCATTGCCTGCCAGCATTGCCTGATGAAAGAGTGCGCCTGCCCTTCCACATCGCAGGCCTTGTATACTCTGAAACGCGTCGCATACGAGTGACGCGGGACGTTGCGCACGCTGGTCCCTGGATGCCCCCGCCATTCCACCTACTACGAGCGGACGTTCCTTGACTGACTGCAGGCGGTCGCCCCGCTCTATGGGATTCCCCTGGACTACAGCCACACAGTGACCCCGCATGAACAGGACTACACTGCTGCTGGACACCACGTCTATCCGCAGACAAGCGTGCGGACATGCCTTTTAACCTCTATACTCTGTGAGTGTAACCACCCTGTATTCCACCTTGTTGTAATAAAACTACTGCATTTAGAGGCGCCTTCTCCTTTCTTGTATTCTAGTGTCTTGTGGATATGGCTAATCCCTAGAAGAGCCGCCGACTTGCAGCATATATCCCTGATACCACTACCCATGTAGACCTTTCTCCTGGCCTTGCGCCTATTTTACTTCTCTCGACTGATAATAAATGGCTTCAGCCAAACAGTAACCATGAGTGAAAGAAATATTTTTGTGTTCTCATTCATATTCTCGGAAAAATGTCCAAGAAATCATACATTCTACCAGGGTATGTAAACTTATGAGCACAACTGTATATGCTGCAAATTGTCAGCCAGAGACTTGTCAAGTAGTGATGCAGAAGGATGGACATGACAGCTTGCAACCCTCCCCCTTCCCTCTATAAAAATGTTATAATACATCTCACGCCCCATGGCTCCCTAGAGACAGTAGGGGTCTTTCAGACTGGGTTTCCCCCACAACCACCCATGCCCTGACTTTATGGGACAACATCAACAAACAGGGACGGCTTGCGCCCCCAACCTTCCCCCTTACCCTGTTGGAGGGCTTCCCTTGGTTTGCCCCAGGTGAACACATGGATGAATGACAGGGAGGTAAGATGCGGACATTTTGTGCAGGACCTGGGGCTGCTCCCCCTAACTCACTTACGCTCCTTCTACGGAACATATCCGATGGACGACTGGCGCAATAGGCATCTCCAACATTTCGTTCATGGGCTACTCAAACCTATCCGCTCACCTCTCACCGCCACCCCCTTTGAGAGACTCTACCTTTCAGCTACCTCAACCCCACACTCCATATCTGTGTTATATGAACTGCTACAATCCCTGGAAGGGGGAGAGAAATCGCCCTATATCAGGGAATGTGAGAGAGGCCTGCAGCACGATTTTAGTGAATCACAGCTAGACAATCTCTACCGTCTTGCCCGCTCTAGCTCGGTAGACACAAACATGCAAGAAAACAGTTACAAGGTGCTTACCAGATGGTACAGAGTCCCTACGAGGCTTGCTGTGATTTACCCAGCTGCGTCCGCTACCTGCTGGAGTGATTGTGGACAGAGGGGCAACTTTCTCCATACCTGGTGGGAATGTCCCAAGGTTCAGCCACATTGGCAGGATATTAAACTCAGATTAAAGCCATATTAGATATAGATATTCCAGACTCCCCACTGAACCTTCTGCTGCACGTCCCTTCGGTTCCCCTTAGCCATTTTTGCAGGTCTGTCCTGCCGTACCTGCTCAATGCGGCTAGGCAACTGATACCGGGGTTCTTTAACCACTTCAGCCCCGGAAGGATTTCCCCCTTTAGGACCAGAGCCCTTTTTGCGATTCGGCACTGCGTCGCTTTAACTGAAAATTGTGCGGTCGTGCGACGTTGTACCCAAACGAAATTTGCGTCCTTTTTTTCCCACAAGTAGAGCTTTCTTTTGGTGGTATTTGATCACCGCTGCGTCATTTCTGATCGCCGTTATAAACAAAAGAAGAGCGGCAATTTTGCAAAAAAACCCAAATTTCTTACTTTTTGCTAAAATACAAATCCAAAAAAAAATATAAAAAAACATTTTTTTCATCGGTTATATTCTTCCTCATATTTGTGATAAAAAAAAATCGCAATCGGCGTTTATTGATTGGTTTGCGCAAAAGTGGTCGCGTTTACGGATGATGAGAATTAATTTCTGGGGTTTTTATTTTTTTTTATTTTTTACTAGTAATGGCAGCGATCTGCGATTTTTAGCGGTACTGCGATATTTCAGCGGACATGTCGGAACATTTTGACACTTTTTTTGGGACCATTGGCATTTATACAGCGATCAGTGCTATAAAAATGCACTGATTACTGTGTAAATGGCATTGGCAGTGAATGGGTTAACCTGCAGGGGGCGCTCTAAGGGTTAACAGTGTTCCCTGGGCGTGTTCTTACTGTGGGGGGACTGCCCTAGCTGGGGAAGGGAAGAGATCACAGCTTCCATGTAGAGGAAGGCTGTGATCACAGCCCTTCCCCCCCTCACAGAACGGAGGTCCGTGTTTACTTACACGGACCTCCGTTCTTTCACTCCGGGGGGGGCATCGCGGGTGGCCGGTGGAGATCGAATCTGCCGCACCCACTCCCTGGCCCACCCCGGACACAGTGAGCGCGCGGGCCCGCCTCCGGCAGCGCGCCCGCGCGCTCACTGGGCTCGATCTCGCAGCCTCCGTCATATGCCGGCGATTTGCTCAATAGAGCCACCTTGTCGCCGTCAATTGCCGACCAGCGGTCGGCAAGCGGTTAAAACGGCACGGGGTCCCCGACCGTGCAGACTGGATTTGTTTAGTGAATAACATAATGGTGGCAGAGGAATGGATGGCGAAGTGTAAGGACCATTATGATAAATTTAACAGCACCTGGGCCACCTGGATAGCCTATGTGGGTGGAAACGCCCCAAGCCCCCGTCAAACATCACAAGCGACAAGCCCTAACATAGATAACCTGGAAAGTCCTGGACATCCTTGTGATGTTCCACCCCTGAATATATGATAACTTAAGTATTACCTTACTGACTAGAAGACCCCACTGCACTGGTATATATATGTTCTATTGTATAGCTACACGGAATACACTGTTGTTTCCCTATTGTTACCCCCTTCCTCCCACTTTTTACTTCCTCCTTATGTGTTCTAAAGCACTGATGTCCAAGTTAACGGTGTACAACCATTTACGAATGGCAGATTATGGAGAGTTGGCTACGGAGTAAATCTGCTAAGGTTCATTAGTCCTGATCAGTTATGCAACTCACAAGTACTAGCATGCACCCTGTTCTGCCATGATTTTGTTACAGTACTAAGATATGTACATGGATCTGGCTATTTGTGCTTTCATGTTGCCTAAACCTGTGTTTATTGACTTGTACACCATGAAAAATTATAAATAAAGACTACAAAAAAAAGTTATAATACTTAGATGACTACTGTGCTCTCATAGAGAATCCATAGAGTTAGAATTTTGTTGAGGGACACTTTGCATCCCAGACCCAATTGGCGAAAGCTACCCACAGGAGCTTTTCATCCCCTTTACTCCCACCCCCTGGACCAGTGCTGGATTATCAAATATGCAGAGTAGGCACTGACCTATGGGCCACATGCCATTTAAGGACCTCGCAACAATGGATCAAAATAATATTGATTTGATCTTCAAAGAACATTACGGTGAAGCTTTCTTAAATTGTTTACAAAAGATAGAAAAGATGAATCAACCCAAAGAAACTAAAACTTTACAAAGCTCGTTTGGCTGCACTTCTCCTGTGCATCACAGGAGTGCAGTTTGTTCTGCAGTTCTGTGACCCGTTTTCAGCAGACATTTGCTGACGTCACTGAGTCGGTCCAGGCTGGGGTAAGAGCACGACAATGAAGTCGGGATCCACCCACAACCATGGACCAGCACCTGGCTCAACCTCTCGGCTCGCCGCTCTCATCCCCTCCACAGCTCAGCGCTCCAGTGAGCGTGTGGGGGGGGGGGGGCGGGGGTCAGAGCAGGGAGCTGGTGATTGACAGTCACTAGCTCTCTGCTCACAGAGTTCTGAGAACTGAGCGATCAGCGGTCTTTGATCACTTGGT
The DNA here is from genome assembly GCA_018402905.1 of Glandirana rugosa. NCBI lineage: Eukaryota > Metazoa > Chordata > Amphibia > Anura > Ranidae > Glandirana > Glandirana rugosa. Next base: position 244,113 of record BLSH010291684.1, on the reverse strand, counting down.
TCTCAGTTGTAGAACCTGGAAAATTCTGTATTAATGTAATGTATCCAATAACAACCAAACGTAGACAAATCTTAGACATCAGGTTCACATTACAGTTTGTCTCTTAAAAGCTCATCTTCTTTCAGCTGTCAGTTTATAAAAAATATTTTGGTGCAACCTATGTACATATAATGTACAGATGGTCAGTGCATCCAATGTGCACACTACTTAGTTCAATATTATCGCACTAGAGCGTATGCACAGGAAACCTCCAGATACCAGCGAGGGGAACCCCAAGGTTTACACAGCCTAGGTGTCTCAAAAGAGTTTATTCCTATACTGCCCTGAACTTACTCCCCACCTTATTGCCGTTCTTACTTTCCTAGTCTGCTCTGTTCACACCTTATCTTCTTGCTTTGCTTCATATTTCTGCTGCTTGTTGAACATTAGACCTGAATGTTCCATTGCCCGCACACCTAGGGAATATTACCCTCTCTCAAACCTGAGATCCTGAAGACATTGGTTTAAAATTTCCTACTGACATAGACCAAAAAACACTACCAAAGGCAATTTTTTGTGATTTTTTTTAGATACTCAGCTTGTTAATAAATTCTATAAACTTTATTACATCTTACATATAAAAAAAAACTTTAAAAAATATACACACTATTAATGCTGTTCCAGTACACACAGTATGTACTTTAAATAGATCTATACATCACATATCCTCTAATACAGCCTTTCCTAACCTTTTTAATATGGAGGAACCCTTGGAATAACTTTCCAGGCTCAGGGAACCCCTGCTAATATTTACTTTAGCTACAGTTCAATGTACATTAGTGTGATGGCCACTGGGAAGAACGTGCCTTACATTGTTGACCAGTTGGAAGAATGCTCCTTTCATGGGGAAAATGTTCCTTACATTGGTGGACAGTGGGAATAATGTGCCTTACATTGGAAGGCAGTGGGAAGAATGTCCCTTACATTGGTGATCAGTGGGAAGAATGCCCCTTACATTGGTGATCAGTGGGAAGAATGTTCCTTAGATTGGGGATCAGTTGGAAGAATGCTCCTTACGTTGGTGGCCAGTAGGAAGAATGCTCCTTATGTTGGTAGTCAGTGGGAAGAATGCTCCTTACATTGGTGGCCAGTGGGAAGAATACTCCTCTCATTGGTGGTCATTGGGAAGAATGCACCCTATATTGGTTGTCACTGGGAAGAATGCTCCTTACTTTGGTGGCCACTGAGAAGAATACTCCTTGTATTGGTGGTCATTGGGAAGAACCCCCCGTACAGATGGCCAAACAGATTATTTTTGTCAGTGTTTACTCATTGGAGAAGCAGAAGAAGAACCCCTGGCAACCTTTGTAGGAACTTTGCAGTTCCACAGTACCCTGGCCAAGAAAGGCTGCTCTAGTATATAATTCCCAACCATCAACCTTAGTTTGCTATAATTACACAACAGGGAACCTACTGACATAGAGTCACGGCCCTGTAATGGGATTTGTTCTTGATCCAGCAGCTACTATATTGAGGGTGCTGTTCTCCAGATGGTACAAATACCTACCCAGCAGATAGTGGCAAAAGTATAATAAATTTCACTGTATACATAAACCATAGGTCATCAAGTTGGGGCAGCTCCTTCCTTCGGATTCAAATAGAGATCACTCGTGTATTATCTACCATATCAGATTTCAGGATCTTTGCTACAAGTATGTACATTGCTTGCTTATTTGATGTCAATCATTTGAAAATTACAATAAAGAATGTTATTTAAAAAAAAGTTAGCATACCTAATGGAGGTGTTTCTTTATTTTGCATTTAGTCCTTGGTCCTTACCTAGATTGTCCGACGTTCAGTTGAAAAGATTAGCTGCTATATACTGTAGATCCTCTGTTGCGAAGAGTAAATCAGTAGATGACTACCCACAAGTCTAATACTTATCTGTGAAAATCAATATTTACATCCAATGACTATTTCTCTTCCTGTCCAGCAATATGTATTTATATGTTTATCATTCTGGTGACAATTTTGCCATTTAAGGAGAAGTGATATTTCATCAGAAAACTGCAGGATGTGTCTATTACTCATAGATTGCTCATAGATGCTTCCAATGAAAATATGTACGAAGATTATCTATAGCCTGGTACTCCGTATTATACGGGGTTGATTTACTAAAGGGGTTGATTTACCAAAGTCAACTAGACTGTGCAGTTACTCCAGGGCTTAGTAAATGAGGTAAATACCCAATCATAAGTGTAGCGGGTGCCCCGCTATTTCTGCAGCTTTTGCTAAGCGGCCGCTGTAGATACACAGGCTCTTATAGAAAGGACAAATGTACCTGTCAGTCCCTGCAGTGGAACTTCTCCCCCCACCTTCTTGTTTCACAGACTGAGCTTAAATTGGATGTAAACCCCCCAAAAAGGAAAATGTAATTAATCATTCTGCCTGGTAGAGTATAGCATGTCATGTCATCTGTGCCCAGTCTTGCCACAAAGAGTTAATCCAACTGTGAGTAATGACCTTGTCTTTTTTCAGGAACAGAAATTCCAACTAACAGGGAAATACACAGATGAACAGCCCCATGCTCTGTAAGTGACAAGCAATTTGCTTATCTACTTCATGGAGCAGAGAAGGTTTTACGCTCCCCTCTCTCTCCCTCCTCAATCTCTCAGTATAGAGGTGGTTGGGGAGGCTTGTGACATCACAACTGCACCCACCGAGTTCCAGCAAAGTGAGAAACCCACTGATTTCAGAGTTTTACAGAGCTGCTAGTGCTTAAAAGAAGGACATTTGCAAGGTCGGGATAGATGCAGGAGGCTTGCATGTATATATACATTAACCACTTCCCGACCGCGCTATAGACAAAAGACGTCCACAGCGCGGTCGGGTTATTCTAACAGGACGTCCATGGACGTCCTCCAGAATATCGCTTCCCGCGCGCCACGTAGATAGGGCTGGAACGTTTACAGGAAGAAAATTCGTGATCGTCGAGACATTTTGAGACTTTAGTCACCCAAAGAGTGAAACGACCTTGAGCCACCCACGTCAACACTACAGTGTTCGGAGGGGTTGGTGGAGATATGACTCTCTAACTCCTCCCTCTCTCTCCCCTCGCATTTTGGAAGAGACGAGGTACTTCATCTATTCGTTTAACGAACAGTGAATGTCTCGTACCCCGACAAGTAGACACATAAAGGGACAATCAACCTTAAAGACAAGGACTTTTTTCTGTTCCAG
>BLSH010291684.1:226320-238890 GCA_018402905.1 Glandirana rugosa | reverse complement strand
TCAAGTGTGATCAATTTTCAGTGATTGGCACCATAGCTTGTAGACTCTATAACTTTCACAAAGACCAAATAATATACACAAATTTGTTTTTTTTTTACCAAAGATATATAGCAGTATAAATTTTGGCCAAAATTTATGAAGAAAAATTACTAATTTTCAAAATTTTATAACCGAAACAAAGAAAAATTATTTTTTTTACAAAATTTTCGGTCTTTTTTTAATTATAGCGCAAAAAATAAAAAACCCAGCGATGATTGAATACCACCAAAAGAAAGCTCTATTTGTGTGAAAAAAAGGACGCAAATTTCATATGGGTACAATGTTGCATGACTGAGTAATTGTCATTCAAAGTGTGAGAGCGCTGAAAGCTGAAAATTGGTCTGGTTAGGAAGGGGGTTTAAGTGCCCAGTTGTCAAGTGGTTAATACTTTGCCATTAGTTTATACTGGGTGGGTGGTGGGTTTACATCCACTTTAATGTAATCTGTGTAGTGAGACACTGACACACAAAAGGATCAAATTACACTGCCTCTGGTGTGCTTCTAGGAGCATAGAGAGAAAACAGCCAATAAAAGAAGCAGTTACAGGAACCAATCAACTGGACTTTAACAAGCTGCAAGAATTAGCTGCAAAGCATTCTGGAATATGAAGTCCCTTTACCAGATGACCCCATAGCTTTGTATGGAGTATGGAGCTACAATCCCAGGCATGCTCTGGGAGAGAGGAGAAGAGAGACTCCATCTTGATTGTCTGAGGAGAAGTAGTGAAAGCATGGGAGAGGAAGAGAAAAGATCTAAGAGAGGGGTGCTGCCTCTTGGGTTTTTCCACTATGCGATCTTAGGCCTCTGGGACCGGTTGGGACATCCAGCTTGAGAGAGAGAGGATCCCAGGTGCACATCTAGGCGCACCAACAGAGAAGCGTTACAGTGTGAGGTGACCAGTCGCCACCAGGAAAGCATGCCTATCCCAGGAAGTTCATTTGGGCCTTGATCAATCGCAGGATTGGGTGAGAAGGTTGTGCCTATTTGCAGGAAACAAGGACACTGCACAGACGGAGTTATATTGAATCCTGTATACAGACATCATTGCTGGTAGTCATTTTGCTGACACTTGTAAAGCCTCAGAATACAAGGCCATTTAAGTAGAAAGATACTGTATACAAATGTCATTGGCCTTTCACCCTGCTGAGTAAAATCTTGCATTCTTCACTTAATGATCTGGGCCAGTTATGTTATTCAGGCCTGCTACCTAGGAATTTAAGCGCACCAACGAGAGTGGCTAGCTGAAGATGCTAAAACGTATTTAACTTCAAAGAGGCTGAAGTTACTATTACCATACAGCCTTGCACACACATATTTAGGGCTCTGTATATGCAGTGGGTGTGTGGGACAGCCTATTTAGAAAGTTAAGATATTGACTGTTGATTTGAGTACTGTGTTTGTTATAGGGCCTGTGGTGCCAGGAGACAGCAGAGAGCAATCTGACATAGAGAGGGTCAGTGTTCTACTCTCCTCCTGCCTGGACTCATAGGGGTTGATTTACTAAAGCTGGAGAGTGCAAAAACTGGTGCAGCTGTGCATGCTAGCCAATCAGCTTCTAACCTCAGCTTGTTCAATCAAGCTTTGACAATAAAACTGTCACGTACCTGGTAGGCGAGTCTGACTTATGCAGTAGGCAACCTCCCTTACTCACCTGACTCGGGAACCCCTGGTAGAGCAGACAGGGGGCTCGGGAGTACAGGAGAGCACGAGGGTCGGACTGGATCACTGATGATGGTAATAGGTCCGTTGGAGCGCTCGTGCAGCAGAAGCGTGGTCGTGCGGGCTGGGTCGGCAACTGGCTGGCGGTGCGGTACAGAGGAACAGGCAAAAGAGTGGTCGGGTACAGGCAGAGTTCGTTAACAGGCTGACAGCAGAGGTGCAGAAGGATCAGGCAATCGGATGGTCGTAGGCAGGCCAAGGGTCGGTACAGGCGGAGTTCAGACAAGGTCGGGCAAGCCGGGTCACAGGAACAGGAGACAGGAACAGATAACAGGCACAAGTTGCTCAGGAAGGACGGGTACACGCTGTAGATCAGACAGCATCTGCTTACAGGAAGCAGGAAGTTTAAATAGAGCTGCCCTTCATGGAATGAGAGGAAACCACACCCAAGTGCAATTAACCCTCGCACAGTCTTCTAACAAAAACCTTGAAGCTGATTTTGCACTTTCAAGCTTGAGTAAATCAACCACATAGAGCCAAACTTGAGTATAGGTAAGCAATCTGGTACAGATTGCCATTTTTGTGACTTTCTTGTTATTAAAGGGTTTGCTCAGCTCTTGGGGTTATTCTAAGGCCCTGAATCCCCTGAAAGCAGCCTAAATGTACTATTGAGCTATATTGCTCATAACTTCAGTTAATGTTCTTCTATTTTATTCCTTGAAAATATTGCCAATGATTATTCCACAGAAATACTACAGCAAAGACAATTTCTGTGTTTTATAATAATGTGTTTCTCATTGATCCTTGCACTCACACTATTGCCAGGTGTGCCAGAGGGGACTGAGGCTGTTATTGGGGTTGAGAGGAAGAGTAACAGACTGAACATTCTTAAGTGGCTCCTGCGGGGGTATCGCTACATGTGGGGGCTCGTCCGGGATAATACCGCTACTCTGCAGTCAACTCCTTAAGACAGCACCCCTACAAGTGCCAAGATGGACCCATTGCTGCGACACAGAGTAATGGACTGAACATACTTAAGCGGCTCCTGCGGGGGTAGCGCTACATAAGCAAGGAAGAAAAAGAAAACCAAATAAACATAATTTTTGCTTGCACTTGATTGGATGATGGAAGTCAGTAGAGCTTCTGCTTATTTACTAAGCTCTGGAGCAATTGCTCTTGCAGTGCGCAACTGTACTTTGCAAAGTGCACAGTCCATTTGCCTTTAGTAAATCAACCCCTATATGTGGTTCTATTTGGAAGCTCCAGTGGGCAAATAGATAGGTGTACAGACAGCCCTCCTGTATGAGGCCCAGGCCCCAGTGGGTTATCAGGGGGGTCCCAGGTCTGGCATGGGCTGCCCACATAGCTTACCCCTACAGAATGCTTTTTATTCAGTGTATGCATCTTGCAGTACAGAGAGGAACAGTGTCCCTTCCAGGCCACTGTCCCACTTGCCTACAGCCTGGATATTTTCATGGGGGTGGGGAATGGTGCCTCGGTCTTGCGAGATGTGTTCTGATGGTTGCTGGCCACTGTCATTGTATTCACAGTGACACAGGACATAGCTGCAGTCAAATGTGGTCTAGTGGGTAGCAGACTTTGTTTGGGGTTCAGTTACAGTAAAAGGTGAAGGAACTGTGTAGAATGCTGTGCCAAGTACAGGGTTATAGATGGGGGATCTGATTGCTTGCAGAGGTGGACACAACCTGCAGTACACCAGGAATATAGGGATTCATTGGAGACCACAATTGGAAACCACATTGGAATCCTGACCCCTTCACTGTACATTAGACACTCCTGACCCCTGCACTGACCCCTCCACTCTGTGGTTTACCCACATTACATGCTCCAGACACCTGCACTCTGTACATCGGTATCATGCTTGCTCCTGGGCCCTGCTCTTTGTGTCTATAAGAGACAGAGAGCACCGTTCAGCCCCGCCCCTGGTCCCTCCTCACTGGCTGTGATTGACAGCAGCAGGAGCCAATAGCTCCTACTTATGCATCTCAGCCAATGAGGAGTGAGAGACCCAGGAGAGCCTCGGCTCTCGCGTACATCGCTGGATTGAGATTGGGCTTAGGTAAGTATTAGGGGGGCTAAGGGGGAGCTGCACACTGAAGGTTTTTTACCTTCATGTACAGAATGCATGAAGGTAAAAAACCTTCAGCCACACATGAGTCAAGACAGAAACCAAATCTCTTTGCAGCTCAACCACTCAAAGCAGGTGTGAAGACAGAATGGAAAGTCAGAATGACCTGTGTTAGATGAGAAATAACTACACTGCCTTCCTATCTCTACCCAGGACAGCGAATAAGAAATTGTAAAACCCCTTTAGCAGTAAATGTATGTTTGGCATGCAGTGAAGGTATATTTATTCCAAAGAGAGTTTTTATTGGTATCAAAAAGGGCATAAAGCAACATTCTGACAAAGATCCAGGATCAGGAGACCAGTGTGGACTAATGCTCATGTTTGTGAGCATTGCACCGCTCATATTTATAGGCAAAAGGACAATACCAGGCGTATAATGAGGTTGATTTACTAAAACTGAAATGTGCAAAATCTGGTGCAGCTCTGCATAGAAACCAATCAGCTTTCAGGATTTTTGTCAAAGCTTAATTGAACAAGCTGAATTTAGAGGCTGATTTACTACGATGCACACTGCACCAGATTTTGCACTCTCCTGTTTTAGTAAATCAACCCCATAGTGACGTCATGCACACTTGGTGCCCAGCGGCCTATTTAAACTGATGTGCCACTGAGAAAAGCTGCTGAATGCTCTTCAGCTTGTTCCAGTGTGTCCTGAGACCTGATCTGTTACATTTGACTACCTGTGTATGACCTGGCTTCCCCCCCGGACTTCACCTCTGCTTTCTGCCTCAACTCTGCTCATCTGGTTACCTTCAGGTTTCGGACTGATTACTGGATTTGTCTCTATCTGCTGATTCTGTACTGCTTTGCCAGCTGTTACTGACCTTGGTTTGCTATCTGGACTTGCCATATCTGCTGATTCTGTACTGCTTTGCCCAGCTGTTACCACCCTTGGCCTACTTCCTGGACTTGCCATGTCTGCAGTTTCTGACCCATGCTGCTCAGCTGTTATTAACTTTGGCCTGCTCTCTGGTTTCCTCTGCTACTTGTTGCTCTGGTGCCAAGCTGTTCCTGTGTCCTGAGGACTATGGTTTCTAACTACCTGTAGTGCAGATATTGTCAGCCAGCTACCATGGCACCCGTGCCACTCCGTGCCTTCACACTCTCTATCTCCATCTTCGGGATTTTTGGGCAGGAGTTGCAAGAGAAGCCCCCACAATGTTCCAGTCTCCACCAGGTGCATAATACATGCACCCATGTTGCACACCTTCAGCCAAAGGAATAGATAGGACAAGATCTCTAGAGCTCTCATATGTGAGAGTTTTATTAATCTCAGCTTTCTATTGTTGTAAGGTAGGCACCCCAGCTTGGATCCACCCCTTCACTATCGGCTTCTTGGCACTAAAGAAAATTCAAAAAGTTGCGCAGAAAAATGTTTAATTCTAAAAACTCAGGAAGACTCAACAGGCATAGGCAAGGGGCTAGTTGTACTGGAAAACTCATGATGTAATGTGAAAAAGTTATTATTTGCTTCCAATAAGCCTGTATTTGGGGAAGGACCAGAGCAGGAAATCAATTGATGAACAATTGATCATTTTTTTCAGAAGCTGTTTTTTTGGCAGGGTTAAGGTTTTTGGACAGCTAGCTATTGTTGATATGTGCTCTACCACTATATTTAAATTGAGGTGGAACTATAATTAGTTCCTTTCTCAACCTTTTTAACACAGAGGAAACCTTGAACTAATCTTTCAGTCTCAGGGAATCTGAGAAGAATGCTCCTTACACTTCTTATCATTGGAAAAAAAATCCCCCTTACACATAGCTAATAAGATCAGTGGTGTCAGTGGAAACAAGGTTCAAGAAAATCCTAGCAACCTCTGGGGGAACCCTAAGAATCCATGGAAACCTGGTTGAGGAACCCTGTTCTAGATGATCTGGGATTACCTTGGAAACCCCAAGGTAATGCTTATTGCTCAAGGAACCCCTAGCAACCTCTGGAGGAACCCTAAGAATCCATGGAAACCAGGTTGAGAAACCCTGCTCTAGATGATCTGGGATTACCTTGGAAACCCCAACAAGAACTTGAAGTCCATAGTAAGGCAAAGAGAAGTCTGGACCAGTTTAATCATGATGATAATAAAATAATAATAATAATCTCTATTTGTTGTATTTTATATATTTTCTTTGCTCAAAGAGCAAATCATAGCAGCATAGTACTTATAGCATTTTTTTTCCAAAAATATTTTATTGACTGTAATTAACAAGCATACAACAATATCCCCTTCTCAAGTTATACAGGCCCAGTGTGAACCCAAACAGAGATAGAGACTAATAAATGTTGATTTCAGGTCCCTACCACCGGTAGAGAAACAATAGTGATGACAGACAACACATCAGTATAGAGGATTAGGAAAGCATGGACAACATGCGTGTGATTACAACCCAATGACAAATTGCCTCTGCTAAAGTGGAGTATCTAGCGCCTCATTCCTGGAAGGTAGAGATAACACCTAAAAAACCTTGGGGGATATCTGAGAAAGATTTTCAACAGTAGGCTACTGAGCCACCCCAACAGCGAAGTTTCCCAAGAGCAAGGCTTGGCTATAACATGAATGAGACTATGCTGATAAAATAAAATAACTAAGAAAATAAAAAAAGGGGGGGGGGCTGTTTGATCAATCACTGATAAGGTTGAAAGCTCTCCCGGCGGCCAAATAATCAGGGAGAGGAAAGGATGGGTGCACTGACAAACCTCTCTGGCATGAACCCTCCCAGCCTGGCCTCCTCGGTCAGAGGGGGGTCTCAGAAGGCCAGTGTCCAAAGTTGCTATACTGGGGGGGGTCAATCACCAAGATTGCTAATCGGGTTTTTTCTTTTAATTTGTGAGTGGTGTGGGGCAGGGTCATATCTCCAGCAAGGTCTTTACATTTGTTTAGCGCTACCAAAGTAAGATCCTCCAACATGGCCATTGTAGGGTGAGAGAAGAGCTTTGCAGTTGAGCCACTTGTGTCACCACACCAGCCTCTGAGTCTTATATTTCTAAAAAAGAGTTGTTAAGCAGGACTTCTCCAACCTGTCATGGAGCTTTAACAACTGTCCAAGTTCTGTGAATTTCCTCTTAGATATATGGGTGAATTTAGTTAATGGCCAAAAGGAAACTGTCTATGCCCCTTGTGAGGAGATCTTCAACGATGCACTATTGATAAGTCCTAATGACAGGTGTGAGAATCTGTTCATTGGAGGGTACTTGGTACTCTAGTTCCAAAGTTTGTGTATTCTAGTAGAATATTTACATAGGGAACACAAGGAGACCTCAGATTATTAATGGCTGCAATTGAAAAGTTGAGTTTAGCTTGCTACAACTGTACAAGCAGGGGAGGGCTGGCAGCCTTAGGCCTGGGGGGCAAGTTCAGTCAAGTGGCCCATTGAACCACCGAATCAACTCACCATCCATGCCCACCTTGTTTTAGAATGGATATTGATGTTATGAAGCAAAACAAATATGATACAATGTGGTAACATAATTTAATGTTAATAGCAACAAAGGAGGTTTAACAAAAATAATGCATCAATGCCGCTCATCAGTGCCCACCAATGCAGCCTCATCAGTGCCTATCAGCTTAGCCTCATCAGTGCCCATCAAAGCAGCCGCACCAGTGCCTATCAAATGCAATCTGATCAGTGCCCATCAAAGCAGCCGCACCAGTGCACATCAATGCAGCCTCACCAGTGCCTATCAAATGCAACCTGATCAGTACCCATCAATGCAGGCTCACCAGTGCCCATCAGCACAGCTGGCCCTGGGTGCCCTCCTCCCCTTTGCCTGCAGTTAGTTAGTGGCTGCACCCCTGGCCCCTGCTTCCTTCCTCCACAAGAACAAAAAAGTGTGAGCGGGCATTTTGATTGTAAGTTAGGGTGGCCTGGGGGGCAATTGCCACCCTGCCCCCTGGCCCAGCCCTCCCCTGTGTACAAGAGCTGGGGTTTCTATATGCCAGAGAAGACAGGATAGCTGGCCAAAGAACACAGAAACTGATTTCTTGTGTAGCTGCTTTTCTTAGTCTTAAATGGCAAAGTAGCAAAATAATTCCAGGCTGGACATGACTGCATTTCTGCTATGATCTTGTGTGGTCCTTGTGTCGGTAAGCAAGTAATCATATTGATAGGTGAATATATAGGTTGTTGGATTTACTCAAGCAATTCTTATAATGGTGTCCTTTTCTTTATATCCGAATAGATAATATTCTGTGGATTAAAAAAAAACTGTGAATTCTACATACAAAAAGATATACATAATTTTATCCATGGTGCATTCAATTACAAATAGAGCTGGTTACACCTAAAGCAGAGTTTTGCGATGGAATCCCAACTGTTACCTAAAATGTCCATTGTCAAAAGAATTTAATCTCTCTCTCTTTTTTTTTTTTTTTGAGATTATGGCATTTTGGAGTTCATTTACTAAAGGCAAATAGACTGTGCACTCTGCAAGTGCAATTGCTCCAGAGCTTAGTAAATGAGGTAAAGCTTCACTTTGCAAAAAATGCTCAATCACATACAAAGAAATAATAATAATAAAAAAAAAAACCAGCAGTTTTGCTTGCACATGATTGAATGATGGAAGTCAGTAGAGCTTCTGCTCATTTAATAAGCTCTGTCACAACTGCTCTTATAAAGTCCACAGTCTATTTGCTTTTAGTAAATCAACCCTTTTGTGTTCAGTTTAGTAAATTCAAAGTGACGCTATAGTTACAAAAAAAAGTCCAAAAAAAGCTCCCTGAACCTTCATCATCTAACACACTTCTGGGAGTGTTGGGTACCCTGGTTCCCTGCTGTGTGCATTGGTTCCAGCTGTTGGCCTCTACAAAAATAAAGAGGATCTTCACCCTCAATATGGTGTTGCCTCCTCTCCACCCCTTCTCCCCTCCGCTGTACAAATTGGGGTATTTTTTTTCTTCAACTTACTTTTTTTGAATAAGAAACCTCTGGCTGTCCCCCCATGCATGACACTTACTTAGGCGAAAGACATGCACTTTGCCCACTGTGATACCTGGGATAGGTATGTCACATATACCAGGAGGCATACTCCTTCATTGAGAAAGGGGAGGAGGGGGGTTGACCTAGTGGCACATCATCAGGAGAGTGACTGGCTGAACCTGGAAAAGCCAACAGCTTCCCGATGATGTCACGTAAGAAAATGGCAGTGCGGGACTGAGTGGGAGGACAGAAGAAAAGCGGATCTCAGCAGGACAATGCTGGATCCATTGGGTGAGTGAGTACCTTAACAGGGAAGGACCCTGAACTAGGTAGGCAGGGTTTAAAAGAAATGGGGGAGGAAGGTCTGCTTCAAAGTGTTTGTTAAGCCAGTTGTATAAAAAGTTCCCATCCGCTCTGTATTATAACAAGAAGTTGTCCTGTGTCTGTGTTATAACATATATATACTTCTCTGTATAGATAACACACCTTCTTACTATGATCAGTTGTTTTCTCAGCTTTTCTCTCTCAGCTCAGAGTTCCTGAGGGAGGGGCTGAGCATTGCTGCTGACGTCGGCTGGAGAGAAAGAGAGCTGTGCTGTGTTATCTATATAGATCAGCGGCAGCTGGCCGCCTCCCCGCCCTATCTGATGCCCTATATGCCCTATCTGATGCTCTGTATGCCCTATCTGATGCTCTGTATGCCCTATCTGATGCTCTGTATGCCCTCTCTGATGCCCTGTATGCCCTATCTGATGCTCTGTATGCCCTACCTGATGGCCTGTATGCCCTATCCGATGCCCTGTATGCCCTATCTGATGCTCTGTATGCCCTATCTGGTGCTCTGTATACCCTATCTGGGACTTTGTATACTGCTATATGGTGACTCTGTATACTGCTATCTGGTGATGCTGGGCTGTATACTCCTGACACAAGGAGTGGAAACTATAAGGGGTGGGGCTTATGAGAAGTGGAGGGGTCAAAAAGGAAGGGCGGGGTCTTGCGCCCCCCATCCTAAAGTTTTACCAGCCGCCACTGATATAGATAAGAATATTTATGGTATAACACTGACACAGGGAACTTATTCTTCGAATACAGAAGAAATAGGAGCTTTTTCCGTTAATTATGAGAGCAGAGAGGAGAAGCTACAAGAGGAAGAGGGAGGGGGAGTTAAAGACAGGCACACAGGAGATAGGAGAGCTGGGAGTGCCATAGCCTGCATAGACCACGGGACTCTCAAGATTAGCTATATACAGGGGGAGTCAGTAGACAGGGGGGAAGTCATGACCTGGCATTATCACACAGGTATTTTAGGGGATACAGAGGGATAATTTAAAAAGCAAAACACCATGCTGCTAATTGCACATTAAAGAGACAGGAGCAGCATTTTTTTGGGGTTAACAAATGCTTTAAGTACACAGTTGTGTAATAGAGGCCAGGCAGGAGTCACCACCCACTGTGACAGGTAAGTATTATTGATCTCCTTTTGCAGGGAGCTTCTTTTTTTAGACATAATTTATGGGAAAGTGTTAGAATCTCTGTCTGTATTTTATATGTGTCCATGTTCCCACTAGGGAGATCTCCCTTCACTTTCTGTCCTGGTGGCCCTGGAATGAGAGAGAACAACAAAAACACTTTTAAGTTTTAGTAGTGTAGGGAAGTTGTAGAACCTCTATTGAATTTTTGCTGTTGTCTGTGTCTACCTGTCCCAGTGGTCTTTGTTTCCATTTCTTAATTTCTTGCATTGGTGTCACAGAGATGGGAAGTGAGGGGAAACCTCCCCAATGTGAACATAGACAGCAATAAAGATCTGAAAGTTGTTCTCCATCCAAAACGTAGTGGATGTAAACCCACCACTCACCCCCGTCTAAACTAATGGCACAGTATTAATGTATATATGCATGCAAGCCTGCTACATGTATCCCTACCTTGCAAATGTCACCACCTTCAGCAGTAGCAGCCCCACAAATCTCTGGAATCAGTGGGTGGCTTTCTTTGCTGGAGCTCAGTGGGTGGAGTCGTGATGTCACAAGACTCCCCACCCACCTCTACACTGTCCTACTTTGCTATTCCTGAGTTTTGAGAAACATGTAGTCAAAACTCAGGAAAGACCCCACATGACTTCAGCATGCCCAATCATGCTGAGGTGTGGAGCAGCCAATCCTGGGAGAGCTGGAAGAGAAAGGAGGGGGGAGTGTGAAGCTTTCTCTGCTCCATGCATGAGATAAGGAAATAACCTGTCACTCACACAGCACGGGGAAAAAACGTCTCCTATTTCTCAGTTAGTTGTTTTTTTCTTACTGAAAAAAGATAAGGGGATTGCTCAGAGCTCAATTAACTCTTTGTGGCAAGATTGGGCACAGATAACATGCCATGCTCTACTCTACCAGGCAGAATTATCAATCAAACATTTTTTTTTGGGTTTACATCCACTTTTGAAATAGTATGTATACTTCAAGTAGATCAGGGATAATCAAAGCCAAAGGCATGATCAATGCAGTGTTGGATCCTTTCCTGTTGGCTGTTGAGGAGTCTCATTACAATGGGAAGAAGTATCAGAGCTCAGACTTGGTGCAAAAGTCAAGGGCTTCACAATTTTCTTAAGGCTGGGTTCACATATGAGCCGCATGCGGCTCACAGCAGGGGTTCTGTGCGTCCTGGTTCACTGTTTCAGGTCCGATTTCAGCCTGAATTTTGGGCTGAATTTGGACCTGAAACAGATCAAAAGACACACAGCGTTCTTTTGCAAATCGCACCAGACGCGCTGCAGAGATATGTGAATCTGCTCCATGGAGAGACGATCAAAATCTTCTGCTATTGCCCCGCATCCAATTCGCAATGGTGTGAACCCAGCCTTAATGCTGACATTGGGGTTGATTTACTAAAGACAACTAGACTGTGCACTTTGCAGTTGCTCCAGAGCTTAATAAATGAGGCGAAGCTTCACTTTGCAAAGATTAACCAATCACATGCAAGGAAAATAAAAACAAACTGCATTTTTGCTTGCACGTAATTGGATGGCGGAAGTCAGCAGAGCTTCTGCTCATTTACTAAGCTCTGGAGCAACTTCACTTGCAGAGTGCAACTGCATTTGCAAATTAACCCCATTGTGTGTATACAGTTGTGTTACTTCATTCCGTTTGCAGCAGGATTACTTAGCAGAGGAGGTAGCATAAACATTAGTTACTCACACTTCCATTGGTTGAAGCTGAGAAAGCTAAAAGTCAGAGAAAAAGATATGTGAATACAATGACATCTTGAACTTGTACCCCTTTCCCCCCTAATTTAAAGGTGAACCCCAGGCAGGACAAGAGTGTGACTTTGTATCAGCCTCTTGAAGTCTGTGTACAGCAGAACCAAACTGGGGAAAGGATAAGCAGTACAAAGAGACAATCAGATCTGCTGCAGTAAAAGTGGAATGCTGACAGAAGGGGATAACAGAGTGACAAAGAGATGAGCTTATCAGTCTGCTGCTTTTCCTTTTATTGTCCAGTCACAGGGTGGGTGTGGGGAGGAAACCTGTAAGCATTGCTGAACTGCAGCAGAGAAACTATTCGAGTAGAGAAACAGTGAGACAATAGGGGAAGACAGTCGTAAGGTGAAAATGACGTCGTCTAGACTAACAGAGAAACATGACGAATAGGAAAGGGGTCAAACCAAGACGACATGTGTCTGAAGTTCTCCGACTATGTTTCAGTGTGAGAACAGGACGGACCCCAAGTGGAAATTTAATCCCCCCTTTCCCCATGTTCAAGTTCTACAGTAACATAAGTGTATAGAAAAAGAGACTGAAAATCGAAAGAGTCGAAGTTGGT
>BLSH010291684.1:208439-225083 GCA_018402905.1 Glandirana rugosa | reverse complement strand
TCCTCCCACTGACACTAATGATGGGGCACTATTCCTCCCACTGACACCAATGATGGGGCACTATTCCTCCCACTGACACCAATGATGGGACACTATTCCCCCCACTGACACCAATAATGGGGCACTATTCCTCCCACTGATACCAATGATGGGACACTATTCCTCCCACTGATACCAATGATGGGGCACTATTCCTCCCACTGACACCAATGATGGGGCACTATTCCTCCCACTGACACCAATGATGGGACACTATTCCCCCCACTGACATCAATGATGGGGCACTATTCCTCCCACTGACACCAATGATGGGACACTATTCCTCCCACTGACACCAATGATGGGGCACTATTCCTCCCACTGATACCAATGATGGTGCACTATTCCTCACACTGACACCAATGATGGGGCACTATTCCTCCCACTAATACCAATGATGGGGCACTATTCCACACACTAACACCAATGATGGGGCACTATTCCTCCCACTGACACCAATGATGGGACACTATTTCTCCCACTGACACCAATGATGGGACACTATTCCTCCCACTGATACCAATGATGGGACACTATTCCCCCCCCACTGACATCAATGATGGGGCACTATTCCTCCCACTGACACCAATGATGGGGCACTATTCCTCCCACTGACACCAATGATGGGACACTAGTCCTCCCACTGATACCAATGATGGGACACTATTCCCCCCACTGACACCAATAATGGGGCACTATTCCTCCCACTGATACCAATGATGGGACACTATTCCTCCCACTGATACCAATGATGGGGCACTATTCCTCCCACTGACACCAATGATGGGACACTATTGCCCCCACTGACACCAATGATGGGACACTATTTCTCCCACTGATACCAATGATGGGGCACTATTCCTCCCACTGATACCAATGACGATGATGTCTTTATATAAATGTTATTTTAAACGTAATCGTACTTGTAGAACTAGGCCAGTAGAGTAGACCGTGTTTTGTGAAGGTTTTAATTTGAAATGTATGTTGGTGTCCTTCACTAAGGTCAGTACACTAATGTCCGCCACAGCCTTGGTCCCTGCCTATCCCTGATGCTAGCCAATCAGCTTCTAACCTCAGCTTGTTCAATCAAGCTTTGACAATAAAACCTTGAAGCTGATTGGTTTCTGTGTGGAGCTGCACCAACTTTGGACTTTCAGGCTTTAGTAAACCAACCCCTATGTTTCCACCCAGTACCACGATAATGAAGCTAAACCATCTTTTTCATTATTTTTCTATTCATGTTTATGTAGAATCCATCTGTAAGCTTTACATTGGCAGTTGGAGATATCTAGAAAGCACACATGGACAGTCCACATTCTGAGAGGTATGCAAAGCCAGAATTTGATTTCAAGAGACCCCACAATAGTGGCCCCCTACCGTCCTCCATTCCAGGAGGGAACCTTCTTAAGACTCTTTAGAATACAACACTTCCAGGAGTGTCCGATGCCTGTGTCACCCAACGCACACTGATGACCACAGAGCACAGCAGCTATGTAGGGGTTGAAGGAAGGAACCACGGTGGGTGATCCCAGAATTTGACAATCTCAGAAGCACCAAATGCTAAAGGGTCTAATGGAGGCTGCAGTGCTGGAATTAGGGGAAGGTCAGAGATTTCAACGTTTTTTCCTTTGCTAAAGCAACTCAGATTGACTTTTTTAGTGTATTTTTAGTTATTAGTAATTATTGTATTGTTTAGCTTAAAGTAATTTTAATGTAATGTTCACATTTGCTGTTGCATTCTTTTTCACCACCTGACGACCAGCAACATACCGGTACACCGCTGGACTTTGAATGGTTATACTGGGATGATGCCTGCAGCTGCAGGTATTGTTTTTTTCAGCCAGCGGATGGCTTTCTTGTTAAAGCAATTATAGCAGGTAATTAGCCACTGGATTGCTTTTAAACGCAGCAGGAGAGGAAGTCCCCTCCTCCTGCCTCTTTATGTGACTCTCTCAGACTGTCCCATCCCACCAGGAGACCTGAGTGTGCAGCCGGGGGTTCCTATAGCTGAATGGCTCCAATCATCTCTATTGTATAGGAAACCCCACAACCACATTCAATAAACAAAGTGGCGGCATGGAGGATTGTTTTTCAGAAGGCATTTGACACCAAACCAGCACCACAGTGCCACAACCACGGGCATTGAATGTGGTTGTGGGGTGGTTGAAGTGCAGGCACATTCAGTTGACTGAGTTGTATTTGGCAGGCTGCTTTTGCAGATTAAGGGGGGGGGGGTGGCTGGAGGGAAATAACAACACAGCTGAACCACGTATGTGTACCACCCCCAACTGCAAATGTAAAAGAGGTCTTTAGCTGGCTAAACAAAAAAGCTGACAAATTCTTCCATCCACACAAACGCGGTGGATGGAGGAATCCCTTCCTAATAGGACATTGTATTTTAGCAGCAGCTCCCACAGAAGGAGCTAGCAGCATCCAATTGGCTGAAGCCGCCAATGGAGAACAATTTTCAAGCATGTCCCTTCGACAGAAGGCGATTAAATAAGGGGATGGTCACACACTGATCAAAATGGAAAAGCTCACTGCTGAACTGGTCGAATTTAGATCAATGTATGGTCAACATTGCTCTTTTTTTTCTATCTCTCTGTCACTCTATATCTCTATCCCCCTCTTTCTCTTCTTAACTGCTATTTATCATACTGTAATTTTAACAGCTCTACCTGTGTGATCTGTCTGTTGGTCTCCTTCAGATCCTGTCTCAAGTTCAACATCTTGAGGAATTTCCATGTTTCTGGCATTACAAATAGAAAAATAGGAAAATTATGGAAATTGCTATTACAATATTTATCTCTATGGTTATATAACTGTACCCCAATTTTGGGGTCTGCTTGGGTGAGGCGACATGGTGACATAATAGACAGACATGTAGGCAGGGTTGTGTGACAGGGTGCTCGTCACGTCCTCCATGTTTTCCTCCTCATTGGGCACCAAGCAAGGGTCATGAGAGGTAAAACAATTAAAAGTAGACACTGCGCTCACATGCTAGATTGGCCATACCCGAGACTG
Source organism: Glandirana rugosa (assembly GCA_018402905.1). Classification (NCBI taxonomy): domain Eukaryota; kingdom Metazoa; phylum Chordata; class Amphibia; order Anura; family Ranidae; genus Glandirana; species Glandirana rugosa. Next base: position 222,020 of record BLSH010291684.1, on the reverse strand, counting down.
AAATAAATGTATACGTCTAGGGGAAAAGTAGTGTAGGAAATACTAATATTAAATCCATAATAAAAATATTAATACAAGAAGAATAATAAAAGTCCCATAAATTTCCATTCAGTCCAATGTTGAAGGTAGAATGAGAGGTAGGCAGCCAGCTGAACTGAGCTGGAAGGCACTCTGTAGTAATGAGAAGGAAAAGCGCTGCTGTTTTTTCCTTCTCAAGGGTCATGAGAGGCCTACCCTGGGGTGATTTCTTATGGGCTATGCTAGGCACTTTGTACAGGATCACTGCCATATACACGGGGTACCTTTACTTGAGCCACACTCACGACCTGGTAGATGACAAACATGAACGGACTCTAGTAAACTCTCTTAACCACTTCCCGACCGCCGTATGCAAAATGACGGCCGGGAAGTGGCTCAGTTATCCTGACTGGACGTCATATGACGTCCTCAGGATAACAAGCCGCCGCATCGCGGCGATCGGTGGTGTGGGAGGTCAGTCTGACCCCCCGCAATGCCGATCTCTGTAAAGTGCTTAGATCCGAGGCACTTTACCATGTGACCAGCCGTGACCAATCACGGCTGGTCACAGTGTAATACAGGAAAGCCGTTTATCGGCTTTCCTGTACTCAGGTCTGCAGACCTGAGGAGGGGAGAGCCGATCGGCTGCATCCCTGACAGGGAGGGTTTGTGCTGATGATTTATCAGCACAGCCCTCCCTTGGATCGCCACCCTAGACCACCAGGGAGCCTGCTCAGGGACCACCAGGGATGTGCCCACCCAGGACCACCAGGGAGCCGATCTGGACCACCAGGGAGACCCCCCTAGACCACCAGGTAAGTGACATACTGCTCAGTGCCACCTTCACTCAGTGCCACCTTCAGATGCCACCCTAGACCACCAGGGAATGAGCCCCCTATCAATGTATATGCCCACCAGTGGCCCTATCAGTGCCCACCAGTGCCCCTATCAATGCATACCAGTGCCACATATCAGTGCCCACCATTGCCACCTACCAGTGCCCACCTATCAGTGCCACCTATCAGTGCCCAGTGCCGCTTATGAGTGCCAATCAGTGCTGTCTATTAGTGCCCATCAGTGCCGCTTAGCAGTGTCCGTCAGTGCCTTATATCAGTGCCACCTCTCAGTACCCATCAGTGCTGCTTATCAGTGCCGCCTAACAGTGCTCATCATCGCTGCATATAAGTGCCACCTCATCAGTGCCAATCAGTACTGCCACATCAGTGCCCGTCAGTGTAGCCTCATCCGTGCCCACCAGTGATGGAAAAAATGTACTTATTTACAAAGTTTTGTGACAAAAATAGAGAATTTAATTTTTTTTTTTCAAAATTTTCGGTCTTTTTTTATTTGTAGCGCAAAAAATAAAAACCGCAGGGGTGATCAAATACCACCAAAAGAAAGCTCTATTTGTGGGAACAAAATGATAAAAACTTTGTTTGGGTACAGCGTCGCACGACCGCGCAATTGTCATTCAAAGCGCAACAGCACTGAAAGCTGAAAATTGGTCTGGTAGTAAAGTGTTCTAAGTGCATAGTATTGAAGTGGTTAAAGTATTAGGCATCACCACAGTCACTTTTGCATTTAGGAGGGACAAGCAGAGCCAATGCCCTCTCCGCCTGTCCAGTGTATCATTGCTACCTCACTCCCAGTAACGTAAATGGGTCCGCCATGCACCTAGCGTGTACTCCATGCATGCACTTGACTTAATTCTTTGTCTTCCGTACCTGTGTACAGAATGAGCGCCTCTGTGTTGCAGACCTTCTTCTGTTTCTATGGGAGACCAATCGCAGCTGAAGGAGTGCCAACAACATCCTCCACATTGTAAGAGGTTATCTCACCTGCCACATGTACATGCTTATGACAAGCTGCTACAGAAACCACTGTTACCCTTGGTAACCACTTCTATCCTCACACTGTAGTAACTCTTACACTTATGTACTGATGTCTTCATACCCCAATGTACTTAGTGACCAGAGCTGTAGACTATGTGTGTCGGTTACTTACATTGCACCCCTTTAGTAACTTCAGACCAGGCAAGGGCAACATTTCAAAAGCTTTACATGAAGAATAAATGAACATGATGGCATTCCCAGGTAACATTTTGGAATAAAGTGTAAACATTTCCCTTGCATCCCTAGTCCCTAACTCAGGCTTGTGGCTGCCCCAGTAAACCTGATAGGAAAGAGCCCATCTTTGGCAGAGTCCATGCTTGGCAGAATCCAGGAATTGGCTTCTTCAGGTAGGACTGCAGGCTCCAGCATTCCTCCTACATCTTGCTGGCCGTCTGTGCCTCTCCTCCCATGCAGACTGTGTGTGACTGAGTCTTCCCTGTCTGCAGAACCTCAGAGAGCCCCTCTGAATTGGTCCCTTGTTCTTTTATAGCACACAGGACTGGAGGATCGGACCGGAGAAAAACCCACCAAAGAAACCCTGGGTAAACCCCCAGTAAGCTCTACCTGCCTACAGACAGAATTAGATAAAGTGTTGCTACACATCAGAATCACAGTCAGATAATCAGGCAGAGGTGTAACCAGACACAGTCAGGATCAGATAAAACCAACACAGATAGACATACGAAAATGTTTTGACACGCATGCACAACCTGACCATCTTCATGCACCATAAATCATAGACCTTCTCTAAAAATGATGCGCAAAAGGTATTGGATCATCTCCAAAACCTGAAAGAGCTGGATTGGAGGACAGTTATTTAATGTCTATAGGAAGTTTAGAAGCTGAACCCAAAATGTACAGAATCAACAGTCGAAGTCAGTATGTGCACATGTGACATCTGGATTCATTCTCTACAGAAGACACTAAGCCAGATGCCAGAGCAGCGAGAAAATGAGAGTTAGAGATAATCCCAGCTAACCTAACTGGAATACAGCCAGATTTCCCGGTTTTACTGAATGAATCAAGGAGATTAGTAGATTTGAGAAAAAAATAAATAAATAAAATGATAACCTTATTATCTAAGTTTGAACAGTTTTTGTACATTTGTTCATACTAGTTATTCTTTAATACAACAAATAGTTAAAAAAATATATCGATCAACTAAAACTATTCTTAATAATAATAATAATAATAATAATAATAATAATAATAAATGATTCCCCTTGATGCGGGTCTGGTTGTAACAAAAAATAATACTTATGGTGACCGGCTGTGCATGATGCCTAAACTTACCTTTTTCCTAATTTGGATGATTGAGTTTTTTCTCTCTTTACCCTTTCCCCTTCTTACACACTGTATGGCAAAGAGTAAATAGACCCCCTCCAAATAATTGAGTTAGGGTGTTTCCAGTTAAAGATACTCTTAATATTACAATGTACAAAGACATTGTAGACAATTGTGCTCGTACAACCTTGTGGTAATAGTTTAGTGAAGGCTCTTTTCTGTTTCAGCATGACTATATCCCTCTACACAAAGCCAGCTCCATAAAGACATGGTTTGGGGAGTTTGGTTTGGAGGAACTTGAGGGGTCTTCACAGAGCCCCAACCTCAACCCTACTGGAATGTGGGGTGAATTTTCGGAAGAATTTCTTTCAATTTTTTTCTATACTTTCATTTCAATTTCAAAGTTCAAATTCTTTGGGATGAATCAATGCAGAATATGAGCCAGGTCTTCTCATTTCCCATCAGTACCTAATCTCACATATCTTCTTTTGGCTGAATAAGTAAAAATCCCCACAGACACAATACAAAATCTCGTGAAAAGCCTTTCTAGAAAAGAAGAGGCTGTCTAAAGCCACAAAGGAGACCAACTCCGTATTGATGTCCATTAATTTAAATTGGGATGTCCAACAAGTTAATTTAGGTTTAATGGTACTTTAGCTGTCCACAAACTTTTGGCCACATAGTGTAACACGGTTGGTTCATTTTTATTATTTAATTTTTAAATTCTATCTAACAGCTCTTATTATCTTAACCGCTTGCCGACCGCTGGTCGGCAATTGACGGCGACAAGGTGGCTCTATTGCACAAATCACCGTCATATGACGGCGGCTGCGAGATCGAGCCCACTGTGTCCGAGGAGGGCCAGGGAGCGGGTGCGGCGGATTCGATCTCCGCCAGCCACCCGCAATGCCCCCCCGGAGTGAAAGAACGGAGGTCCGTGCAAGTAAACACGGACCTCCATTCTGTGAGGGGGGAAGGGCTGTGATCACAGCCTTCCTCCACATGGAAGCTGTGATCACTTCCCTTCCCCAGCTAGGGCAGTCCCCACACAGTTAGAACACGCCCAGGGAACACTGTTAACCCCTGCAGGTTAACCCCTTCACTGCCGATGGCATTTACACAGTAATCAGTGCATTTTTATAGCACTGATCGCTGTATAAATGCCAAAGGTCCCAAAAAAGTGTCAAAATGTTCCGACATGTCCGCTGAAATATCGCAGTACCGCTAAAAATCGCAGATCGCCGCCATTACTAGTAAAAAATAAAAAAAAAATAAAAACCCCAGAAATGAATTCTCATCATCCGTAAATGCGACCACTTTTGCGCAAACCAATCAATAAACGCCAATTGAGATTTTTTTTATCACAAATATGAGGAAGAATATAAATCGGCCAAAACCGATGAAAAAAAATGTTTTTTTATATTTTTTTTTTGGATTTGTATTTTAGCAAAAAGTAAGAAATTTGGGTTTTTTTTGCAAAATTTTGTTTATAACGGCGATCAGAAATGATGCAGCGGTGATCAAATACCACCAAAAGAAAGCTCTATTTGTGGGAAAAAAAGGACGCAAATTTCGTTTGGGTACAACGTCGCACGACCGTGCAACTTTCAGTTAAAGCGACGCAGTGGCGAATCGCAAAAAGGGCTCTGGTCCTAAAGGGGGAAATCCTTCCGGGGCTGAAGTGGTTAAGTAAGCCACATGTGGGACATACTAACATGTAACATTCTACTATCTCAACAAAATATAATATAAAATAAAAAACAGTCCAGACAGAAATACAGACCAATGACCTTGTGTATGTACATTTTTATTTTACATTTGAACTTACCCTTGAATCTCAGACAATGCAGCATCTGGGGAAACACAAAAGGTAAACACATACTAATAAAATAATAGATAAATATGCATTTGTGTGACCTTGCCCTTAGCAGACTGAGGTTACATAACATAAATAATTATCCTACCCTACAAATTTCATTTAGAGATGAGAGAAGTAATTCTTAGGCCTCATACACACGGACGTTTTTTGACGCCGGCGTTTTCTGGCGTTTTTTGCAGCTCTCCATGTTAGTCAATGGCCCCATAAAAACGTTGGCGTTTTTGAGCTGTAGATGGCGTCGGCGTTAGTGAGCTGAAACTAGAACCCACAGCCATCGCGTTCTGAGGCTGTAACGTCTTGGCATTTTTTGACGCCGACGCCACAATATGCCAACAAACGCCACCTAATATTATACCGGCGTTTTCCGGCGTTTTTTGACGCCAATGTTTTTAGGTTGAAAAATAGCAGAGGGATGATTTTTTTTCAAAAAACGCCTATTGACGCCGACTCTCACTAACGCTCAAAATCGCCGATGCATAACGCCGAAAAACGCAGACTTTTTTTCCTTGACGTCGGGCCCGATATTTTTTTAGAAACGTCCTTGTGTATGAGGCCTTAGAGAGTTTCAAATTGACCTTAATTTGGAAGATTATGAAAGCAAGCATTATTAAAATACTACTGCCAGCTCATGCTAAAAGCTGGTGCCATTGTCCGGTTGCTGGTGACCTTTGGTTGGCTTCCTAACTGTCCTTATATGACCTTTCATCTTTCACCAGGCAAATCTCTTAGAACATATCAGGTCAATTTTGAACAGAAATTCAGATAGAGGGTAAAGCACAGGTTCCATTTATACTAATTTCCAGCCTCTCTTAATTGTGGTTCATGAGCCACTGGCAGTTTCTTTTCAGATGAGGTCTACCTCTACCTGCATTGTAATACAAACTGTTCACATGTACAGAGAAACATATGTAAAAACACAGAAGATTTGTTACAATGAAATAATATAACTTTCTTTCATTACCTATTTCAGTTTGTTCCTTATTGATGAAGGGAGAAGCTATTTTGTGTCTGTAGAGGAAGAGGAAGATGCCAACAGTGCCAACGGGAGCTAAAAGCAACAAAGGGACCAAAAGATAAAGGCGGCTCCAAACTTTACTATTTGGCACTGTTTGTGATGTTGGTTTCCCTGCATGTGATAAAAGAGAAATAATAATTCATTATGTTTTATTAGACATTTATAAATGTAGCTGTTCTTATGGTTCTAATGGGTAATATCCTCGCTCAGCGTGAAATAGACAAACAAGTGATAATTAAATTAAACTCAAATATATTGCACATAACAATATAAAAACAGAAATGGAAAAAGAAAACATTTTGTTGCGCTGTCTTCAAATAAATTCTTAAAAGGGTATATATCATACACACAGTGTCTCACATCAACATTCGATGTGATAAAATAAATATGCAAAAGTTCCTAAACAATTCATAAATATTACGTGCAATCCTGCAGAAAAAATGTGAAAAAGTCCATAGAAGAAGTGAAAAGTCCCCAAAGTTATTAGTTGGAGTATTATTATTATTATACAGGATTTATATAGCGCCAACAGTTTGCGCAGCGCTTTACAACATGGGGCTGACAGTACAGCTACAATACAAATCAATCCAGGAGGAAATCAGAGGGCCCTGCTCGTTAGCACTTACAATCTAGAAGGGAGGGTCGAGTGGAACAAAAGGTAATAACTGTGGGGGATGATCAGATGGAGAAAGTGAAAATACAGCTGTTAGGTGTGGGTAGGATAAGCTTCTAGGTTTTCAGGGATCGTCTAAAAGCTAACAGAGTAGGAGATAATTGGACAGATTGGGGTAAGGAGTTCCATAGGATTGGAGAGGGTCTAGAAATGTCCTGGATGCGTGCATGGGAGGAGGTAATAAGGAGAGCAGGTGATCTTGAGAAGAACGAAGAGGACGATTAGGTTGGTATTTCAAGACTAGGCTAGTGATGTAGCTGGAGGCAGAGTTGTGGGTGGCTTTGTAAGTGGTAAGAGTATGGTGATCATTCGGAGGAAGTAGGGGTGACATCCGCACCACTGCCGGGGCGCCGGGAGATTTGTACATGAATGACTGTTATCCTTTCAGTGCTTGTAAGTAGATGTCTTTTAGCGAATAAATGTTTTTTTTATCAGACATTGCGCAATGAGAATTTCTTCTTTCTCTTCCCATCTGTTATACCGCATGTAAATGATTGTAAGTACTTCCTGGTGAAGTGCCATCTGGTGAGGGAGACTCTAGAGTGTGTCCAGGGCAAAGTGATTACCTATATGGGCCTTCCTGCTGTGATATAATATATACATCCATAGTGAAGGATATTCACTAAAAGCAAGGTTCGACCCATTAGGGCAGGGTTCCTCCAGAGGTTGCTAGGGGTTCCTTGAGCAATGGTCAACTTTTACCTCTCAGATAAATTCCCAATGACACCATTGATCTTTTTAGCTATCTGTAAGGGGGTAATTCTTCCCAATGACCACAAGTGTAAGGAGCATTCTTCCCATTGACCATCACACTAATGTATCATGAGTTGTAGATTTTTAATTTTTAGCAGGGGTTCCTCGAGACCAGAGAACTATTTCAAGGGTTCCTCTGTGTTGAAAAGGTTGGGAAAGGCTGCATTAGGGTCTCATCTTTTGGTAAGAGGCCATTTCTTATCTGTCTTGGAGTGTATCACTTATTACGCCAGCATATTGAAAATGTGCACTATTTTGATCGCCATACTCCAACTGAATAACATTGGGGAATTTTCACTTCTTCTATGGACTTTTTCACATTATTTTTTCTGGATGATTGCATAGAATTTTTATAAATTGTTTATGATTTTTTGTATATTTATTTAATCATGTCACATATTGTGTGTATATCATATATATACCCTTTTAAGAATTTATGTAATGACAGTGCAACAACATTTTATTTCTTTTCCATTGACTATAAATATACAGTTGCACACTGTAGTAGATCTCAGACATATTGGGTGATGATCCTATGTCTACCAGCAAATACCAATACAAGGGCAAGACATGGGAAATAGTAACTGACCAGGTTGGAAAACCTCACCTGGTTGCTTTAACTTTCTCAGAGACAAACCAGCACTGTGGACATCTACATGTGTTCCCTTTCCCTTTGAAATAGATAGTGAACAAGAATGGTCAAGCAACCTGAAAGTTAATGTCTTTAGGTGGGCCAAAAGACATGACTATTCACTATATACACTTCAGCTCCGCAAGGTTTTACCCCCTTCATGACCAGGCCATTTTTGCTATGAGCCACTGCGTTATTTAACTGACAATTGCGCAGTCATGCAAAATTGCACCCAAACAAAATTTATATAATTAATTTCACTCAGATAGAGCTTTCTTTTGGTAGTATTTGATCACCTCTGGATTTTTTATTTTTTATTATATAAACAAAAAAGGCCGACAATTTTGAAAAAAGAAAAAAAAATACTTTATGCTATTAAACATATCCCATAAAAAATAAATAAAAATCAAATCTCATCATAAATTTTGGCCAAAATGTATTCTGCTACATGTCTTTGGTTAAACAAATTCAAATAAGTGTATATTGATTCGTTTGTGTGAATGTTATAGCATCTACAAACTATGGGATATAAACTGGAACTTTTATTTATTTATTTTTTATACTAGTAATAGTGGCGATCAGTGACTTATAGCATGACGGCGTGCAATCTGACACTAACTGACACTTTGTGGGAACTAACTAACTGCCACTGACATCACCAGTGACATTATTACAGTGATCAGTGCTAATAATGTACACTGTCACTGTACTAATGACACTGGGCAGGAAGGGGTTAACATTTTGGGGCAATCAAGGGCTTAAATATGTGCCTAACAAGTATTTAGGCGTTAACTGTGTGCTGCTTTTACTGGAAATCTAATTGTTTTCATTCCCTGCATAGCAGGGAGTTAAAAAAACAACTAGATCCCCTGTCACTGAATACAGCTCTGTGCTGTTTACACTCACAGAGCTGTGTTCTGTGATGCTTAGAGCCGAACACCGGGTGCAGGCGGTCAGTCACTGGCCAGGACCCCGTGATTGGCATGTGCTGTGATGATTCACAGCACAGCCGGGTGGGCACGCGCCCCTACCGGAAATGCAGTGTCACATACAGTATATATACATTATGCGATTCTGCACAGCCGGTCCGCGGTCGCAGTATATGTGCAGTGCGTGGTTGGCAAGTGGAAAAGGTATTTAAACTGTGACCCAATTTGGGTACAAAAAGCAAAATGGAGAGGACAAGATAAAAAATAACAGAAATGAGCAGAGTGATTTTGCCACAATTTCCATCAAATTACTCCTTGAATTTCTATGTGGACTGTCTGTATTCCAGAAGGGAAATTTTCTGTACCAGTTGCAAGTGTTTCTGCGACAAAATGAGGAAGTAATCCCAGTGCAGGAGACAGCGATAATATTTATCCTTTTATTCATATGGCACACTATATGAAAATACTCCAAAAAAAAGGCTTGCAAACATTTCAGAAAACAGGTGAACTCAGCAATACAAAATCTTAAGAACCGCGCTCAAATATGAACATGTGTCATGTAACCAGCTAACACATGTCTTATCTGTTGCCTACCTTTGCTGCACGTGTCTAGTTAGAGGCCGGGCCTTCCTCACCTGTGTGCTTTAGTAGGCCCTCTTCAGCTGGTCTCCGCCCGAGGCCTTAATTAGTAACAGGATATAAGCCTGGCAGTACAAGGCTGCATTGCTGATCAACGTTTTTCCGTGTTTGGCTTGTGTCTGTGATTGTCTCTTCGGTTGCTCTGAGTCTTATCTGTATTCTGATCTTTGGCTTGTCTGACTATCCCTTCTTGCCTGTTACCTCGATCTTCGGCGTGTCTTTGGTTTCCCCTGTCTTCTGGTTGCCCTGACCCCTTGCTATTCTTCTGACTATTCTTACTGTTCCTGTGCTGCTGCTTCCCCTCTATCACCTGGGGCCAGCCGAGTGAGAGCTAGGGGACCCTGGGGACCGCGACCTGGATCCAGTTGCAGCCAAATTCATCCTCACCACTAGAGGCTCTGGTGAACACCCACTGGCTCTTAGATTCTGCTCCCTGGGGAAACTGATGCACCAGCTCCCTGAGTTTCAGTGTCCATGCTCTAGGGAGCCCTCTCCTCGTATCAGCCGGTACTACCTAGCAGCAGTCAGCCATAGGTCCGCAACCTTGTGGTGCGCTACACTATTTGGTGCGATTCGCACTCCAGTGGTACGCACCGGTCACCAGACCAGTTGTGACAACATGTATGTAAATCAATTACATGCCATCCTGGGTGGCAAGGATAGCACGCATCATTTCCGCTCAAAGGAATGCAAGTGGAGCGCAATCAGCGTCACCTGCTTTCTCATTCAGTTTACGGAATGCCTTTTTACTTTGCTTTGTTTTTATGGACCATATGTCAGCACTTTATGGATTTTAAATAAACCTTATCCTACTACTTCACGATTGGCGTTCCTATCCTTCTTCTATTCCAGGTTTTCGGTCTGCACCTGTGTATTCTCAAAAATATGGAGGGTATTGCGCTATGAATAATAAGTGTACCAGCAGCAACATATAGTGTGATAATATCACCCAATCAAATTGTAAACATAAGAGTTGCGCTAAAACATTAAATAATTACAAAATTAAGTGAATAGTGATTCAACTCAAAAATCAAAAAGTGAAAATGTCCAAATAAATAAGTGAAATTGTCCAAATAAATAACCCAAAAAAGTGCTTGTGAGTAGGTATCCAAATATTCAATGACAGGTTTGACACCAGAGCATAAATATTGGTAATCTTGTGATCCAGACCTGTGTATTCCCATTGGTGACACTGTACCCGGAGCGACATTGAAGATTCCAGGGCACACGCCGATCGGATGGCTCCCACTAAGGTGGGCTTGACTTCTGTGATGGGCGTCATGATAATCTGGTAAGTGGGGGGTGTCATCAGTGCCCGGCGGAGGGACTCCACTGAAGACTACCTTCATTCATTTATTTCTTCATCCCCATATGCATCTGAATTATATGAACCATATATACTGTTTATCAGCAAGTGATCCCGTGGCAATATTGTGTTTCACTCTATTCAGCACTCAGCACTTTATGGACTATATATATATATATACAAATTATTTAAACTCTCTGTACTGTATTAACAGCAGGTGTTTCTGTGGTAAAATTTGGTTTCACTTTATTCAGCATCCAGCACTTTATGGACCATAATTGATGTTCATATTTGAGCGTGGTTCTTAAGATTTTGCACTGATTTAAGGTTATCCTGTCATACAGGGGCGTAACGATAGGGGTTGCAGGGGTTGCGGTTGCAACCGGGCCCCATGCTCCAGGGGGCCCATGTGCTTCCCTTGTACACCTGGATAGGAGTGATGGCGAGGGTGGCATTTAGAAGGTTTATTTATTCCATTTTCCTCCTAATGCAGGAGATTGGTTCCTCTATATGCTGCCCCTGCCGCCCCCCTATCCAGTTTACTTGTCTTCTGCTGTTCCCAGGGTCCCGCTGTGGGACCGTAATAAAGGGACCCGTGAAAGGAGTAAAGGGCCCCAGGATCAGCAAGAAGAGGGAAGGGCCCTGGCCAGGGGTCAGGGGGGCCCTTCCTAATTTCTTGCACCCGGGCCCTGAAGGTTCTAGTTACGCCTCTGCTGTCATACCAGCTGCTCAACACAGATCATCTCCATAGCGTGGGTACTCCAGACAGCTGTTTCAGCCCTGGGAGACATTCTTTATTGAATTCAGCAATAAACTGAAATAAAGTCGCAAATAACACTTTATAAATTGTTGTGAATACAGACAATAATAGCAAAAAAATCACCTATCCATTAAGTGCACCTTTTTAAATGGTGATCTGGGGTGTTATAAGTTCAGGATGATGGACACTAAAGTTTCCATCAAAGTTCTTTAAACTGTTATGCTTTTTTTAGTAACTATACAATTTTTTCCCACCTGTAACTGAAAAAAAAATATATGTTTTTTATGCTTCATTGCATTTTTACAGTAATATAGGGGTCATATTGAAGGTGCTCAATCAATACATCAAATATTCAACTTGTATATATGGCTAGTTTACTGCATAGCCACTTACCAACCGGGCCACTTTTTTACATTTGGTGGTCACAAGCTAAAAACATTTTTTTTTTGCTAGAGAATTACTTAGAACCCCCAAACATTATATATTTTTTTTTCAAACACCCTAGAGAATAAAATGGTGATTGTTTCAATACTTTTTGTCACACGGTATTTGCGCAGCGGTCTTTCAAGCGTGATTTTTTTGGAACAATTTTACTTTTTTGAGTTAAAAAATAAGACAACAGTAAAGTTAGCCCAATTTTTTTGCAAATTATGAAAGAGGATGTTACGCCGAGTAAATAGATACCATACATGACATGGTTGAAAACTGCGCGCAGTCGCGGAATGGCGACAAAGTCCGGTATTTAAAAAGTTCCATAGGCGACACTTTAAACATTTTTAATGGTTACCAGGTTTGAGTTACAGAGGAGGTCTTTTTCTAGAATTATTGCTCACACTCTGGCGATCGCGTGCACTCACGGAATGGCGACAAAGTCCGGTATTTAAAAAGTTCCATAGGCGACGCTTTAAAAATTTTTAACGGTTACCAGGTTAGAGTTACAGAGGAGGTCTTTTGCTAGAATTATTGCTCACACTCTGGCGATCGTGGCGATACCTCACATGTGTGGTTTGAACATCATTTTCATATGTGGGCACGACTTACGTATGCGTTTTCTTTGCTGCCCGAGCTCGCGGGGACGGTGGCGATTTAAATCTTTTTTTTTTTTTTTTTAATTTTATTTATTTATTTTTTTTTAGCACTGTTCCTTTAAAATAAAAAAATCTGATCACTTTTATTGCTATCACAAGGAATGTAAACATCCCTTGTGATAGTAATATATGGTGACAGGTACTCTAAAAGACCCCCCATCCCTCCTTTGCACTTCACAGTATTCAGATAGCCAAAAACGGCGATTCTGAATACTGTCATTTTTTTAAATTTGGCGCCGTTAGCCACCGTGTAAACCGGAAGTGACGTTGTGACGTCGCTTCCGGAATTTGCCGAAGGAGACCCGATCGGAGCCGATTACGGCTTTTGTCAGGCCTCCTTCCAGCCGGCGGACGCGCCGGATCGTCGCTCCGGTCTCCCGGTGGGACGGGAGGCCAGAGAAGAGCGGCGGAAGGCGTCGGGAGGCGGGGTGTCCCCTCCCACCCCCTGGGGTAACGACCAAGCAGCTCCCGAGCCGGATCGGTCATTACCCCTGGATAGCCGACCGCCAGCTCTAAAAAATGATACCGGGACATAGCCTGCAGGTGCTCAAACCCGACCGCTACTTTTCATATTGCCGCTAATGCTTGCACATCTGCTATTCACACACATGTGTTCTGCTATGTGTGTGAATAGCAGATGTGCAAGCATTAACGGCAATATGAAAAGCGACAGATTTTCGGCATTAGCCGAGGCTAGCCCAGAGGAAGCCGTTT
>BLSH010291684.1:182794-202193 GCA_018402905.1 Glandirana rugosa | reverse complement strand
TAATAACACACTTTTTTTACATGTTGAAAAGACAACTTTTTTAACATTTCTATTATACTGTATAACCCCTACAGACTGAACTGGATCTAAAATCTAAAGTCTAAGCCAGCGGTTCTCAACCCGTGGGTCGCGACCCCCTGGGGGGTCGATTGCCAATCTCCAGGGGGTTGCGACGTCATGCGGCATGTCCTGCTGCATTGCACTCAATATATGCCTTTAAGAGCGCAGCTCGGCGCTCAAATGACTCACTGCGTCTCTCCTCCTCCGAACCAGTGAGTCATCTGAGTGCCAAGCAGCGCACTTAAGGGTATATAGCTGCAATTGTATTATAAAACACTGTACCCCATCCTGTGCATAGCCACCTCTGTACCCCCTCCTGTGCATAGCCACCTCTGTACCCCCTCCTGTGCATAGCCACCTCTGTACCCCCGCTGTGCATAGCCACTTCTGTACCCCCCCATGCATTGCCTACTCTGTACCCCCCGTCCAACGCCACCTCTGTACCCCCCTGTGCATAGCTTACTCTGTACCCCCCATCCAATGCCACCTCTGTACCCCCCCTGTGCATAGCCACCTCTGTACCCCCTGTGTATAACCACCTCAGTACCCCCCTGTCCACAGCCACCTCTGTATCCCCCCGTCCACAGCCACCTCTGTATCTCCCCCTGTCTACAGAAATGAAGTCATTTTACTGTTAGGGATCCCCACAACTTGGGAAATTTTATCGAGGGGTCACGACACTAGAGGGGTTAAGAACCACTGGTCTAAGCTCTGTAAAAATAACCTTTATTATGTCCTCGTCTAGACATGTTTAAATAAATCCTTTAGGATTTTCTTCAAGATAGCATGACCCTTAAGCCTCGTACACATGGGACGACGATCAGGGCTGGTGCAAGGATTTTTGACACCCTAGGCGAAACCTAATTTTGCCGCCCCCCTTGGCTCCACCCCTGATTCCACCCCCTTTTCTCTGCCCAGCCTGATTAGCGCCACTGAATTGCAGCCTGATCAGCGCCAATCAAATGCAGCCTCACCAGCACCCATCAAATACAGCTTCACCAGCGCCAATCAATACAGCCTCACCTGTGCCCATCAAATACATCTTCACCTGTGCCCATCAAATACAACTTCACCTGTGCCCACAGCCTCACGGGGGGTGGGGGCGGAGGGGGGTATTTGGCAGATCAGTTACTATTTCTATATCCATTTTCAAATGGCATGTGATAATACAATCTCATTATCTCAGTCAGACAGTGTCAGTTTTTACATGAATCAATGAAGAGCAGCCAGTGACAGATCAACAGTGGGCAGGCGCCCCTAGGCGGCAGTGCACCCTAGGCGGCCGCCTACTCCGCCTATTGGTAGAGCCGGCCCTGACGACGATCATATACAACAGGTCGTACGAACGACCGTTGTATGCGAAATCGATCTTTCGTACGCGCGATTAGAACAGCCGACATACGACGGTCGTACAAGGGACTTGTATGAGCAGACTAGAAAACTTGGTCGTACCAACAAGCGCTCATGCGACCATTGTATCGTGTGTACAGAGAAGTTGGTCCAACAAGTTGTATTGTGCAAAACACGCATGCTCATAAGTCGGGAAAGGCCGGATGCTAATTACATGCACCTGAACGTTCTTTCTTTGGTCGTACGATCGTGTAGTGCAGTCAGTATGCAAGATACAACAGCCAACATACGATTTGAGACGATTGTACGTACGATCGTCGTCCCGTGTGAACGAGGCTTTAGACATGTCCCAATCATATATTGTGAAATGCGGGCAATTGCCACCCTGCCCCCTGGCCCAGCCCTCCCCTGACCGGTACTGAACTCTCCTTATGGAGGAACAACCTGACAGCAGTTCCAATATGTTTAACAGATCTCAAATATGTTTTTCTCCGCACATACCTAAGCAATCCCTTTTACGTAAGATGCATGTCCATCCAAAATTATTTATATATTTTGGATAGAGAAGAGAAGGATTAACCCTTGTCTGGTTTTTTCAGTTACCCGGTGCTTTATTAGAAAGATTTCCTCTCACTTCCTGTCCATGTGATGGCCATTTCACCATTCAGGAAGTGAGGGAAAATCTGCAACACAGGCAGAAATACAATTTTTTTTTTGTAGTACAGTAAGTGGAAAGCTTGAACCCTTGTAAGATTTCAATTGATCAAACCATATAAATACAGAAAAGAATGCAAACCAAAACCAGATGAAAGAGTCCAAGATATTGCTAATTATTGGTAAATAATAAAGACAGCCAACTTGTTTATGGAACAGTATCAACTCCCCCCCCCACCCCCTCATCAGGGCTCAATGCTGGATAAAAGTTTGATGGTCTCAGAGAAGACAGTGACTCCCAGATCCATATTAGAACCAGTACCAGGGGAGGGCTGGCAGCCTTAGGCCTGGGGGGCAAGTCCAGTCACGTGGCCTATTGAACCACCGAATCAGCTCACCATCCATGCCCACCTGGTTTTAGAACGGATATTGATGTTATGAAGCAAGACAAATAGGATAAAATGTGGGAACATAATTTAATGCTAATAGCAACAAAAGAGGTTTAACAAAAAGAATGCATCAATGCAGCTCATCAGTGGCTATCAGCTTAGCCTCATTAGTGCCCATAAATGCAGCCGCAACAATGCCTATCAATGAAGCCTCACCAGTGCCCATCAATGCAGCCACACCAGTGCCCATCAATGCAGCCTCATCAGTGCCTATCAGCACAGCTGGCCCTGGGTGCCCCCCCATTTGCCTGCAGTTAGTTGGTGGCTGTGCCCCTGGCCTGCTTCCTACCTCCACAAGAAGAAAAAAGTGTGAGCAGGCAGCGGCCGTCGGCCATTTTGAATGTAATTTAGGGTGGCCTGGGGGGCAATTGCCACCCTGCCCCCTGGCCCAGCCCTCCCCTGACCAGTACTGAACTCTCCTTATGGAGGAACAACCTGACAGCAGTTACTGAACTCTCAAGTCTTATCCAAAGGTGAGCCCTGATGAAGGGGAATAATACCATCATCATCATTCATCATGTGGGAGGGTTGTTGCCCCCCTGAAATGCATTAGCCATTTTCATATGACTTATTCACCAACAATTAGGCCCCATACACACGGGCGCTTTTACAGCCGCGTTTTTTTACAGCTTAAAAACGCACCTCAATGTTTTGCAATGGCCCCACACACACACTGACGTTTTTGAGCTGTAATTGGCGCCTGCGTTTTTAAGCTGCAAGAAGAACCCACGACCAGCGCCTTCTGAAGCTGCAGCGCTAGATAGAGCGTTTTTGACGGCGATGCCGGGAAAAGCTCAAAAACGTGCATTAACGCCGTAACAGCATTAGCTGGCGTTTTTCAGCGTCAGTGTTTTTAAGCTGTAAATATATGATTGGTTATTGTATGTTATGAAAACCAGGAAATTCCTGTCTGAAAATTACCCAAGAGTCCCGGGCACAACTTTGAGATTGTGGGTATTCAAGATGACAAACTATGTCTCACAACAAGAGCTCATCGCTGCTGTTGAGGCCCACCCAGAGCTATGGGGAATGAGCGATGCTGCGCAATCACTTAGACCCTGCCCAGCTGAATACAATCATCATGTGAAATATACAATACATATACTGTGTAAACCGGGGGTCGGCAACCCATCGATCGCGATCTACCTGTCGACCGACGGCAGGTGACTGGTAGATTGTGAAACTGTCCCTACTTTGCCGACCCCCGCTTGCACGCCGCTCCTTCCCCCATGCCTCTATCATTCTCATCCTCATGGCAGAGTGGAAGACAACACAGCTCAGGGTGGAGGGCGGGGCTGGCCAAGTTAACTTTTTGTTAATATGCGGGGGCGTGCCCTGGATGGAGCCGGTCCTGCAGTTGCCTAGCTCCGCTTCAGCGACGGGCATCTTCTCTGCATGGCCTGCCCTTCGGTTACCCTTCCCCAAACTTCTGAAACCCACTCTGACTCTCCAGGTGCCTTAGGATGCTCCTCCCACGATATCGCCCAGTAAGCGGGGGGGAGTCACGCACGTTCCTCAGCCCAGAACTGACAGAGTGGTTCTTCCCCTTATACCTGTCTCTTTGCAGGCATCCTGAGCTCTTCCTACTGCCTTCCCAGTTCCCGCTAACTGCTGCTCTGAGGCTGTCAGCATCAAAAAGGGGCAGGGGACACTACTATTGTGGGGGGGGGGGGGGTAATATTGTAAAAAAAAAAAAAGTAAAAAAAACTTCCCTACTGACACCATGCACTGCTCTACTGACACCACCCACTGCCCTACTGAAACCACCCACTGTCCTACTGACAACACCCACTGCTCTACTGACACCATCCACTGCCCTACTGACATCGTCCACTGCCCTACTGACACCACCCACTGCCCTACTGACACCACCCACTGCCCTACTGACACCACCCACTATCCTACTGACACCACCCACTGCCCTACTGACACCACCCACTGCCCTACTGACACCACCCACTGCCCTACTGACACCATCCACTGTCCTACTGACATCGTCCACTGCCCTACTGACACCACCCACTGCCCTACTGAAACCACCCACTGTCCTACTGACACCACCCACTGCTCTACTGACACCATCCACTGCCCTACTGACATCGTCCACTGCCCTACTGACACCACCCACTGCCCTACTGACACCACCCACTGCCCTACTGACACCACCCACTATCCTACTGACACCACCCACTGCCCTACTGACACCACCCACTGCCCTACTGACACCACCCACTGCCCTACTGACACCATCCACTGCCCTACTGACATCGTCCACTGCCCTACTGACACCACCCACTGCCCTACTGAAACCACCCACTGCCCTACTGACACCACCCACTGCCCTACTGACACCACCCACCGCCCTACTGACACCACCCACTGCCCTACTGACACCATCCACTGCACTACTGACAGCATCCACTGCCCTACTGACACCATCTACTGCCCTACTGACACCAACCACTGCCCTACTGACACCATCCACTGCTCTACCGACACTGCCCATTGCCCTACTGATACCATCCTCTGCCCTGCTGACACCATCCTCTGCCCTACTGACACCGCCCACTGCCCTTCTGACACCGTCCATTGCCCTACTGACACCGTCCAATGCCCTACTGACACCGTCCAATGCCCTACTGACATCATTCACACACTATCCACTACCCTACTGACTGACACAGTCCACTTCTAATGTAGGCTAACTATATAGATTTACAGTAATGTGTGTTTTATTATATTTTTCCTCACTATTTAGTTAAGCTGTGCTAGTTACATTTTTTTTTTTAAAAGGGCACTGAACCCTGGTGATCTTTGATCTCTTTGTTGTTAGGGTAGATCTCCACCTCTCAAATGTTGCCTACCCCTGCCTTAGATGTATCCGCACATCAAATTGGAATGCCTCTATCTTTAAGAGATGACTCCTTGTGGTCTCCACCAACACCTATGGGGTCCCCTGCTGGAAGGTACCATGTACTACCGCCCACACACGTCCAGTACATGAAAAGGAATAAATCAAAGGGCTCCCATAGTGTAAAAACATACAGGCATCTCTACTTTATTAGATACAATTGGCTACTTACATCAACAAAGGATAAAATAAGCGATATCAAATAAAAGCAACGGCTATCTCCACCTCTCACTTCTCTTCCGATACGGTCACTCCCTACACGTTACGTCACGTGACTTCCTCAGGGAAACCGGATTGGTCGTTTGCGCTGTCAATTTATATTCTAAAACCGGAAGTGTTGCGGCGGCCATTTTCTTCAAGCCTTGTTTATCTCACTAGCCGCAGACAATTTCCATGTAATGGTAGTTGTACACTCTATTATAGAGTGGATTTATACTACAAGGGATCATGGACCAATTGTCTTGTAGGCTAACCTTATCAATTGGCTTATAATGTATATATTGGGATCGTTGTGTGCGTTGACAGAGGTCGGCTGGCAGATTTGTGTCTGTCGCCTGATTGGTTAATTTTACCCTTAAAAGATAGATCAAATGCATAAGTAAATGAATCAATCCACCGCCCATAATATACAGGGTGGGCCATTTATATGGATACACCTTAATAAAATGGGAATGGTTGGTGATATTAACTTCCAGTTTGTGGCACATTAGTATATGTGAGGGGGGAAACTTTTCAAGATGGGTGGTGACCATGGCGGCCATTTTGGAGTCGGCCATTTTGAATCCAACTTTTTCAATAGGAAGAGGGTCATGTGACACATCAAACTTATTGGGAATTTCACATGAAAAGCAATGGTGTGCTTGGTTTTAACATAACTTTATTCTTTCATGGGTTATTTACAAGTTTCTGACCACTTATAAAATGTGTTCAATGTGCTGCCCATTGTGTTGGATTGTCAATGCAACCCTCTTCTCCCACTCTTCACACACTGATAGCAACACTGCAGGAGAAATGCTAGCACAGGCTTCTAGTATCCTGTGAACCACTACATTATGGGTGTCAGGTCCGAGCATTCCTAGATGAAGTTTCCTGGAAAGTGGATTGGTCGCCGTGGGCCAGTTGAATGGCCCCCAAGGTCTCCCGATCTGACCGCCTTAGACTTTTATCTTTGGGGTCATCTGAGGGCAATTGTCTGTGCTGTGAAGATACGAGATGTGCAGCACCTGAAACTACGGATACTGGAAGCCTGTGCTAGCATTTCTCCTGCGGTGTTGCTATCAGTGTGTGAAAAGTGGGAGAAGAGGGTTGCATTGACAATCCAAAGGCTAGAGGGAGACTATACCCAATACATGTCCGCATATCGGAACCAATATGAGAGGCTTACAATCAAAATACCATTTTCCTTGACCTTCGACTACTAAACAATACAAAATCGTAAAATGTTGCAGGGATAAACATTTCCAAAATGCATAATATAAGTGGAAATAAATAAAATATAAATGAATATAAGTAAACAGAAATAAAAATAAAGATTAAAAAATAATAAAAATAAAAAACTAAATAAAATAAATAAAAAAATTATAAAAATAAAATTAAAATAAAGATAAAAATAAAAAAAAATATAAAAGTAAAAATAGAATAAAATAAAAATGAAAGTGAAAAAAGGGAAGAAAAAGATCATAGTAGAAACGATACTTAAGCAGTTGTGCACACCCCAGAGGAAAGTTAATAATTACTGAGAAAGCAATTTAAGTCAAACTTGACATTCAGGCCTCTGGGTGTAAGAGTTCTAAGGGTATGTATCCACTTTGATTCTTTTTGGCTTAGTACCCTAACTTTATGGCTACCCCCTCCATGACTTATTGTACTTCTCAATCCCCCAAAATTGCACATGTGCTGGATTTTTGTTATGTACTAATGCAAATCAATCCCTTGATTATGTTTTGTATATGTTCCTTAACCCTTACTTTTAGTGCCCTTTTGGTCCTTCCAACATATTGCAGCTTGCAGGAGCACCGTAGCACATACACTACTCCTTCAGTGTTACAGCTAATAAATTCTTTGATTGGATAGTTTTGTCTGGTATTCATTGCTTCAAAATCAGTCACTTTTCTTGTAAGTTTATTGGGCATGTTTGCACGCAAAACAATGTTTCCATGGATAAAATCCTGTGCCTTAGAAGAAGGTAAATGTTCTTTTCAGAGGTGGTCCCACCACATTTTTAACCAACAGATCTCTCAATGTAGGAGCCTTTTTATAGATAAAAGCGGGTTTTTCAGGGAGAATTTTTTGTAGCTGTCTGTCACTTTTTAATATGTGCCAGTGTTTTATTATTAGCCTCTCTTCATCCCTATATTGGACATTGAAATCCAAGACAAGAGCAGGGGCTACTGGGACAGTTTTTTGGTCTCTTTTGTTGCTTTGGATCATAGTTGTTCTATCCATTTTGTTGACCATATCGATATGTCTGTCAATAACTTCCTGAGTATATCCTTTATCTATAAACCTTTTTCCTATTAAAGCGGTAGTAAACCCATGCATTTAACCGTTTAAAAACCAGTTACATTTCCAGCACGTGCCGGAAATGTAACACTCCCATTGGTTGTGCTCTAAACCAAACTGTCAAACCATCCAATGGCTGGTGTCATAGCTGATCACATGTGCAGCATCATGGCAGTTGTAGATTAAACAGAGGCAAAGATGGCAGCTTCCTTGGCTGAAAATGATAGGAGGGTTTACTACCACTTTAAACTAGCTTGATTAAGGTAATCGTCCTCTATTGTGCAATTTCTTTTGATTCTGATTAGCTGGCCCTTAGGGATATTATATAACCATGGATTGTGATGGCAACTTTTCATTCATAGGTAGCTATTCCTATCTAAGTCTTTGAAATGGGTTTTCGTGAGAAGTTTGTTCCCTTCTATCCTGATTTCTAAATCTAAGAAGTTTATTTGCGTCTCGTGTATTGTCCAGGTTAATTGGATGTTTCTATTGTTGTTGTTCAGCTTATTCAGGAATGTTTCCAAGGTCGTTCTGCTACCATTCCAGACAATCATCCGGTCGTCTATATAGCGTTTATACATCGTTAGAGCCAATGGGGTATTTGTGTATACACTATCCTCCTCCCATTGTGCCATGAAAGCGTTCGCCACACTAGGTGCGAATTTGGCACCCATTGCTATCCCGGTTATCTGCTTGTAATATGCCTGATTATGCCAGAAGTAATTATTTTTTAAGCAGAAATCAATACATTTTACCAGGTATTTCAGTTGCCTGCATTCAACGGAGCTATGCTGTCTTAGGACCCATTTCGTTGCCTCACATGCCTGATGATGTTTAATAATTGTGTAGAGGGAGGATACATCTGCTGTCACCAGATTTATCATTCCCCATTAATTTATATGTGAGTGTGATACACATTAGGTGCTGCAGCAGCCACAGTGTATGATCCTCATTTACTTATTTATTTATTTTTCAGATAGTAGCGCGAGGGATCACATTTAATTTATCACCCAGAGCTATGGGACCTGTCCCATCCGCAGTATGGGGACCACCATCTAAAGTGCAGGAAGTGGCTACAAATTGCAGAGGCAATTACTCCAGGATGGGAGCAGATGACAGAGCAAAGCAAGAAGGATACAAGTAAGTCTATCATCATTGAAAGAATGATCTATTTGCTGTGTAATTATGAACAATGCAACACATGCTCTTTTCCACTTTTCTATCAATTTTCCTTAGGCAAGCGCAGACGGAAATCCCTATGGGATAGGGTCAGGAGCAACATAACAGTCCTCTGAAAAGGCTGCAATATCTGGGGCATGAGCACCAAAAAAAAAACACCTGTATCACAACAACCTTGCCTTTTTACGGCAATATATGCTAAGGAGCAACAGAGAGTATGATTTTAATTACCTTATTTTTCCCTCTGTGTATTGCAGTGCATGATTTCTTAAAATGTTTATCATTTGTTTAATATTCCCTCTTTTATGTCCCTCTTTTTATTGTTATATACTTAACATTTTAAATTTATTCTCTGCAGGATCACATCCAACATTGCGGAGAGACAGGAAGAGGTGGTAGAAGAGGCGGCAGGGAGCCAGTCCATGGCGGCGAGCCAATCCACCACTGCCATAGACTGCACCGACCAAGTATATCCTCATGCATCCAATGTTGCGGAGGAGGCAATACCAGAGGTAACTGTCCATCTGTTATGTCTGACTGTCTATTGTAATGTCTGTCTATTCACCTACATTATAATCATAAAATTTTCGTTCTTTTGCAGGACACCGTGGGCCATGGTATTCCAGAGCATGGGGTGGTGCTTGGTTGCGGCAGTGGCCGTGGGCATGGGTCTATGCAATGGCAGAGCAGGAGTGGCTTTAGTGGTGAAAGCGAGGATCAGGTGCTAGGACTGCTGCAGGAGATATGACAGGAGCGGCGGGGGGTATGGATCCATTTTTGGATACTAATAACATACACGCCTTCTTCTGCCATACCTTATACAACATTCTGGAGGAAATTGGGGCAGAACAGTCGAGGCAGTGCATGGATCGAATTTACAATATAGCCAAGGACTACAGGCAGGCCAAAGTAAGTGGTGACCCAACACCATTGGATCCATGCACTGCTTCACCAGATCCCCCAATGGCCTCCGGGACCTCAGCAGTTCTAGCACCCCCCCTCTGTATACCAGCCTCCTCCTCAACATCAGCCACTGCCTGCCTGCCATGCTCCAGCCTGCCTGCCATGCCCCAGACCCCGCCTTCATTCACCCAATACACCGAATGCCCACCGTCCTCCTCCTACCAATTTGGCCATTTAGGCTGAACTAGGTAGAGACCACTACTGCTTTGAGGGACAGATTACAGATCTAATAACATCTCCCATTTTTCTTCCTTTTGCAGCCCTCTAGCACTTTCCAGGACTTTTTTACAGCCATTTGTGTGCCGAAAAGTTCGGGTCCCCATTGACTTCAATGGGGTTCAGGGTCCGGGGTCAAGCTCGGGTAACGTTCGGTACCGAACCCTAACATTTCCGTGAAGTTCGGCCGAACCCGCCGAACCCGAACATCCAGGTGTTCGCTCAACTCTACTGACGTCGCCTGGGGTCGCTACTAGCTTAACAGTGCATTTGTTAAAATGCCTGTGTGTATGGGGCCTTGAAATTGTCTTGGACTCTTTCATCCAGTTATGGCCTGCCACTCCTTTCTGTATCTCCAGGGTTTGAGCTACTAATGTCCATTGACCGAAACCTTGCTATGTGGGAGTCGCCTCCCTAGAGCTATTGAACTTGTTTGAAGTTTTTTTTCATATGACTTCACATGCAAATTTAAAAGTTCCCAGTACCTCTTTGAGTATGTTATTGGAGATTTTCATTGGTGTCTATGCGTCTATTTCAGATTTTATCCTTACTTGCCATCTGATAAAACCATTATCACTGTGGCACAAAGTGAGAGGTAATCTTTCAGCAACAGCTGTGAATGACAGAAATAATTCTATATACTACTCCAAAAAAAAAAAAATCCCTGAATTTACACTTTGATTTTGAGATATGAGCCTTTAAATTGATACCTTGTCTAACAGGAAAACACAGGTTGGTTACCGGTTTGCACATGTCTAATTTACTCCGAGCTTCTCTCTGTTCAGACACTTGTGGTCTGTTGTCTACAATGCATACAAAGATGATTCTGTTGTGGTCAGTTGTTCTCACGATAAACTATATACAGCGCATCCGGAAAGTATTCACAGCGTTTCACTTTTTCCACATCTTGTCATGTAACAGCCTTATTCCAAAATTGATTAAATTCATTATTTTCCTCAAAACTCTACAAACAATACCCCATAATGACAACGTGAAAGAAGTTTGTTTGTAATCTTTGCAAATTAGATTAAAAATAAAAAAAAATAAAAAAATCCCATGTGCATAAGTAATCACAGCCTTTGCTCAATACTTTGTTGAAGCCCTTTTGGCACCAATTACAGCCTCCAGTCTTTTGGAGTATGATGCTACAAGCTTGGCACACCTATTTTGGGCAGTTTCTCCCATTCTTCTTTGCAGGACCTCTCAAGCTCCATCAGGTTGGATGGGGAAGGTCGGTGCACAGCTATTTTCAAATATCTCCAGAGATGTTCAATCGGGTTTCAAGTCTGGGCTCTGGCTGGGTCGCTCAAGGACATTCACAGAGTTGTCCCATAGCCACTCCTTTGTTATCTTTGCTGTGTGCTTAGGGTCGTTGTCCTGTTGGAAGATGAACCTTCGCCCCAGTCTGAGGTCCAGAGCGCTCTGGAACAGGTTTTCATCAAGGATGTCTCTGTACATTGCTGCATTCATCTTTCCCTCGATCCTGACTAGTCTCCCAGTTCCTGCCCCTGAAAAACATCCTCACAGCATGATGCTGCCACCACCATGCTTCACTGTAGGGATGGTATTGGCCAGGTGACGAGCAGTGCCTGGTTTCCTCCAGACATGACGCTTGCCATTTAGGCCAAAGAGTTCAATCTTTGTTTCATCAGACCAGAGAATTTTGTTTCTCATGGTCTAGGAGCCCTTCAGGTGCAAACTCCAGGTGGGCTGTCATGTGCCTTTTACTAAGGAGTGGCTTCCGTCTGGCCACTCTTCCATACAGGCCTGATTGGTGGAGTGCTGCAGAGATGGTTGTTCTTCTGAAAGGTTCTCCTCTCTCCACAGAAACGCTGGAGATCTGTCAGAGAGACCATCGGATTCTTGGTCACTTCCCTAATTAAGGCCCTTCTCCCCCTATTGCTCAGTTTAGCCAGGCAGCCCACTCTAGGAAGAGTCCTGGTGGTTCCAAACATTTACCGATGATGGAGGCCACTGTGCTCATTGGGACTTTCGATGCTGCAGAAATGTTTCTGTACCCTTCCCCAGATCTGTGCCTCAATACAACACTGTCTTGGAGGTCTACAGATAATTCCTTCTACGTCATTGCTTGGTTTGTGCTCTGACATGCACTGTTAACTGTGGGACCTTATATAGACAGGCGTATGCCTTTCCAAATCATATCCAATCAATTTACTAAAGGTGGACTCCAATCAAGTTCTAGAAGCATCTCGAGGATGATCAGTGGAAACAGGATGCACCCGAGCTCAATTCTGAGTGTCATGGCAAAGGCTGTGAATACTTGTGTACATGGGATTTTTTATTTTTAATAAATTTGCAAAGATTTCAAACAAACTTCTTTCATGTTGCCATTATGGGGAATTACTTGTAGAATTTTGAGGAAAATAATGAATTTCATCCATTTTGGAATAAGGCTGTAACATGACAAAATAGGGAAAAAGTGAAGCTCTGTGAATACTTTTCAGATGCACTGTATGCATTGGCACTTACCATTATTGGTCTCTAAATTTGTACCTAACATAGAAACTCTCAATGAAAAAGAATTACTTGTATGTATAAGTATTCTTTATTATAACCCCCCCGCCCCCCCAAAAAAGTAATAAAAATACTTAAATATTTGTGCAGAGCCCTGTATACCCAATATATAGCAATTGTATATAATATACGAGGTTCCAAAGGTTCTCAGCCTTATCGAGACATCCACATGTTTTCTTCCTCATAATGGAACTGGGGCACAAGGGCACTCAATATGAAATTTATATATATTCTCTGGGGCAGTAACCCTAATCCAAACATTTTGGTGTCAGTAAGGTTAAGTAAAAAATGTTAAAACTGTAATAGTCCCAATACTGTCCAATCTCTCCTAGGACATTTAGAAAATTGGATGGGTTTCCTCGTAGTTCAAAATTCACAAATGCCTCTGGATTGAATCTGGATTTTTTAATTTTCCCAAAGATTCAAAAGTTGAATATTGGGCCACGTTTTTTGTAATCTACTTTACTCAGGGTCAAAGTATAAAAAGGATTTCCTCTTATTACTCTGAGTGCTATGGCAAAGGCTGTGAATACTTGTGTACATGTGATTTTTTTAAATATTTTATTTTGAATAAATTTGCAAAGATTTCAAACAAACTTCTTTCACGTTGCCATTATGGGGAATTGTTTGTAGAATTTTGAGGAAAATAAGGAATTTCATGTACCTCACACAGAATCTCTCAATGAAAAATAATTACTCTTAGGCCCCATGCACACTATATCTAAAAACGACCGTTTATGGTCGTTTTGGCGTTTTTATTTAACAGCCCAAAAATGCCCCTTTATTTTATCCTATATGTCCATGCACACATGGTCGTTTATTGTCTTTTATCAGCAGTGGCGTTTTTGGGCTGTTATCTGAACGCCCTGAATTGGCATTCAAAAGTCGTTCTCCTGACCACAAAAAACGCTGACGCGGGTAAACGCCGGTTTATCAGCGTCTGGCGTTTTTTGCAGTCAATGGAAGCCAATGAAGAAAAAAAAAACGCTGGTAAACGCTGCTTACAAAACACTGCAAAAGAACGTTTTGTAAGCAGCGTCTCCTGCCCGACGCTGAAAGAGCCCAGATAGCGTCCAGTGTGCATGGAGCCTTATAAGTATTCTTTATTATAACCCCCCCCAAAAAAGTAATAAAAATACTTAATGTCCACTTGGCATTTGAAAGATGAGCTCCCTGCGGGCTCACAACTTGCAAATGCTATGTCCTCTGCATACTCTATACATCAGAGAAACCACCAACGAAAGCATCGTACGTTAATAAATAATAATATGATCAGAGTGAAATATTACACATGTGATTGATCATGAATTTAACATAAGTCCAAAAAGCCCCAGAGTAATATGGCTGGGAAAAAAACAATAATCAATTGATTCCGGTCCAACCAGCACAATACTTCTAGGGCTAAATAGGCAAGTGTCCAGGGCAGGGTATAATGTGCTGGATAGGAGTTCTCCTATATTTGTGATCCTTCACCAATACACCTCGTGCGCTCCAACCCCAACACTCACCAGAAATACATTCTTTGCGCTTGTAAATAATAAGGTGCTGGTATCCACTACATGGGCGTCCGCAGAACTTTTTCCAGGGGGGGGGGCATAATTTTAAGGTCATCCATGCTCTGCCCCTTTTTGACAATGTCATAATTACATTATCACGGTCAGAGACTGCAGACGTAGTACAGAAGATGGTCAGAGACTGCAGACGTGATACAGGAGATGGTCAGAGACTGCAGACGTGAGATGGTCTGAGACTGCAGACGTGATACAGGAGATGGTCAGAAACTGCAGACATGGTACAGGAGACAGTCAGGGACTGCAGACATGGTACAGGAGACAGTCAGAGACTGCGGACATAGTGCAGGATACTGTCAGAGACTGCGGATATAGTACAGGAGATGGTCAGAGACTGCAGACATAGTACAGGATACGGTCAGAGACTGTGGACATGGAACAGGAGACAGTCAGAGACTGCATACATAGCACAGGAGACAGTCGGAGATTGCTGACACAGCACAGGAGACAGTCAGAGACTGCGGACATGGTACAGGAAACGGTCAGAGACTGCATACATAGTACAGGAGACGGTCAGAGACTGCGGACATAGTACAGGATACGGTCAGGGACTGCGGACATAGTACAGGAGATGGTCAGAGACTGCAGACATAGTACAGGATACGGTCAGAGACTGCAGACATGATCCAGGAGATGGTCAGAAACTGCAGACATGGTACAGGAAACAGTCAGAGACTGCGGACATAGTACAGGAGATGGTCAGAGAATGCAGACATGGTACAGGAGACGGTCAGAGACTGCGGACATAGTACAGGATATGGTCAGAGACTGCGGACATAGTACAGGAGATGGTCAGAGACTGCAGACATAGTACAGGATACGGTCAGAGACTGTGGACATGGAACAGGAGACAGTCAGAGACTGCATACATAGCACAGGAGACAGTCAGAGACTGCAGACATATCACAGGAGACAGTCAGAGACTGCGGACATGGTACAGGAAATGGTCAGAGACTGCATACATGGCCCAAGAGACTGTTAGAAACTGCATACATGGCTCAAGAGGATAAGGACCTAGTGGGGAACCCCTGATCTGATCCCTGATTCCAGGGGGGGGCAATTGCCCCCCCTTGCCCCTACCTGCGGACGCCCATGATCCACTAGTCAGTCTAGAAACCCCTTCAGATTTCTTCCTCCTACACCTCGATGGTCGGTGTTCCCACCTGTTGTATCTTGCTTGTGAACGTATACATACAAGGAACAAGGGAATGCTACATAGCGTAAAACCATTACTTTATTGCACGCCTCCCCCTTTTTTTAAAATATGCTTACATCACAAACGAATAAATAGCGCATTGATTACATCACATCGGTATATCACCCTGTCTCGTCCTCTAATCAGCTCACTTGCCTACTTTCCCCTCTCGCTCGGATTACGACTATCCCGAGATGAGTTGCTAGTGGCTGGATGTCAGATGGAAGCCGTGTGGTCACGCACTGATGCGTTTCATCATTCCATCTTTATCAAAGGGCGTGGCCACACGGTACGGCTTAGATCCTTTATACTGCTTCATTATGGCAATTAGCCGTTAGCTGTTCACGACAGCGGGAATGGTGTGGTGCTATCGGCCGCTAAGGTGTCTATGCTGCAAAAGAATAATCTCCCGCTCGTCTCAGGGTTGGCCCAACCACATTGTTCAGAGATTGTGCCGTGTATTGTACCCCTTTCATCACTAATTGCAATTTGCCGATTTTTTCGTACCCTCTGCCTTCCCCGCTGTCTATCTTTTTGTGCTTTCACTTGTGCAGACATACCCTGCCCTTGCAAATAATATTTCCACATTTTTAACCACTTCAGCCCCGGAAGGATTTCCCACGTTAGGACCAGAGCACTTTTTGCGATTCGGCACTGCGTTGTTTTTAACTGACAATTGCGCGGTCATGCGACATTGTACCCAAACGAAATTTGCGTCCTTTTTTTCCCACAAATAGAGCTTTCTTTTGGTGGTATTTGATCATCTCTGCATCATTTCTGATCGCCGCCATAAACAAAAAAATAGCGACAATTTTGCAAAAAAACAGTTTTTCTTACTTTTTGCTAAAATACAAATCAAAAAAAAAATATAAAGAAACATTTTTTTTCATCGGCCGATTTATATTCTTCCTCATATTTTTGGTAAAAAAAAATCACATTCGGCGTTTGTTGATTGGTTTGCGCAAAAGTTGCTGCGTTTACAAATAATGAGAATTCATTTCTGGGGTTTTTGTGTTTTTTTTATTTTTTACTGGTAATGGCGGCGATCTGCGATTTTTAGCGGTACTGCGATATTGCAGCGGACGTGTCGGACCATTTTGACACTTTTTTGGGACCAATGGCATTAATACAGCGATCAGAAATTTAAATATTCACTGATTACTATATAAATGTCATTAACAGTAAAAGGGTTAACCGGCAGGGGGAGATCTAGGGGTTAACTGTGTTCCCTCACTGTGTTCTAACTGTGAGGGGGCTGGGCTGCCAGGGACATAACAGATCTAACTGATCCCAGTGACAGGGATCAGTAGATCTCCAATGTCCCCACTGACAGAGCGGGAAACCGTTGTGTTTACATTGGCGGTTCCCCGTTTTTTTGCTGTGGCAGCTCATCGCGGCTTGCTGGCGGACATCGGGTCCTCCGGAGTACGGCACGCGCCCCCTAGCTGCCACTCCGCCAAACGCCATTTATTTACGGGGATTTGCGGGACACGTCCACACTGCCGCAGTAAATATACTGCACGCGGTGTGGAAGTGGTTAAAATTACATTTTGCATTAACTTCCACTATTTCCACAATAAGCTCACATGCATCAGCACTTCATCTATATGTTATTCAATATGCCTCTATGTACTAAGATGTAAGAAATAAAAGTAAAATTATATGTATATAAAAGGCCATATATCTAAAAATATCTAAAAATATATTATAAAAAGTACACATAAATATATATGAAATTGATATGAAGATAATTCTGAAAGAAATCTGACTGCTTAAAAGAGATCTGAATAACTAAAAGCATCCTCCTCATACTTAAAAAAGAATTCTCAATTGTTTTAAAACTTTCCAAGCATTAGCGACTGTATTTGTCTTAATTCTGATTAAAGTGAAAGTGCGGTCTAGTTATGTTTTTATAGTCTCTTTTTTGTTTTGTTCTGACCTCTTGTGCATTTTTTAATATGTGCATTATGTTTATACCGGGGTTCCTGTTGTTGTCCTCGATAATTGCTCAATAATCACTCAGGAAACAGATCACATCCAATTCTATATTTAGGCCATTGGGAAATAAAGTATTGGTAAGGTATATTCAGCGGGTTTCACGTCTTGATATTTCCCGTATCATGATGGCCCCCCTCAAAGGGGCCTGTAACCTGTCTATACCCCAAAATTTGAGTCCACTTGGGTCTCTGTTATGTTTTTGTTTAAAGTACACTATGGTCCTTGAAGCCTTTTTTCCTATTTTCTATGTGTTCTGAGACCCGCTTACTTAATTTTCTTTTCGTTCGGCCAATATACATAAGGCCACAAGGGCATTCTATGGCGTATACCACATATTTCTTACATCTTAGTGCATAGAGGCATATTGAATAACATATAGATAAAGTGCTGATGCATGTGAGCTTATTATGGAATTATCGCTAATTTATTGCAAAATGTAATTTTTAAAAATGGGCAGGGTATGTCTGCACAAGTGAAAGCACAAAAAGTTAGACAGCGGGGAAGGCAGAGGGTACGAAAAAAATCGTCAAATTGCAATTAGTGGGGAAAGGGGTACAATACATGGCAAAATCTCTGAACAATTTGGTTGGGCCAACCCTGAGACGAGCGGGAGATTATTCTCTCGGAACATGTCATGAATTAGTGCCCGTTCACACAAGGGCGACTTGCGATCCGACTTGAGTTGCCTCAAGTCGCCCCAAGTCGCTAAACATTTGAAATCCCATTGAAATGAATGGGAGCCGTCTTAATATACACGACTGAAGTCGCTCCGACTTCAAGGTGACTTCTGAAAAGGTTCCTGTACTACTTCTAGGCGACTTCTATCTGACTTGTGCCCATAGGATTCAATAGAAGTCGCCTCCAAGTCGGATCCCCATCTACATGGAAGCGACTACAGTTAAAAGAATAGAATTTATTTTTAGGCAGCACCCTCCCTCCTTTCTCTGATTGGTCAAGGCAAAGTCGCCTGGCAAAAGTCGTGTTGTAAAGTCTCCTGAGGTCCTTGAAGTCGCCCTGAAAGTCGCGCTGAAATCGCCTAGCGAAGTCGCGCTGAAGTCGGGTCGCCCCTATGTGAATGCAGGCTTAATGTTAAATTAATGATCAATCACATGTGTAATATTTCACTCTGATCATTATATTATTTATTAACGTACGATGCTTTAGTTGGGGGTTTCTTTGACTTATAGAGTATGCATAGGACATAGAGAGCGCAGCTAGCATTTGCAAGTTGTGAGCCCGCAGTAGATTATTGGAGGAAACTCATCTTTCAAATGCCAAACAGACATTGATTAACAGATTATAGCAGCAGCCATTGATCAGTTTAACCTCCCTGGCGTTATGATTCTGTCTGGAATTTTGTACCAAAAGCGTTGCAATTGTTTTGTAAGGAAATGTGGTGTTATGTATTATAGGCCTGCAATTCTTAGTGTCCAAATTCATTCATGAATGATTCTTAACGTCCGGATATTATGTATTGTGGTGTAAAGGAATGTTTTGTTAACGTTGCGAAAACCATGTTTTAAGGTCTGTCTTAGTATTGCGGTCCCTCCAATTTGACTAGTTACCGACGACGATATTAGACAATTAGTTACAGACAAACCGTAAACTTTCTACTCAAAGGAGGTTATTAGATGACGCCCGAGTGTTGAACGTTTACGATCGACGCGAGAGATACAGGATACGTATGAGATATTCAGTTTCTTTGGGGGTTGATTTCGTAGCATGCAATTATTTATTATATTACTAGTCTCACTTTATAATGTGTACACTAACTAGTAATTAAATTGTAATTCGGACGTAAGTGTATCCCCGCTGG
>BLSH010291684.1:164132-175278 GCA_018402905.1 Glandirana rugosa | reverse complement strand
AACGCCGATTGCGATTTTTTTTACCAAAAATATGTAGAAGAATATAAATCGGTCAAAACTGATGAATACATTTGTTTTTTTATTTTTTATTTTTGGATATTTATTATAGCAAAAAGTAAAAAATATTGTTTTTTTTTCAAAATTGTCGCTCTTTTTTTGTTTATAGCGGCGATCAGAAATGACGCAGAGGGGATCAAATACCACCAAAAGAAAGCTCTATTTGTGGGAAAAAAAGGACGCAAATTTTGTTTGGGTACAACGTCGCACGACCGCGCAATTGTCATTCAAAGAGCGACAGCGCTGAAAACTGAAAATTGGTTCGGGCAGGAGGGGGGTTTAAGTGCCCAGTAAGGAAGTGGTTAATCTACAACTGCCATGATGCTGCACATGTGATCAGCTATGACACCAGCCATTGGATGGTTTGACAGCTTGGTTTAGAGCACAACCAATGGGAGTGTTACATTTCTGGCATGTGCCGGAAATGTAACTGGTTTTTAAACTGTTAAATGGATGGGTTTACTACCGCTTTAAGAAGCTTATATATCCGTATGCTGAGAGTACCACCGTGCACAGTAAAACTTTATTTCCACAACCGCTCTAATAATGCTCTTACCCCCAGCTGTTGATCGCTTATTATAGGAGATCAGAATAAGCCTGTGTGTATATCCTTCCTGAGTTATATCATTATACCGGCATGGAGCCTGATGACTTCCACGGTTGTGTCCGGATAAATTTGATCCTCTCTTTCCCAGTTAAGGACATGGGGCCTCCCTGTGTAGATTGTCAGTGAGAAGTGACACACGACTCCTATAATGATATAACTCAGGAAGGATATACACACAGGCTTATTCTGATCTCCTATAATAAGTAGGGATGAGCTCCCGGGTCGAGTGGAACTCATGTTCGACTCGAACATCGGGTATTCGTTTGTTTGGGTGTTTCCAAACATTATGGGGCGTTTGCGGGAACTTTGCGCACCCAATAATGCCTTCCAATGGAGGTGGAATGACCTGCATGCTTTGGCCAATCAGCGGGCGGTCTGCTGTGAAAGCTTTGATTGGCTAAAGGCAGGGTGCCTTTAGCCAATCACTGCACAGCAGCCTCAATCCATGCCCCACACTATATAAAGCCGCTTATACAGTGGCTGTATGTAGTGTGTAAAAAAGCGGTGATAGCTAGAGGGTTTAGGTTCCTGATTACAGGCAATTTAGCTAGATATAATTTACCAAAGGTATATCCGCGCTAAAAAAGAAAAAAGCTTTTTATGACTAAAATCAAGTAAAAACTGATAGATTAGTAGCCAGCCACCAAGGTCTATAGATAAAACCAAAAAGTGCAAATTCTCAAATCATATACAGCGGCGGCGCTTCATATGTTGCTGTTAGTATAACATCCCAATATATACATATGATACATAATTAATAAATGTCCCAATAATTTCTCAAAATAAAGATGAAATCAAATCCAATGAAAAGAAGGACACAAGAGAAGATAGTCTTCCAGAAGGACACCCGATGTGAAAGGGTTAAACAAAGATGTTCATCTGTAGTGTGATCACTGAGAACCTCCACCTCCAGATAATCAGGACTCTTACCAGATTGATTTGGCTTCCAAACTAATGGAATAGCCAAAGACCGCTTATAGGGATGTGTAGAACTCCCTGGGTTAAGTCAGAGGGGATCCCAGCAGCTTCCTTCACTTAAGATGAATATTTGTCACAGGTCCCACCGGAAAGCATAAAAAATATGCACAAGGCAATAGCGTAATTCCGCTTGATAGTTTATTTATATACAGTAAAATCGATAGTAAAGCACTCACATTTCAGTAGTACAAATCGCATTCATAAAAACTCCAGGGTCTGTATAGTTTACAGCACGGCCGTGCGAGCGCAGCAAACACGTCAGTATAGCCCCGCCTACCGGTTTCGTCACATAATGACTTCTTCCTGGGCGTATCTGTCTGATGTGTTATCTAACTAGATAGCGTTTTTAACGTGTAAAAAAAAAAGAAAAAAAAAAGATAGATAGATAGTTGATAGATAGATAGATAGATAGATAGATAGATAGATAGATAGATAGATAGATATAAAGATAGATAGATAGATAAATAAAAAGAAAACATAGATAGATATATAGATAGATAGGGCTATCTGTATACAGTGAGGCAGTGCAAGAATATATATATATATATATATATATATATATATATATATATATATACAGTGTATTGAGTGTACACTATATATCAGTGCATTATAGTGCATTCGGGGGTGTACGTATGGTATATAGTCCACTTGACGTGGTGTATTAAAATAGGTACACAGTTTTTAACCCCTTAACCCCTGGAGCCCTTTTTTACATTTGTTGTTTACAAGTTAAAATCATTTTTTTTATAGTAAATTACTTAGAACCCCCAAACATTATATACATTTCTTTCAAACACCCTAGAAAATAAAATGGCGATCGTTGCAATACTTTTTGTCGCACAGTATTTGCGTAGTGGTCTTTCAAGCGCTTTTTTTGGGAAAAAAATCACTTTTTTGAGTTAAAAAATAAGACAACAGTAAAGTTAGCCCAATTTTTCTGTATATTGTGAAAGTGGATGTTACGCTGAGTAAATAGATACCGTACATGTTATGGTTGAAAATTGCGCACACTCGCGGAATGGCGACAAACTCCGGTACTTAAAATTCTCCATAGGCGACGCTTTAAAATTTTTAAATGGTTACCAGGTTAGAGGTGCAGAGGAGGTATTTTGCTAGAATTATTGCTCACACTCTGGCGATCGCGGCGATACCTCACATGTGTGGTTTGAACACCGTTTTCATATGCGGGCCCGACTTAAGTATGCATTTTCTTTGCTGCACAAGCTCGCGGGGACGGTCGCGCTTTAAAAATGTTATTTTTTATTTATTTTATTTTTTCTTTTAACACTGTTCCTTCAAAAAAATTAAATCTGATCACTTTTATTGCTATCACAAGGAATGTAAACGTCCCTTGTGATAGTAATATATGGTGACAGGTACTCTTTATGGAGGGATGGGGGATCTAAAAGACCCCCCATCCCTCCTTTACACTTCACAGTATTCAGATCGCCAAAAACGGCAATTCTGAATACTGCCATTTTTTTAAAACAGATGCCGTTAGCCGCCGAGTAAACCCAAAATGACGTAACTTTGCTACCGGAAATGTACGACGGAATCCCGATCTAAGCCGATTCCGGCTTCCACAGGGACTCCACACAGCCGGCGGAGGTGCCGGATTGGAGCTCTGGTTTCCCGGTGGGACAGGAGGCCGGAGAAGAGCAGCGGATCTTGGGGGGGATGTCCCCTCCTGCTGCCTGGGTTAACGACTGAGCGGCTCCCGAGCCGGATCGGCTGTTATCAACGGATAGCCAACCGCCTGCTCTAAAAATGGTACCAGGGTATAGCCTGTAGCTGCAGACTATACCCCAATACTTCCACTTAAAGCAGCCACCGTTTATAAACAGCGATTTGCGTTAAGTGGTTAAACTAATTTACAACAGCAGGGCCCGTTCCTGCGCCCAACAAGAGTAACTGCAAGGGGTTACAGTGGCACCGACAACACCCAAGGCCACATTTTTCACCACCTGTTTGACTGGGGCATGTCATCACAATTTTTAACCACTTAACACGAATCGCCGTTTATAAATGGTGGCAGTTTTAAGTGCAGCTACAGGCTATACCCCGGTACTGTTTTTTAGAGCAGGCAGCCGTCTATCCGGTGATAATGGTCGATCTGGCTCGGAAGCTGCTCGGTCTTTATCCCAAGGAGCGGGAGGGGCCATCCCCCCTCCCGCCACCGTCCGCCGCTCTTCTCAACGGGAGACCGGAGCTGCGATCCGACGCTTCTGGCTGCTGTGTGGAGTCCCTGTGGAAGCCGAAGTCAGCTTCAATCGGGACTCCTTTGTACATTTCCGGAAGCGACGTCACAACGTCACTTCTGCTTTACTCAGCCGCAAACGGCGCCGGTTTTAAAAAAATTACAGTATTCAGAATCACCGTTTTTGGTGATCTGAATACGGTGAAGTGCAAAGGAGGGATGGGGGGTCTTTTAGACTCCCCATCCCTCCATAAAGAGTACCTGTCACCATATATTACTATCACAAGGGATGTTTACATTCCTTGTGATAGCAATAAAAGTGATCATATTTTTTTTTTTAAACAGTGTTAAAAAAAATAAAATAAAATAAATAAAAAAATGTAAAAAAAAAAAAATTAAAGCGCCACTGTATCCGCGAGCTCACACAGCAAAGAAAACGCATACATAGGTCACGCCCGCATATGAAAATGGTGTTCAAACCACATATGTGAGGTATCGCCGCGATTGCCAGAGTTAGAGAAATAATTCTAGCAAAAGACCTCCTCTGCACCTCTAACCTGGTAACCTTTAAAAAATGTTAAAGCATCGCCTATGGAGATTTTTAAGTACAGAGTTTGTCGCCAATTTTCACATTTTAACATGTATGGTATCTATTTACTCAGCGTAACATCCTCTTTCACAATATACAAAAAAATTAGGCTAACTTTACTGTTGTCTTATTTTTTAACTCAAAAAAGCGTTTTTTTTCCCAAAAAAATTGCGCTTGAAAGACCGCTGCGCAAATACCATGTGACAAATAGTATTGCAACGATCGTCATTTTATTCTCTAGGGTGTTTGAAAAAAAAAATATAATGTTTGGGTATTCTAAGTAATTTTCTAGCAAAAAAGATGATTTTAACTTGTAAACAAGTATAAAAAAGGGCTCTGGGCCTTAAGTGGTTAAACAAATTTACAACAGCAGGTCCCTTTCCTGCGCCCAACAAGAGTAACTGCAAGGGGTTACAGTGTTTTGGTACCGCCAACACCCAAGGCCCAATTTTTCAGCACCTGTTTGACTGGGGCATGTTATCACAATTTTTTAAATCATTTACAACAGCAGAGCCCACACCAAAATTTAAAGAAAAAAAAATTGCGTAGGGTTCCCCCCCAAAGTCCGTAACAGACCATTCAAGTCTGGTATGGATTTTAAGGGGAGCCCCGCCCATAATAAAAAAAAATGCGTAGGTGTCCCCCCAAAGTCCATACCTGGCCCTTAAGGTCTAGTATGGATTTTAAGGGGAACCCCGCACCAAAATTAAAAAAAATTGCATAGGGGTCCCCTCAAAGTCCGTACCAGGCCCTTCAGGTCTGGGATGGATTTTAAGGGGAATCTTGCAACAAATTTTTTTTTATTTTTTTTTTAAAATGGCGTGGGGTCCCCCCAAAATGCAAACCAGACCCTTATCCGAGCACGCAGCCCTGGCATGGCAGGAGGGGGTGGGGACGAGTGAGCGCCCCCCTCCAAACCATACCAGGCCACATGCTCTCAACATGGGGAGGATGCTTTGAGGTCGCCCCCCCAAAGCACCTTGTCCCCATGTTGATGGGGAGAAGGACCTCATCTCCACAACCCTGGCCGGTGGTTGTGGGGGGTCTGCGGGCAGGGGGCTTATCAGAATCTGGAAGCCCCCTTTAATAAGGGGGCCCCCCCATGTGAATAGGTATGGGGTAGATTGTACCCCTACCCATTCACCAAAAAAGGAGTGTAATGGTAAAAAAAACTAGAGGCAGTTTTTGACAAGTCCTTTATTGTGTAAAATAGCTCTTTTCTTCTTCCTCCATCTTCTCCTGGCCCGATCCTTCTTCTGATCTTCTGCTTCTTCTTTTAGTCTTCTTGCTTCTTCTCTTTGTCTTCAATCTTCATCTTCTTTCACCGCCGATGCACTCCCCGCATTTGCAGCCCGGCCCCTGAGCGTCTCCCAGAATGGGCGGTCTTCACAATGACAGTTCTTTTATAAGAAGGGGCAGGACCACCCAGTGACGTAACTGAGTGAACCCACCCCCTTCTGACATCATGCTCTGTCAGAGGGGGCGGGTCACCCATTTACATCACCGGTTGGCCCTGCCCCTTCTTGTAAAACAACTGTCATTGTGAAGACCACCAATGCTGGGAGACGCGCAGGGGCCGGGCTGCAGCAGCGGGGAGAGCAGCAGCGGTGAAATAAGACGAAGATAAAGGTGAAAATTGAAGATGAAGAGAGGAAGAAAGAAGACTAAAAGAAGAAGCAGAAGACCAGAAGAAGGACTTGGCTAGGAGAAGATGGAGGAAGAAAGAAGAAAAGAGCTATTTTACACAATAAAGGACTTGTCAAAAACTGCCTCTTGTTTTTTGTAACACTACACTCCTTTTTTGGTGAATGGGTGGGGGTACAATGTATCCCAGACCTATTCACATGGGGGGGGGGCCGGGATCTGGGGGCCTACTTATTAAAGGGGGCTTCCAGATTCCGATAAGCCCCTCCGCCCGCAGACCACCACAAGCATCGGCTAGGCTTGTGGGGAAGAGGCTCTTGGACAAGTTGCTTTGAGGTGGGGGGGGCAGAGCCCCCCTCCCCCAAAGCACCCATACTCCACACATTGAGGGCATGTAGCCTGGTACGGTTCGGGGGGGGCGAGCCATCCTAACAGGCCAGGGCTGCATGCTCGGATAAGGGTCTGATTTGGATTTTAGGGGCAACCCCACATCA
Organism: Glandirana rugosa; assembly: GCA_018402905.1. Lineage (NCBI taxonomy): Eukaryota > Metazoa > Chordata > Amphibia > Anura > Ranidae > Glandirana > Glandirana rugosa. The sequence goes on along the minus strand of BLSH010291684.1, from coordinate 168,709 downwards.
ATTTTTTTTTTACTTTGGCACGGGGGTTCCCCTTAATATCCAAACCAGACCCAAAGAGCCTGGTTTGGACTGGGGGGGGGGGGCACACGCACTTTTTTTCACAGATTTTTTTTGTATATTGCCGGGAACCGGCAATACATTACAGCCGCAATTTTAAATGATAATTTTTCCTATGGAAATGCCATTTTGCTCTGGCTATGTTCTACACCTCACAGAGATGCGCCCTTTTACACACAGACTAAGGACACCCCCCAGGCACAACATTTAAAGGATTTTTTCTTCTTTTTTTTCACTTTAGCATTATTAAAATCACTGCTCCTGAAAAAATTATCAATTTAAAACCTTTTTTTTTTCATTGATACATGTCCCCTAGGGCAGGACCCGGGTCCCCATACACTTTTTAGGGCAATAACATTGCATATAAGCCTTTAAAATGAGCACTTTTGATTTTCCATGTTCAGGTCCCATAGACTTTAATGGTGTTCGAATGTTCGCCCGAACTTTTTGTCTGTTCGCATGTTTTGGTGTGAACCGAACCGGGGGGGTGTTCGGCTCACCCCTAATAATAAGAGATCAACAGCTGGGGGTGAGTGCATTATTAGCACGGTGGTGGAATCTGTGCACAGTGGTATTCTCAGCATGCGGATATATACGCTTCTTAACCATTTCAGCCACGGAAGGATTTCCAGCTTTAGGACTGGAGCACTTTTTTCAATTTGGCACTGTACCACTTTAACTGGTAATTGCGCGGTCATGCAATGCTGTACCCAAACGAAATTTGCATCCTTTTTTTCCCACAAATAGAGCTTTCTTTTGATGGTATTTGTTCACCTCTGCGCTTTTTATTTTTTGCGATATAAACAAAAAAAGAACGAAAATTTTGAACAAAAATGATATTTCAACTTTATGTGATTACAGAAATACAATAAACTAAATGTTAGTCATACATTTTTGCCAAAATGAATTCAGCCACATGTCTCGGGTAAAAAAAAGTAAATTAGCGTATATTTATTGGTTTGCGCAAAAGTTATAGCTTCTACAAACTAGGGTACATTTTCTGGAATTTCCGCAGCTCTTATTTTATGACTGCCTATCTCATTTCCTGAGGTGCTATAATGGAGGGGCAGTACAAAACCCCCCCAAATGACCCCATTTTGGAAAGTTGACACCCCAAGGAAATTGCTGAGAGGCATGTTGAGCACAGTGAATATTTTATTTTTTTGTCATAAGTGAGTGAAAAATGGCAAAAAGTAAAAAAGTTGTTACTGAAATGATATATTGCTCACACATGCCATGGGCATGCGTGGAATTACACCCCAAAATACATTCTGCTGCTTCTCCTGAGTACGGGGATACCCCATGTGTGAGTCTTTTTGGGAGCCTATCCGTGTACGGGACCCCAAAAACCAATCACCGCCTGCAGGATTTCTAAGGTCAAAAATGTAGGCCTTCACCCCACACTACCTATCTCAGTTGCGGAGGCCATGAAATGCCCAGATAGCAAAAAAAAAACCAAATTACCCCATTTTGGAAAGTAGACACCGCAAGGAATTTGCTCAGAGGCATGTTGAGTCTATGGAATTTTTTATTTTTTTGTCATAAGTGATTGAAAAATGACAAAAAAAAAAAATTGCACAAAGTTGGCCCTGAAATTATATATTGCTCACACATGGCATGGGTATATGTGGAATTACACCCCAAAATACATTCTGCTGCTTCTCCTGAGTATGGGGATACCCCATGTGTGCGACTTTTTGGGAGCCTAGCCGCGTACAGGACCCCAAAAACCAATTACCGCCTTCAGGGCAAAAATGTTCACCATATGCTACCTATCTCAGTTTTGGAGGCCATGAAATGCCCAGATAGCACAAACCATTTTGGAAAATAGACACTCCAAGCTATTTGCTGAGAGGCGCATTGAGTATTTTGCAGATCTCACTTTTTGTCACAAAGTTTTGAAGTTTGAAAAAAGTAAAAAAAAAAATCCCGTTTCTTTCTTCATTTTCCAAAACAAATGAGATCTGCAAAATACTCACCGTGCCTCTTAGCAAATACCTTGGGGTGTCTACTTTCCAAAATGGGGTCATTTGGGGGGGGGTTGTGCTACCTTGATATTTCAGGGCCTCCAAAACTGTGATAGGTACTGAGGAGTAAAATCACCATTTTACGCCCTTAGAAAGCCTGAAGGCTGTGATTCGTTTTTGGGGTTCTGTATGCGACTAGGCTCCCAAAAAGACTCACATATGGGGTATCCACATACTCAGGAGAAGCAGCAGAATGTATTTTGGGGGGTAATTCCACACATACCCATGGCACGTGTGAGCAATATATCATTTAGTGACAACTTTGTGTAAAAAATAAATAAATAAAAAAAATTGTAATTTCCCCGAAACTTGTGGCAAAATATAAAATATTCCACGGACTCAACATGCCTCTGAGCAGAATGGGGTGTCTACTTTCCAAAACTGGGTCATTTAGTTTATTTTTTGCTATCTGGGCATTTCATGGCCTCCGAAACCTGGATAGGTAGAGAGGAGTGAAGGCATATTTAGCCATTAGGAATCCTGAAGGCGGTGATTGGTTTTCGGGGTCCTGTATGCAGCTAGGCTCCCAAAAAGTCTCACACATGTGGTATCCCCGTACTCAGGAGAAGCAGCAGAATGTATTTTGAGGTGTAATTCTATATATACCCATGGCATGTGTGAGCAATATATCATTTCAGTGACAACTTTGTGTAATTTGTTTTGTTTTTTTTGTCATTTTTCAATCACTTATGACAAATAAAATATTCCATGGACTCAACATTCCTCTCAGCAAATAGCTTTGGGTGCCTACTTTCCAAAAATGGGGTCATTTGGGGGGGGGGGGGGGTTTGAACTGTCCTGGCATTTTATGCCCAACATCACCCACTCTTCTAACTACTTGAACCACCAAGTCTTTTCTGACACTTTTTGTTTGCATGAAAAAATACTTTTTTTTGCTAGAAAATTGCGTTGAACCCCCAAACATTATATATTTTTTTAAAGCAGAGGCCCTACAGATTAAAATAGTGGTTGTATAAATTTTTTTTTCTCAAAGTTTTTGCGCAGCAATTTTTCAAACGCAATTTTTAGGGAAAAAAAACATTTTTTTTAAATGTTAATGCACAAAAACACACTATTTTGCCCAAATGTTTGTTGAAATATAAAAGATGATCTCATGCCGAGTGCATAGACACCAAAAATGACATGCTTTAAAAATGACGCACACCCGAGAAGCGGCGACAGACTATATACATTTTAAAAGCCTTTACAGGTTACCACTTTAGATCTGCAGATGAGGTCTACTGCTAGAATTACTGCCCTTGATCTGACATTCACGGTGATACCTCACATGCATGGTTTACAAACGACACGAGACTGACACTTGCGTCCTCCTTTGCACGCGTGCACGGGGGGTTGTCAGGGGTGCATTTTTTTAAATTATTCATTTTGCTTTTTAGTTTATTTTTACACTGTCACTTACATTTTTTTTTAATCGTTTTTATTTTTATCACAGGGATTTTAAATATCCCCTATGATAAAAATAGGTATTGTCGCATTTTATTATGTCCAGCGAAACCAAAGTCACAAAATGCTCATAGCCACCGGTTTCTTAGGCCATGGAGATGATTGGAGACATTCTAGTCTTCGATCAGCTCTATGGTCAGCTGGCGGAACCACCAGCTGCATTCTCATGTTCCCCAGTGGGACAGGAGAGCCTGAGAAGACCAGCAACATACTAGCATGTCGCTAGTCCTTGTTGGGCATATATTGACATTTTTTTTTCATGCAGCCTGTGGGTTAAATAAAAAAAAAAGAATCAATCGGTGGGTATGCCCACCATTAGAAAACCTCCCTTCATCCACCCACTTCTAATGGTGGGCATAGCGCATTTTAAAAAAAAAAATATACCGGAGCATAGGGGCAATCTGCCCTAATTTCCACCCACTGCATCTATGATCCGGTAAATTTGCTCTTTTTTTAACTGTGGCGGTGAAATCACCTCCAACAGCGCTGGAGTCGCTGCTTTATGAATGGTGGGAGCAAATGCTTTTGCTGTCACCATTAATAAATCACTACTAAGAAGAAAAAATTATAAAACACATTAACAACAAAACGTTACAGGTAGTGTTGAGCGAACCCGGACTGTAACGTTCGGGTCCGTACCGAACTTTCGGGTGTCCGTGGCACGGACCCGGACCCGGACATTTCAAAAATCGTTCGGGTTCTGCTAAAAACTTTACAGGCCCAGGCCCAGGCACGGTGCCTGTGGGCTTTCAAGCCATGCCTGGGCTTGCAATGTCAGGCCCAAGCGAGTTGTGATGGACATTGCAAAACAACAATTACACAAAATATTAAAAAAGAAGAATCATCACTAAATAATTACCACTGTCGTTTTCGTAAACGAGGGTGGTAAGTATTTCGTCGCTGAGGTCGCGACAACCTCCACTAAAGTGGCGGTGTCAATTTTTTTCTCGTTTAAATGGCCTAGTATCTACGTCACCCACCTTTAATCCCGTCTAACGGGGATACGAGGCCATATAAAAAAAAAAATTT
>BLSH010291684.1:91487-101713 GCA_018402905.1 Glandirana rugosa | reverse complement strand
GGAGTAGGCAATGGTTTTGGAACAAGAATCTGTCCTTCTAAGCAACACCTGGAAACTCTCCCTTTTGAACTAGGAGATGGAGATGATTTTTGAAAAATAATGTGTCACTTACAGCAACAGCTGGCCCTATAGGAGTAGGCAATGGTTTTGGAACAAGAATCTGTCCTTCTAAGCAACACCTGGAAACTCTCCCTTTTGAACTAGGAGATGGAGATGATTTTTGAAAAATAATGTGTCACTTACAGCAACAGCTGGCCCTATAGGAGTAGGCAATGGTTTTGGAACAAGAATCTGTCCCTCTAAGCAGAAGCCTCTACCTAGTGCAGTCAGATCACTCAAAGCAGCAGTATGTGAAATCTCAAATTACTCCCACAATCTGATCGTTGTGTACGATCCCACAATCTGATCGTTGTGTACGAACGTACGATCGTTTCGTTAGACAGAGTTTAATCTGCAATCTCCAACTCTAAGCAGCAGTATTTGAAATCTCAAATTCCCCCAACAATCTGATCGTTGAGCACGATCCTGGCGATCGTTGTTTTATGCAGAGTTTGATCTGCAACTCAAAGCAGCGGTATTTGAAATCTCAAATTCCTCCAACAATCTGATCGTTGAGCACTATCGTAGCGATCGTTGTTTTATGCAGAGTTTGATCTGCAACTCAAAGCAGCGGTATGTGAAATCTCTAATTTCTGCTATCTGTCCTCAGAGCAACAGCACAGACAGCAGTAGTAAAGTAATCTATCTCAGGATGCAGGATCAGATCTAAAAATGTCTTAAAATGTCTCTATTCTCTCCCTTACGCCGTCAGCTTCCTTTCCCTACACTAACCCAAGAGCATGTGACTGCAGCACTACGTGACTCCAGCTTATAAAGAGGCTGGGTCACATGATGCACTGGCCAATCACAGCCATGCCATTAGTAGGCATGGCTGTGATGGCTTCTAAGGGCAAACCAGTGAAACGCTTGTTGATTGGCTGCCCTGCAGCTTCTCAACACGTGGAGTAAAATAGCAGAACCCCAGACCGAACCCGAACGATTTTTGAAATGTCCGGGTCCGGGTCCGTGCCCCGGACACCCGAAATTTCGGTACAGACCCGAACGTTACAGTCCGGGTTCGCTCAACACTATTCCCTAGCTCTTTGATTTCAAAAATTTCTTTCATCTTGTGGACTATCTGATTGTAACCCCCTTCTTGTTCAAAATTATAATGTCATCAACATAGATAAGGATGTATATCCATCTGTCTCCTTGATTCTTGGAGTAGAAACAGGGGTCTGCTTTACTTCTTGAGAATCCCTCTCTGGTAAGCACTTCATTCGGTTTCTCATTCCACATCCTTGCAGATTGCTTAAGACGGTGAATGCTCTTCTGAAGTTTACAAGCAAGGTTGTCTCCTTGTTCAGACCCTGGTGGTTGCTCCATGTAGAGATCTTCCTTAATGTCTCCATATCGGTATGCAGTTTTAACATCTAGGTGTATGACTTGCATGTCCTTCCCAGCTGCAACGCTAAAAGCTCATAGCCGCTTTTGCCTGTTTGTCTTTCCTGTCGCATTCCTCCGTCTCTTCATTTGTGGGTCTGTTTGTATCTAGCACTTGCCACAAGTCATCTTTGCTGAGAAGCATTTCCAGTTTGAACTTCCACAGCTGGTAATTGGCTTTGCAATTGCAAACTTCACATCTGAACTGCTTGCCATCTTTCAACAGCTTGTATACAGTACTCACTGATTTGCAGAATTCTTTGCTCCAGTGCCTGCAGGGTGTCCTGGGCCCATAACCTGTTAGCAGAGTATTGATATAATGCGCTGGAAACTTCTTGGATGCAGAGAATACTTTACTTTCTTGGAGGAATAACAGAACATGTCTTACAGCATGAGAAACAGGAGCAGGAAGTAAGAATACAAACAAGTACACATTGAACATAGACAGAACATCCTGTGATTACATTACCATAGAATACACACTCTAACACTGCAGTGCCACCTGCTGGATAGATAGGTATAATGCATACAGTATATATAGTCAGTTTATAAGCAACTTTGCTGTTGTTCTTTCAACAGTTCTGTTCTCCCCCCCGTAAACTGATCACGGTTTATCATGGCTGCTGAGCCCTGACACCGTGGTCAGTTTATGTGCCTCCGTCATCCCCAGTTCTCCTTTGTTCTCTCTCCCCAGTCCTCTTCCCCCTCCAGTCCCTGCCTGTCAGGTCTCACCAGTGCCCGCCCCCCCCCCGCTGCTGAAATAACTAGGTAAAGTACACACAATCCCCTCTATTAGAAAACGTCCTATGCTGCAGTGCATGTTCTTTGTAAAATATATTTCCATTACTACCTTATTTCAGAGCGTCGCTTGGCGCTCACTTGACTCCTCGCTGCTCCCCTCCTCCCTGGCTGACGTCTCGGCTCTATCCTCCTCTCCTCCCCTCCTTCCGACTGATGTCAGTGGGGGATTCTCAGCCCCTCTAGCTGTAGCTGTCAGATTGGGAGAGGAAGCAGTGAGGAGTCACGTGAACGCCGAGCGGCGATCTGAAATAAGGTAGTAATGGGCATATTTTTTACAAAGAACATACACTGCAGCATAGGACTCTTTCTAACAGAGGGGATTGTGTGTGCTTTACAACCACTTAAAATATTTGTATATAAACATATATGGAGCACACTATCCATTGTTTGTAACTTTTTTGACTTTTTAAATACATTTTCAGTGCAGAAATCCTTTCTTTTTTATATATAGCCTGTGTAAGGGCTTGGTTGCTTTCCACTGTGAACAATTACCAGAGCACTTTTGACCTCATTCATTGGACTATACATATAAAATAAGTATTTTATTATTATCCCCAAAAAACACTAATAAAAATACATTTGTACAGAGCCCTGTATACGCAATATATAGCAATTATATATAATATGCAAGGTTCCAAAGGTTCTCAGGCTTATAGAGGCATACATGTTTTTTATGACTGAACTGAGGGCACAATGACACTCAGTATGAAATGTATATACATTCTCTGGGGCAGTAGCCCTAATCCAAACAGTTTGGTGTCAGTAAGAGTAAGTAAAAATGTTAAAACTGTATTAGTCCCATTACTGTCCAATTTCACCTAGGACATTTAGAAAACTGGATAGGTTTCCTCATAGTATACAATATTCAATATTCACTAATGCCTCTGGATTCAATATATTTAAATGTTCACATAGACTCAAATGTTGAATATTGGGCTACATTTTTTTGTAATCTACTTTACTTAGAGTCAAAGTATAAAAAGGACTTCCTCTTATTACAGATCAGTCAAATATGGACATTCCAATATAGTTTATAAACCAAAGTTGTCAGGGTGCCAACTGCAACAGACTTGTTTTAAAAAAAATCACTGGCAAAATTCCAATTCACCAAGAGGTACACTCAATAAAATGCATTAATGAAGTACAGTATAAGTGGATCCATATAAGCAGAACAATTTTACCTTTTCATTATATTTGTTGACCATCTCAGAACAAGTCCAGAGATGGGCAACAAAAATTTTGATAGGGGTAAAACATATTAAAAAAAATGTTAAGATGTCTTTAGGAAAGAAGGGAAAGGGGAGACATGATTGAAACCTTTAAATACATGAAGGATGTGAATAAGGTTTGGGAAGACAGTATTTTTATTATGAAGCTAAGATCAAGAACATGGGAACATGACTTCAAACTAGTAGGAGGAGGGTTGGAGCCGACTCGATGGACGACTTTGTCTTTTTCTGTCATCATCTTCTATGTTTTCATGTTTCTACAATTTTCATATTGATGGAAATGCTTCAATGCAGGAAACCTTGCTTTGCGTTGTCATATTAGGATCCTCACAATATTCAAAAGGTGATGGCATAGATGCAAAAAGATATTACATCTTACCAGTTTAATATTTGTGAAACCCTGTTGCTGAAACTGATAAAATTGATATCTATGAAGCTTCTATAAAAAAACTAAAATGAGCTTCCTGGAAAAGCAAATTCATTACTTTGTGCTAAGGCATCCAACAAAAGGTCTTGCTAGCAGTGACTCTGAGTAACGGATGATTGATTGAGGTCTTTAGCAAAATCTTCATCAAAAATAAAAGAGAAAAAAAGAGAGCACATTCTTCATCCATGCTTTGGATAATCAGTAGTCCATAAAGGAAAAACGACTTGTATTTGCCTTGTGGGCCCTGTAGGAAAAATGTTTCAGTAAAGACTGATGAGTTGTGTCCATAAGGGCTTCTTCAGAGAAGACATGGAATCTCAATACCAGGGTCTCTTTCAATTATTGGGAAACATATTTCACAGTCTTCACCAAAATATTTTTGGTATTTATGTATCATTTACCGATGCCTTTGTCTGTTTAAATCACTGAGCAAAAAATATTTCTAAGAATAATCGAATTTAGTAAGATTGCATTATTAGAAACCCCTTGTTCATCATTCTTTGTTGGGCATTTCATAGATAAAACCATGGGACATAAAAAATATAGGAAATTCCAGTACTTACAGAATAGGGCGAGGAGTACCAGAGGTGACATAGCTTCTGTAACCTGCAAGAGATGAATGTCTGCTATAACCGAGACAAGTTTTCATCTACCGCTTGTTCATCATTCACTCACACTGACCACAAGCAGATAGGTAACATCCTTTCAAAGAACTATGACCATTTTTATCAGTCCCTGCTTCTCTAGGGGAGTATATTTTACTACACCACCACAACCATACAAACATATCTAGGGTTGGATTTGTATGGAAGATGACCTTAACTGGTGGAAAGATATCAACAGGAATACCACATAAACGTAAATGCTGAGAGAAAATACAAACGTAAACCACAAGACATTCTTTGAGTAATTGGACCTTGTCCAAACAGAAAATGCTTGAGAAAATTGCAAGGGGTTCTATGAATGGAGACTATTTTGAATTTTCTGCTTCTTCCACTACTTGTCTAAGCTCTGCTCTACAGAGGACTGTAAGAAGCTGATACCAAGGCAACTTCAGATACTTATACTACTTGCATTTAAAAAAATACATGTAAGTATGTATGATGCAGAGCTTTCATGCATTAAGGTGAGAAAACCTTTTTTTCTTGCAGCAGCCCCCCAGACCCCCCATTCACTTACCTGAGCCTGATCATTTCCGCACCGGGGACGAGCCTAGCAGCTCCAGCCGCGGGCTCCAGTCCTCATTGGATAGATTGATATCAGGGGAGCCATTGGCTCCCACTAATGTCAATCAAGTCCAGTTATGCGGGAGCTGGGGGCGGGGCTGGGTCCTGCTGTCTGTGTCAATGGACGCAGCAACAAGGACACGGGAGCGCACCCGTACAGGTTCCCCCAGGGAAAGCACTTCCCTGATGGGGCACTCGAGAAGAGAAAGAGCCAGGAGCGCCGCTGAGGGACCCCAGAAGAGGAGGATCGGGGCCACTCTGTGCAAAACCCATTGCACAGAGGAGGTAGGTATAACATGTTATTTTAAGAAAAAAAAAAGCGAACCTTTAGTATTGCTTTAAATACTTTGGGGTTGGGTATATTTGCCTGATGTTCAGCTTAAATGTAGATTGTGTCTATGGTGGTAAAGGCAGCAGAAGCCACACATATTTTGAAATTCTCAGCTCATATACAGATCATGTACAGTCACCATGCAATGGCAATATGGGACCCATTGCCTGGTGTTCACCATTTAAAGCCGCATTTTGATAAAAAAAAGTTTATTATTTCAGGCAATAGGATCTTGTTATTCTTCTGTTGGATTATCATCCTCTGAAATGTTATTTTTTGTCTTTCTGCCCTTATTCAGACATGAGTATGGTGCAATTGGGGTATCCTAGTCCGTGCCCATGGTATTTTCTCATTGGTGGAGGTTATAGTTTGTATTTAATTATTTGATGCATGATATTTTGTCAGGTAGTCTCGATAACAGAACACTAGCAGTCCTGTAAAGATGATTCATTTGTCTTACACATAACAATATAAACAAACTTCCTTGGCCAGGTGACAATGGAGAAACAGCAGATCATTCTCTAGCATGACCATCTCAACTTTTTTTAACCAAGAGGAACTCTTGAAATTGCTTGCCAGTTGCAGGGAACCCCTTGTAATAATTACTATATCTACTGCTCATAGGATAGTAACATGATGGTAAATGGGAAAAATGTGGAAAACACACTCATCTCTGCATTTATTCAGTCTTGTTCTTAAAGCACAGTCCCATAATTCTAATGTGGTGCCCTGCAAAAAGTTAAGCTAGTTTTTTGACTTCCCTGTATTCAGTGGAGTGGTGATCTGTTTTTGAGGTCTGGTCTGGTTTTCCTAAGGTCAGTGTTTGAATGCTCCTTTCTGTTTCTGGAAGAGGATTATGGGCAAGTCAGGGTGACAGTGTGCTCAGCACATCCTCTATGTTTCCCATTAACTTGTTGGGCACTAAGTACTGGAACACATAAGAGGCCTACCCCAGGGTGGGTTTTTCTGGTCTATGTTAGGCCCTTACTACAGGATCACTGTTTCACACACACAGGGTACTTTTGCCATCTTCATTAATGTCCTGGGACAAGGCTGAGGCAGCCATAGAGGAATACTCAACCTTAAGGCAGACCTCTACACTTGAGATGAATGTAGACCATGAACTGCCAATGTAACTGTTCTCCAGCTAACTCTTGGTTCTCCATAGCAATGTACACCTTTACCATAACTTGCATTTTGGGAGGACACGCTGAGCCAATGTCCACATCCATCTGTCCAGCGTTTTCCACTACAACTCCTCAATAGCGGAGTGGGCCCCACTGTACAATCTGCGAGGGCACCACACATGCGCTTAACTCAACTCTCGAACCTCCATACATCTGTACAGGATGGGGAACCTCTGCGGTGCAATCCGCTCCTGTTGCTCTGGGAGACAGACCGCTGACCGAAGGAGTGCCAACAACATCTCCCTCACTCCTAGAGGCCATGCCATCTATAACAGGTACATGCTACTGACAAGCTGCTTGTTACACTTTCGTTACTCTAGATGACCACTTTTGTCTTCACACTACTTCACTCCACACTCATGTCTTCATACCCCAATGTGTAAAGACCCACTTGTTAACTCTATGTGTGCTGGTTAACCTGCAATACATCTCTTTCAGTAACTTGAAACCAGGCAGGGTCAACATTTCAATACTTTAGTCAGAAAAATTTCAAATAGACATTTTACAGTCTGGGTAAGGCATTATTTATTCCTAGTTCCTTGTTCTAACTACAGGCTGAGTGCTACCCAGGCATACCTGAAAAAGTGCAGTCCGGCGATCATAGTCCTTCATAGGCTCTATTATGCAAGTGCAAGACCTTCAGAGGTAAATTTCAGTGCTGGTGTCTTCAGGGCGAACCCAAAGAATCTCTACATGTGTGCATACAGCATCCTTCTGCTACCCTGGGTCTCATCTCTTGTCTTGATCCCTTATAGGTCTCACAATCCACAGCTGTGCTGGAACTCTTGGGACTTACATGCTTCTTTCCTCACTCTCTTTCTGTTTTCCCTGCCCTGAGCCCGACCACTGGCCTAATTTATATCACACAGGACAAGTGGGCCAAATCACCAAAAAGACCAAGAAACTGGACATGGCATTAACTCTTACCCTCCCAACAGGAACAGCGCCTAATTGACTGTTTTAACCAGCCCACAGCTTTTCATATAATAGAATGGGAGGGCCAACAACTGATTTATGAACATTTATCAGACCTTGGCTAATTCCTGGGAGGGGGCACCCAGAAGGTGGCTGAGGGAGGTGATAAATATGTGATGACGTGTAATGTTGGTGGAGCTATCTGGCATCATCACGTTGGATGGATATTGTGTCAGGACTGAGAAATCTATGGCTGTGTAAGGATTGCAGAAGGAATATAAGATGCACTAACCTGTGTTTATTTGTAAGTGTGATTTTAACTTATTTTCCCAATAAATCATTGATGGTTTTACACTATGGAGATTCTTCTGTGTTTTCTATGAGTTGCTTGCCCTGAATGAAGAGCTTAATGGGGTATATAGATTTATGGAGCCAACCTCTTAAAAGGACAGCAGTCATCTATATATAGTGGTGGTGTCACATACTTTCAGATAGAGCCTGGTGAGCAGAGGAAGGCCACTCGTAAAGCCCCAGTTCAAGGACCACTGGGTTTGCAACAGCGGCGCGAGAGCAGGGTGAGGTAGGAGTACCTGCAATGTGTCTCTGTAGCAGATGAGCAGGTGTAGCAGCCAGCAGTGCTAATGAAGCTGTGGTTGGTGGCTGTGGATGCAGGTATTTGTGGATGTAGAGGTGCTATAGATGCAAGCAGGTTGCAGGTGCTGGGTACCGTGGATGCAGGTACGTAAAGGCTGTAGCAAGGAGATGAGACTGGTGCAGAGTCAGACAAGCCAGGTTATGCAGGAAAGATCAAGTACATCAAAGACATCAATAAGAATGGTCAAGTTCAAGCAGAGGTTTGGCAACAGAGAATCCAGCAAGTAAAATATAATCAAGGTCAAGCAAGCCCAGGTCAGGAGTGGAGATAATCAGTGTATTGAGGAAGCCGGGTATGATCAGATCAAAGGCATGCACTGGAAACAGGATACAGGGGAAAACTGCAGATCAGACAGCAAAAGCCCTAGTGCACCTGCCATCCTTATATACTACATTTGGGTGCCAATGCTAACGGGGATCATGCAGGGTTCACGTGTTTGCTTGCACACATAGACGCATGCGCATATGTGATCGCGAGATCACGCGGGCACGCCTTTCAGAATAGGTGTCACTGGGATTGTGCCTACGCATGAGCACTGGCCTCTGCTCTTGCACATCTGCCGTGTTGTGGCCAGCATCTCCCTGACAGGTGGAATTCATCATAGGAGTCACTAAGTCTTCTGTAATAGTAGGGATGGGCCGAAAGACCCCATGTTCGGTTTGCACCAGAACTTTTAACATTGCAAAAGTTTGGAACTGAATAATGAACCCTATTGAAGTGTATGGGACCCGAACTGGAAAAATCAAAAGTGCCCATTTTGAAGGCTTATATGCAAGTAATTGGGCATACAATGGTTATGAGGGTCTGGGTACTGCTCTAGGGGACAAAAGTTTGTAAAAAAACTTAACTTTTAAATGAGCAGTGATTTACTGATGCCTAAAGTGAAAGCATAAAAATGAAAAAAATACTTTCAGTATAGTGCCTGGGGGGTCCCCTTAGTCTACCTGTAAATTGGCACATCTGCACTGTGTATAGAAACTGCTGCAGCAATAACTGCATTTATAAAGCCAAAAAAATGTCATTTTCCCTGCATCCTTTCTTTATTTTGTAAGCAACAGCTTGGGGAGCCAGTCTGTATGATGAGGCCACAATGTAGTAAACTGAGAACAAGAGTAGTGATTTTTTGGATAAGTTCTGATGTCTCTTCCACAGACTTTGGATAGAAGTAACAGGTGCGGAAAAATTGGTCTTTGGGTGTCGGTGACACCATAACCATATAGAGGTACTCTTGATGAAAGCAATAATTGGCTTTGCTGTCAAAAATTGAAATGATATGCACCTGTCAAACAGGCGGGTAAAAATTGGTCTTTGGGTGTTGGTGGTGCCTTCACACCATAACCCTATAGAAGTACTCTTGACGAAAGCAAAAATTGGCCTTCAAATCATATACTGAAAGGAATTGGCGCTAAAGTTTGCAAACAAGGTAATTGATAACTGGTAATAACATTCCTGAATAGGTATACTATTGAGTGAATAGATATAAATGCATAAATAAAAATATATATATGAATATTTTTACAAGTCCATAGTGACTGTCTTTAACACCAAAAATATTCATATCTGGCAGACTGTAAATAGTTTTACTTAGTCAGGACCTAATGGTCGTCGATACTTCGGGAACTACGGTACAGTGACTCTGTTTCGGTTAAGAACGAAAGTAGTTCTCATGGAGATATTCCAATGACACACTTCCCCAGTGCCTGTGGGTTTCTGGTTAAAAAGTTGTGGACAAACTGTCCACGTATAGTAACGTTAAAAACTGTCGTTCCGGTTAAGAACGAAAGTAGTTCCTATAGAGATGTCCCAATTACCACGCTTCCGTGGTGCCGGTGGGTTTCAGGTTTACGTATTTATTTTTATATATATACTTATAAAAACCACAATTTCTGTCAGTGATACCTGAACATTTTTATAAGTATATATATAAAAATAAATACGTAAATATAGATAAGTGAGTTATCATATGGATAAGT
>BLSH010291684.1:64543-83740 GCA_018402905.1 Glandirana rugosa | reverse complement strand
CCCCCCCCCCCCCCCCCCCCCCCCCCCCCCCCCCCAGAGGACACTATGCTGTGTTTTTATCGGGTGCTTGACAGTTATTTTTTTTAAAGGGCAACCCCCCTACCCCGGGGATATTTGATTCCTCCATGTTGTCCAGGTAGATCTCAGCCTCTGAAAGGTTGCCTACCCCTGCCCTACTCTTTTTGCCTGGGCTGGCCTGTAACAGGCACTGAACAGGCTGAGCTGCCCGGGCACTGAACAGGCTGCATTTATGGGCACTAAACAGGCTGAGCTGATGGGCACTGAACAGGCTGAGCTGATGGGCACTAAACTGGATGTATTTATGGGCACTGAACAGGCTGCATTGATGTGCACTGAACAGGCTGGGCTGATGGGCACTGAACAGGCTGAACTGATGGGCACTGGACAGGCTGAGCTGATGGGCAATGAACAGGCTGAGCTGATGGGCACTGAACAGGATGAGCTGATGGGCACTGAACAGGCTGCATCTATGGGCACTGAACATGCTGCATTTATGGGCACTGAACAGGCTGAATTGATGGGCACTGAACAGACTGAGCTGATGGGCACTGAACAGGCTGAGCTGATGGGCACTGAACAGGCTGAGCTGATGGGCACTGAACAGGCTGAGCTGATGGACACTGAACAGACAGCATTGATGGGCACTGAACAGACTGCTTTGATGGGCACTGAACAGGCACTGCATTGATGGGCACTAAACAGGCACTGCATTGATGGGCACTGACCAGGCAGCATTGATGGGCACTGTATAGGCTGAGCTGATGGACACTGAACAGGCTGCTTTATGGGCACTGAACAGGCTGCATTTATTGGCACTGAACAGGCTGAGCTGATGGGCACTGAACAGACTGCATATATGGGCACTGAGCAGTCTGCTTTGATGGGCACTGAACAGGCTACATTGATGGGCACTGAACAGGCTCAGGTAATGGGCACTGAACAGATTGCATTGATGGGCACTGAACAGGCAGCAATGATGGGCACTGCATAGGCTGAGTTGATGGACACTGAACAGGCTGCTT
Source organism: Glandirana rugosa (assembly GCA_018402905.1). NCBI lineage: Eukaryota > Metazoa > Chordata > Amphibia > Anura > Ranidae > Glandirana > Glandirana rugosa. Next base: position 82,697 of record BLSH010291684.1, on the reverse strand, counting down.
GATGGACACTGAACAGGCTGAGCTGATGAGCACTGAACAGACTGCATTTATGGGCACTGAACAGGCTGAATTGATGGGCACTGAACAGGCTGAGCTGGTGGGCACTGAACAGGATGCATTCATGGACACCGGTGAGACTTAATTGATGGACACTGGTGAGGCTGCACTGATGGGCATTAATGAGACTGAGCTGATGGGCACTGATCAGGCTGAGCTGATGGGCACTGAACAGGCTGAGGTGATGGTCACTGAACAGGCTGCATTGATGGGCACTGAACAGGCTGCATTGATGGGCACTGAACAGGATGAGCTGATGGGCACTAAACAGGCTGAGCGGCTGGGCACTAAACTGGCTGCATTTATGGGCACTGAACAGGCTGAATTGATGGGTATTGAACAGGCTGAGCTGATGGGCACTGAACAGGCTGCATTGATGGGCACTGAACAGGCTGCATTGATGGGCACTGAACAGGCTGAGCTGATGGGCACTGAACAGGCTGAGCTGCTGGGCACTAAACTGGCTGCATTTATGGGCACTGAACAGGCTGAATTGATGGGCATTGAACAGGCTGAGCTGATGGGCACTGAACAGGCTGCATTAGTGGGCACTGAACAGTCTGATTTGATGGGCATTGAACAGGCTGCATTGATAGGCACTGAACAGGCTCAGCTAATGGGTACTGAACAGACTGCATTGATGGGCACTGAACAGGCTGCATTGATGGGCACTGAATAGGCTGAGCTGATGGACAATGAGCAGGCTGCTTGATGGGCACTGAACAGGCTGAGCTGATGGGCACTGAACAGACTGCATTTATGGGCACTGAACAGGATGAATTGATGGGCACTGAACAGGATGAATTGATGGGCACTGAATTGGTTGCATTGATGGGCACTGGTGAGTCTGCATTAATGGGCACTAGTGAGGCTTGGCTAATGGACACTGATGAGCCTGAGCTGATGGGCACTGGTAAGGCTGCATTGATGGGGACTAGTGAGGCTGCATTGATATGCACTGGTGACGCTAAGCTGATTGGCACTGGTGAAGCTGAGCTGATGGGCAATGATGAGGCTGCATTGATGGGAACTGATGAGGCTGCATTGATGGACACTGCTCAGGCTGCACTGATGGGCACTGCTTAAGCTGCACTGATGGGCACTGATCAGGCTGCATTGATGGGCACTGGTGAGGCTGCATTGATGGGCACTGATGAGTCTGCGCTGATGAGCACTGGTGAGTACAATACACTCTTGAAATGTGCTTTAAAATGCATGGTTTTCCCTTTTATGACAAGAAAATAATGACGTTATGCGGTTGGGCTGGTATAATATTACTATGGGGCTGGTATGAAATGATTTCCAGAAATAACGTATATATCATACAATCATTCCATAAACACATACCACATACACTGCTTATATCATTTGAGGAAAATATGTTTACTATTTGCCAATAAAAAAAAATAAATATGTCCCCGGATTTCATTTTAAAAATCTGGTCGCCTTATCGTAGGTAATATATCTTGGTGAGTCAAATGAATGATGCTTAGGTGGGACAACCCTCTTCTCCTTTTTGTATAGACAATACTGTCTAAATATGAAACAATTTGTAATCAGCACAACATTGGGAAACTGTACAAAAACTTTAAAACTGGCCTGTAGGGAGCAGTGTCCATCCCAAGCCTCGATCTAGCGTGAGCGAGCCTCAACGTGCCACGTGACGCAACCGTGCCCCCCATTGGCTGTAATGGAGGGAGGCCGCCAAATATGAATCTGAGGGCGAGTAACCGATGGGCCGGAGCGGCGGTGGGCTGTAAGCAGGGCTGGACTGGCCTACCAGGATACCGGGAAATTTTCCAGTAGGCTGACTGCCCTGGGGCTACTTTGAGCTGTGGGCTGCTGCAGTGCCTAGGGCTGATCCCGGCGCCGCAGGCTGAGGCAAAGGGAGGGTGCCAAAGTTAAGCACTGCATTTCATTGGCACTGGTAAGGCTGCATTTCATGGGCACTAGTCAGGCTGCATTTCATTGGCACTGGTAAGGCTACATTTCATGGGCACTGGTAAGACTGCATTCAATGGGCACTGACCAGGCTGCATTTCATGGGCACTAGTAAGGCTTATTTCATTGGCACTGGTGAGGCTGCATTTCATGGGCACTGGTAAGACTGTATTTCATGGGCACTGGTAAGGCTGCATTTCATTGGCACTGGTAAAGCTGCCTTTCATGGGCATTGGTAAGGCTGCATTTCAATGGCACTGGTAAGGCTGCATTTCAAGGGCACTGATCAGGCTCCATTTCATGGGCACTGGTAAAGCTGCATTTCATTGGTAGTGGTAAGGCTGCGTTTCATTGGCACTGGTAAAGCTGCATTTCATGGGCACTGGTAAGGCTGCATTTCATGGACCCTGGTAAGGCTGCATTTCATTGGCACTGGTAAGGCTGCATTTCATGGGAACTGGTAACGCTTGCATTTTATGGGCACTGGTAAAGCTGCATTTGATGGGCACTAGGAAGGCTGCATTTCATGGGCACTGCTAAGGCTGTATTTCATGGGCACAGATCAGGCTGAATTTCATGGGCACTGGTAAGGCTGCATTTCATGGGCACTGGTAAGGCTGCATTTCATGGGCATTGGTAATGCTGCATTTCATGGGCACTGGTTAGGCTGCATTTCATGGGCACTGGTGAGGCTGCATTTCATTGACACTGATCAGGCTGCATTTCATGGGCACTGGTAAGGCACTGGTAAGGCTGCATTTCATGGGCACTGGCAATGCTGCATTTCATGGGCACTGGCAATGCTGCATTCAATGGGCACTGATAAGGCTGCATTTCATGAGCACTGGTAAGGCTGCATTTCATGGGCCCTGGTAAGGCTGCATTTCATGGGCACTGGTAATGCTGCATTTCATGGGCACTGGTAATGCTGCATTTCATGGGCACTGGTAAGGCTGCATTTCATGAGCACTGGTAAGGCTGCATTTCATGGTCACTTATTAGGCTGAATTTCATGGGCACTGATCAGGCTGCATTTCCTTGGCACTGGTAAGGCTGCATTTCCTTGGCACTGGTAAGGCTGCATTTCATGGGCACTGGTAAGGCTGCATTTCATGGGTACTGGTAAGGCTGCATTTCATGAGCACTCACTGGCAAGGCTGCATTTCATTGGCACTGCTAAGGCTGTATTTCATGGGCACAGATCAGGCTGCATTTCATGGGCACTGGTAAGGCTGCATTTCATGGGCACTGGTAAGGCCGCATTTCATGGGCCCTGGTAAGGCTGCATTTCATGGGCCCTGCTAAGGCTGCATTTCATTGGCACTGGTAAGGCTGCATTTCATGGGAACTGGAAATGCTTGCATTTTATGGGCACTGGTAAAGCTGCATTTCATGGGCACTGGTAAGGCTGCATATCATGGGCACTTGTAAGGCTGCATTTCATGGGCACTGGTAAGGCTGCATTTCATGGGCACTGGTAAGGCTGCATTTCATGGGCTCTGGTAAAGCTGCATTTCATTAGCACTGGTAAGGCTGCACTTCATGGGCACTGGTAAGGCTGCATTTCATGGGTACTGGGAAGGCTGCATTTCAATGGCACTGGTAAAGCTGCATTTCATGGGCACTGGTAAGGCTGCATTTCATTGGCCCTGGTAAGGCTGCATTTCATGGTCACTGATAAGGCTGCATTTCATGGGCATTGGTAAGGCTGCATTTCATGGGCACTGATAAGGCTGCATTTCATGGGCACTGGTAAGGCTGCATTTCAATGGCACTGGTAAGTCAGCATTTCATGGGCACTGGTAAGGCTGCATTTCATTGGCATTGGTAAGGCTGCATTTCATAGGCACTGGTAAGGCTGCATTTCATGGGCACTGGTAAGGCTGCGTTTCATTGGCACTGGTAATGCTGCATTTTATGGGCACTGGTAAGGCTGCATTTGAAAGGTACTGGAAGGTAAGGCTGCATATGGTGGGCACTAATAAGGCTGCATTTGATGGGCACTGGTAAGGCTGCATTTGATGGGCACTGGTAAGGCTGCATTTGATGGGCACTGATAAGGCTACATTTGATGGGCACACATATAATACATTCTTCAAATGCGCTTTAAAATACATGTTTTTTTAACAAGAAAATAATGACGCTATGCTCTTGGGCTGGTATAATAATGCTATGGGGCTGGTATGAAATTATATCCAGGGCTGGTTTTTATTCCCAGTCCGGCTCTGGCTGTAAGTGAAGGAGAGCGGACACCGGGCCGGTGTCTTTTAGGTTGAATTGGATCCGTGAGACCACACTATGTTTACACCTACATTCACACAGATCGCAAGTGGAGGACAGACAGGTTTAGAAAAACCCTGCGGAGCAATACCCCCGTGGCATCCTGTGAGACATCCTAAACAGGCGATGGTGACTCTGTAGTGCGGTCATTATCTGAAGGTGAGCAGGTGTTCTGTCAATAAAGTAAATTCATCAAAATCTCTAATTACGTCACTTCTGGTTACCGTCCGTAATTGGAGATTTCGATGACTTGCTGTTTTGACACAACACCGGGAACCGTGTACACTCTGGTACACAAAGACTTTGCTGTTTTTACAGAACAAGGGGTAACGGGGACAAAGTTGCCGCCGCCGCAGAGGCGGCAATTTTTTTGGTTAGTATTGGAGTGGACTAAATATATCCGCTCATAATACCATGTACCGGAGTGTACATGGTTCCCGGTGTTGTGTCAAAACAGCAAGTCATCAACATAGCACAGGCATTCCAGCCATAGGTGGTGTTCACCGAATTCACTGCATCATAATTTTTTGAATATCCTTTTGAACTGTCACTTTGAGTTGCAAAGAGGAAGATATTATATACAACATTGGGACTTTGTTTTTTTATTGTTTTTTCAATAATTTTTGATTGCAATTTAAATGGGTTGCGCTACACCGATTATGGCATATGTTTTTTAATACTTTCTAGATCCCTGGTGCCCAATATACAGTCCATTGGCTGTATGTGGCCTGCGGACTCTCTGTATGTGGCTCACCATGTCTTGGGCGGGGTCCACCAGTGCTGCCACCTATGGGACGCTTTTCTTGGTCTGAGGAATGGCATTTCTTTTTTGAGACAAGATAGATGTGGAGATTAGGGACATTTTTAGGAAGGACACGCCCCAAACTGAGAGTCTTGAAGAAGAGCTCCGGAAACGTTTTAATGCAAAACAATGTTTTATTGAGCATAAGTGCATAGGAGATATGACATTATACAAAGGTAACGTGCAACATGCACTACAAGAGGGATACAAAGAGCGTGTCTTTGAGCTGGCTATATTTAGCACATGAAGAGGTGGTATGTCGTTCCATGAGAAAAGGAATAATTTGAGGAGTCACATTGTGTCATACAGCATATATGGCATATCATGCAGCAGCCATCTCGTTACAGGTGGTGGGGTCCTCCAGCCACCTGTCCCAGATCTTATGATATTTGTCTGGGCAACCCCTGTGTGTGTGTGTGTGTGTGTGTGTATAGTACCTTTTTAAAGGGGAGGACATTGTTTATCACTTTAATCCATTGCTGCAGGGTGGGAGGAGCAGCTCTTAACCAGGTTTTAGCAATTTGCATTCTAGTGGTGAATAAGGTTTCTTGCAGAAATATGTTAATGTATTTCTCTTCCTCGGGTAGGGATAGGATCCCCAATAGGCATTGGTGAGGGCAGAGGGTCAAGGGGGAGCCCATTTGGTCATGGAGAAACTTGACAATCTGTGACCAGTATCCCTGAATGGAGGGGCAGGACCATATGAGGTGGAAAAAGGTGCTGTTCAAACCATCACACCGCTGGCAGGGAGAGCTATAGTTTGGGTTGTATATAAAGATACGACGGGGCGTGATGTATGATCTATGCAATATATACAGATGGGTGAGATGATCCGAAAACTTGGGGGATGCTAGTTTGCAGGTAGTAAGTGCCTCGTCCCAATCATCATCCTTGATGTTGCCAATGTCCTCCACTCAGCGAGCTTTCAGCTGGTTCGACTGGGCAGAGGCACCCGGGGCCATATTGTAGCTGTAGAATTGGGTTATACGTTTTTTTGGGTCCTGGCCAAGCATGATGTCCACCATAGGCAACACCACGAGATTGGGGATAGGACCATTAAATTGAGAGTTAAGAGCATAGCAAAGCTGCAGGTAACGAAACAGCATGTGGTTAGGGAGCAAGTATTGATCCTTCAGGGATTGAAAGGTTTTGACTGATCTGCCTGCCACAACTTGTGAGAGAAAAATGATTCCCGTAGAGATCCAAAGGCCACGGTCAGGGACGGAGGACACTTCAGGCAGGAGTGGGTTGTTCCATAGGGGTGTGTGCGAGTGAAACCTAGGAGCTCCGCTGAACCGTAGGGTGAGTTGCCAGACTTTGCGATAGTGGGTGCTCATAGGGCCTGTATTACACATATGGGGCACCCCACCAGGACCTTGGAACAGTACCTGAAAGGGATGGACGGTTGAAGAAGATGTGCGAATACATTCTAGAGTGGTGTATCTGTCCCTATCCTCGTGGTTGAAATGATAAAAGTGGGAGAGTTGGGAGGCTATATAATAAAAGGGGAGGTCTGGGACTGCCTCTCCACCTGAAGTGGTCAGGCGTTTAAGGGTTCTCCAGGGTAGCTTATGGCAAGAGGAGCCCCAAATGAAGGTGTTAATAATAGGCTCCATGGATTTTAACGTGCGCAGTGGGATGGAAAGGTGAGTGTGCCAGAAAATATAGAGGAGTTTTGGGAGGAGGATCATTTTCACTAGACTGATGCGTCCCATCACCCCAAGAGGGAGGCGAGACCAGATTTGTGTCTTGGATTTAAGGATACTGTATAAGGGTTTGAGATTGAGGTCAATATAGTCCAATAGGGAGCGGGAAAACTGAATGCCAAGGTATTTAATCCTGCTGGCCCTGATCAGGGGTGAGGCTGCTTGGTCAGCTGTAGGGACGCCAGTGTCTATGGGTAGGATTTGAGATTTGGAACAGTTAATTTGTAGGCCAGACAAGGCACCGAATTGTTTGATGAGCTGCAAAGCAGCCTGGAGGGAAGGACCCGAGTCAGCCAAATAGAGGAGCATGTCGTCAGCGTACAGGCTGACAACTTCCGTAATCGCACCACTGCGCAGGCCCCTGATATTGGGGCGTGCTCTGATGGCGAAAGGCCAAAGGCTCCACCGCCAGGGCATACAGGAGCGGGGAGATAGGGCAACCTTGCCGTGTACCATGCAAAAGAGGAAAAGGGTCAGATATCCTGCCATTTACTTGAGTATGGGTGGTGGGGGCCTGGTATAGGAGTTGGAGCCACTTAATAAACCGTGGACTGAACCCGAATTTGTGCATGGACTCCCAGAGGTAGTCCCACTCTACAGAGTCAAAGGCCTTGGCAGCATCCAGGCTGACGACCACCCTGGAGCCTACATCATCATGTTGAGACTGAAGGTTGAGGAACAATCGTCTGAGGTTGCAGTCAGTGTTTTTATTGGGCAGAAACCCAGTCTGGTCAGGATGTATCAGACTGAGGCATCGAGCTGCGCCAGCCAGGATAGAACAGCATCTGGGTCTTCAAAGAACTGCGCCTTGCCATCAGCTATCACGCAAAGCCTCGCTGGGAAGAGCATTGAATAAGCAAGCTGATGTGCCTGGAGCCTTCTCTTTGCCTCCACAAAGCGAGCCCGCTTCTTCTGGACCTCGACTGAGAAATCTGGGAATACCGCTATGTGTCCACTGTCGAATGGAATGTTTCCCTTCTCCCGGGTGAGGCACAGAACTGTATCCCGATTGCGGTAGTTAAGCAGCTTAGCGATGAAGGTTCTTGGTGGGGAGCCATTGGGTGGAGGCCGAGCCATCAGGCGGTAAGCCTGCTCCACCACAAACGAGGAGGAAAAGGCCTTGTGCCCATATGTCTTGGTCAGGAGATTTTCAAGGAAGGAGGGGGGGATCCAAGCCCTCTGCTCGTCCAGGAAGCCCCACAAAGCGGATGCTACATTGGCGGAGCCTATTTTCCATGTCGTCCTACTTGGAGAGGACGGCGTTGAGCTGATGTTGCAGCCTCTCAATGGTCACCTGCAATGGTGACAGGTCATCTTCCACATGGCTGATTTGGCGCTCAGTCTCTGTGATCCGCTCGCAGAGTTTGTGAGCATCCTGACGGATCAGGGATATGTCAGTTTTAATCTTCTCGATCTGTGCCATCAGGGTAGACTGGCAGGTGGAAATAGCATCCAGGACTCTAACGGTGTCAGACGAAATTGGTTCCTCATAGTCTGGGAAGGGGTGGAAGCCATCTTCCTCTGGCTGGTCCAGCTCACCGTGCCTGAATTTGTCCAGCTTAGCGATGGCCTCAGACACCTGTTTAGGTGGAGACATGATGGGATGAGATGCAGTGGACATAAGGTGCGAACCGGTAGGCTAGTGAGGGTATGCTGGCCCCAAGGATTTAAAAGAAGGATAGTAGATGAGCGGAGCTCTCACACGACACGTCTTACTCCATGCAGCTCCAGACCACGCCCCTGTCTGAAAACGTTTTAAGGACCATAAGAAACTGTTAATAAAACATCTTAATATGAAGTGAAATATGTCCTCCATTGAATGCTATATAGAAAATAGGATAGGCCCTAGGGGTTTGAGGGACAGAGTGGTGCCGGCCGAGCTCCAGAATGACCAATTCCTGCTTAAATGGAAAGCATTGTGTATTTTCCATGGGGTTGATCTTTTGGGGATGATTGTAGAGGAGGAGCAAATTCAATTGAAAACTGAATGCACGGGGACTTGAGCCCTTTGAAAAAAGTGAAGAGTTTGACAGATTGAATTAGTTAACTAAGCAAGAGATTGAAAATTTAAGGATTAAGAAACAATCTTAATTTTGGCAGGATTTAGACGGGGAAAATATTCGACCTAATGGTTAGGATGAGTAGGACTCGTAGCTATTCAAGGTGGACAAATGATAGATCCCATCCTCATTCAGGTGGAAAGAGGACGTTTAGTGATACTGACAGTGAGCCCCCACCTGTTCGGTTAGTTTTTTAGAGGAAGGGATGTCAGGAGGGACAAAGAGGGAACTTCAGCAAGAAAAGGTGGTAAAGAAAAATAAGGTACAAAGAAGAAGGAATTGGGAGAGGTTGATGGGAGTGGTGGAGATAAAAGAGCCAGGACACAAATCCAGAAGAAGTAGGTACCTCTGAAATAGTTACACATCAGGAAGAGGACATGAAAATGATAAAACTATCAATGTTCCAATTACAGGAGAGACACGTGCAACCTTTACAGAAATACTTTTTACCCATAAGCCTGATGGAAGAATGTACTGTCGACAAGGTTACTAATATTTTCCCTTGGAAAGTTTTACTGAGATTATTTCAAGGCTCCCACTTCTATCGATTTACCCTGGGAGGAGGGACAGAGCTGGGACAGCCACTGCTCTCGTGCACAGCGATGGATCGCGATGGGGCTTGGGTAAATATAAGGGGGGGGGGGGGGGATCCCAGGCTCAGAAAGTTTTAAAGTTTGTTAACTTAATGCATACAACCACTTTACCCACTTGCCTAATAGGCACTTTTGCCCCCTTCCTCACCAGGCCAAATTTCAGCTTCACTCTCCCCCTTTGAATGACAATTGCATAGTCATGCTACACTGTACCCATATGAAATTGTTATCATTTTTTTCACACAAATAGCTTTCATGTGGGGGTATTTAATAACCACTGGGTTTTTTATTTTTTGCAAAATAAATGAAAAAGTCTGAACATTTTAATTTTGTTTACATTTTTTCAACCAGGTAATTTTTCTCCTTCACCGTTGCGCACTGATGTGGCTGCACTAATGGGCACCGATGAGGTGGCACTAATGAGCATTGATGAGGTGGCACTGATGGGCACTGATAGTCTGCACTGATGGGCAATGATTAGGCAGCACTGGTGGACACTGATGAGGCCATTCTGATAGGCGGCACTGATAGGCACTGACTTGTGACACTGATGGGCACTGATAGGCGGCACTGAAGGGCATTGATAGGCGGCACTGATGGCACTGATAGGCATCACTAATAGGTGACACTAATGAGGAGCCACTGATGGGCACTGATTGTCAGCGCTGGTGGGCACTGATTGGCAGCACTGATGAGCACTGATTGGCAGCAGTGGTGGGCACTGTTGAGGCTGTAGTGATCATCAGGACACTGATAATCAGTGCCCTGATTATAAGAGTAGATATCCCCTTCACACAAGCAGGTTACCGAATCTCCTCACGCTGTCAGCGTGAGGAAAGGAATGCCAATAACCGCTTCGTGTTTACATCATGATTAGCTGTGATTAGACACAGCTGATCATGTGGTAAAGGTCCACTGTGATTGGCCCTTTACCCTGATCTGTTATCAGCCGTGTCCTAAGGTCATATGACACCCTCCCAGAACTGGCCGAACAACCTGTAGCTGTCATTTGGTTATAGCGCGGTCAGCAAGGGGTTAATATTATTATTAATAACTAACGTAAGTCTTGGAATGCTTCTTGCTTATCATTGTACTCACTTTGTACAGCTATAGTTAACTTGCCACTTCTCTTCTTTAGAATGCTGGTGGGAGCTTTCACTTCACAGTAATAATTCCCAGAATCCCCCAGAGTGAACTGGACTCCATATTGATCAGATTTACTGAAGTTTTGGACAATCTGGTCATCTCTGTAGAAAGCAAAGAGAAGTTCTGCCATGTGTTTAAGTGGACTATCGCTTGAGTTACATATCAAGGTCATGTTGTCACCTTCTATGACCGGAGAGGAAGTGATGTTTATTTGTGGAGTGGAAAAAAGCCCTAAAAAATAAAAAACATCATATAAAATAATCTGCACTGGGGTCACCCAATAAACATACAACCCAAATAGAGATTGTGCCAAGAAAATCTTTTGTAACCAGGCTGAATGTTTTGGTAACTCACTCTGAGTTAGAAGATATCTTTCTTCACTCTTCTTTGCTACATTGTAATCAGAGGTTCTCACTTTGCAAGAATATTTCCCAGAATCCTCCAACTCAAGGGACTGGACGCCATATTGATTAGATAAACTGAATTCCTGAACATTCCGTCCATCTTTGTAGAAAGCAAAGTGCAGTTCTGTCCTCGGTGTAAGTGGACCGACGCTTGTATCACATGTCAGAGTCACATGATCACCTTCTAATACTGGATATGGGGGCATTCTTAATTTTGGAGGAGAGAAGATCTCTAGAAGAAAACACAAACAAAAAAAAAAAAAAACGAATAAATACCACCTAAAAAAAATATTTAATTTATGAAATTGAATTTCTGATGCTGGAAAACATTTACCTTTAACAACAATAACATTTTCATCAGAATGTGTTTGATCATAGGAAAAAAATATATTTTTTTCACATTTATATGTGCCGGTTGCATCCACAGTCACTCTACTAAGGTAGAAATCTGAGTTTTTGTCTGATGTTTGTATGACCTTTCCGTCCTTGTAGAATGTTATTCTTTTAACAACATAGCTATAGCCAGGGAGACTGCGACATCTGAGATGTAGTATTTCTCCTTCATAAAGAGGGGTAGCAGCTTGCAAGATGGCGCCATCTGAAAAAAAAGGTAAATATTAGATAACTTGCTTTAGAAGTTCCAGATATAAAATATTTGAACATGCAACCAAAAATACTTTTATATAAGCAATAGGGAAACCCTAATCTCATTGGTGATGACATCTCCTGGAGGACTAAAGCCCCTTCATATTGGTGATGACATCACTTTGAGGACTAAAGTCTCTTTGATCAGTAAAGTTGCAGCAACTCCAAATGTCCTCAGCAGATGGCTGTTAGAGAAATGGCCATTTGCGGGGGGTTAGTACGCGTTGGCGTGCGCCAAAACAGCCTATTTAACCGGACAGCACCCTGCAGCAGATGCTGTCCGTTCTACAGAATTTCTGTGACCTGTGACCCCCCAGCATTTGCTCTGAGAAGACTTCCTGTTCCTGTGACCCCGGCTTCCCTTTTGGACTTTGCTGTTGTCTGCCTGCCTTGACCTCGGACTGTTTACGACCACTCTGTCTGTGCCCTTTGTACTTCAGCCGCCTGCATGTTACCGACCCAGCCTGTACCCGACTACCCGTTTGCCTGATCCCTCTGTACTTCGCTGCCAGCCAGTTGCTCACCCAGACCGCACCACTATCCATCAGCCTGCTCGAGCTTCAGTGTATACCAACCAACAGAGACTTGTCCAGCCCTCGTGCCCCCCTGCGCTCCTGAGCTCCCTGTCTGCACTATCAGGGGCTCGCGAACCAGCGCCGCAAGAGAGGTTGCCCCCGCATAAGCCAGACTCAACCACCAGGTACGTGACAATGGCACTGCAGGTGAAGTTTGCAATTTCAGCTCCTGGTATTGGAAAAGCACAGTTGGGAACAGTCATACACTCCTTTTTATACTATATTAAGGGGGTCCAAATCTTTTGGAGGGTTTTTTTTTCGGACATTACCTGTTAAACTCTGCTTAATTTTCAAATTTTATTTTATAAATGTTTTCTCTTATATACATTTTTATGTACTAGGACTGTTGAACTCACCATCACTGACATGTAGGCTAACCGGGTCACTAGGTTCACTGCCAACGATTTGGCATTGGTATCTCCCACTGTGGTGAATTTGGGCAGAACCAATGTTAATGCTCGGATGTCTTGATCTCAGTTGTCTATTGTCCTTAAACCAAGTGTATTGTCCATTGATTGGTGCAGATGATCTCATATTACACTGGACAGTGATTTGTTCATACTTGAATACCTTGTTCCAGTTTGGTATGAAGGTCACAAATGGTCGACTTGTTGCTCCTGACACACAGTTACCTGGCAGAATGTAATAACAGACTCTTATTACATGTTCAAAGAAAATAGCTGTCATTTCTTTTATATAATGTCTAAAAATTATTTTCTTCTATATAACCATTATAGACTGCCCTGGAGCTAACATCTACAGGCATAAGCCTTGTAAAAATAACCTTTTTCATGTCCATGCCTAGACACGTTTATATAGTATAAATCTGTAAGATTCTTCGTCAAGATAGAGTAACACTTCGACATCTCCCAATGATATACACTATATTGCCAAAAGTATTGGCACATCTGCCTTTACACGCACATCAATTTTAATGGCATCCCAATCTTAGTCCGTAGGGTTCAATATTGAGTTGGCCTACCCTTTGCAGCCATAAAAGCTTCAACTCTTCTGGGAAGGCTGTCCACAAGGTTTAGGGGTTTGTCTATGGGAATGTTTGACCATTCTTCCAGAAGCGCATTTGTGAGGTCAGGCACTGATGTTGGACAAGAAGGCCTGGCTCACAGTCTCCATTCTAATTCATCCCAAAGGTGTTCTTTTGGGTTGAGGTGCAGGCCAGTCAAGTTCCTCCACCCCAAACTCGCTCATCCACACTATATTGCCAAAAGTATTGGGCCACCCCTCCAAATCATTTGGTGGGGGGGGGGGATTATGGTGTGGGGATGTTTTTCAGGGGTTGGACTTGGCACCTTAAGGCGTCAGCAAACCAAGACATTTTGGACAATTTCAGCTTGAATTGAAGCTCTTTAAACATATTAAATACTAATTTTTTAGTTTGAGAAAAAAGCTGGGCCTTTAAGTGGATATACAGCTCTAACAAAAGTCAAATTGTAATTGAATGTTATTTAAAATGACCTTTCCCTAGATGGTACCTGGTACCGGAACGCCTTTTGAAAATGTTTTCAGATTTGTCGGCCTCCTGCTTCAGAGGATGTGGCCAGATAGGCACACCTCTACTTATATGGTAGGCTTGTCCTAAAGTGCGCCATTTTTGGATGCACTCTTTTATTCTTTCAGTTACATTGGTCAATATTATTAAAGATGCAAGTATTGCCCTCCCTACTGAATAAACCAGTCAAAAACATCCCAAGGCACACACAGACCTTAAAAGAGAAGTAAAGGTTAATTTGTTTTTTCCCCATTATACTTACCTAGGTGGATGTAGCATCGGTCCGATGCTAAATCTGTCCCCCGGCGCTTTTACACTGAGAACCGAACGATCGAACGCCGCCGATAGCTCGGTTCTCACAGCTCCCCAAGCAGAGAACTGCCGACGTCAATCAGCAGCTCTCTGCTCAGCTCCCCCACGCTCACTGGAGTGCTGGGTTGTGGAGGGGCAGGGAGCGGCCGTCTCAGCCTCTCAGCAGCTTGCTAAGAGGCTGAGACGGGTGTCAGTCCAGGCACCTGGTGGATCCCAACTCTCTTTGTCATGATGACGTGGTGTCTGGACTGATTTCTGTGACTTCAGCAGAGAGCGGACTTCAGCCAACTCTCTGCTGAAAAAGGGTCACAGGAGTGCAAAATAAATTGCACTCCTGTGATCCATAGGAGAAGCCCAGCCAAACAAGCTTTGGCTGGACTTCTTCTTTAATACATCTCATGTTCCCGGCAGCCACGATTGCTATTGCAACCGCCTGGAAAAGTCCAGTTATAGACATAGCCTTAATGAAGAGTAAACTAACTGGGATAATGCTAAAAATGGAATGCTAAAAATGGAAAATGAAAAAATGGTTAGTGTCTTGCGAGATAAACAACGTCTTTTCGACAATATATGGTCTCCTTGGCTTGCCTTTTTGCCGGTCCCAGACATAAAGTGCCGATTCCAGGAACGGTTGCCGTTAGACTCCCAGACGGACTCACCTCCTTTTCTTCTCTATCTTTCTCACTCTTTTTCTCTATTATCCATTCTTCCCCCTTTTACCCCTTACTCTACCTATTTTTCTCAAACGATCAGTAGTGGGAGGAACATTTCCCATAAAAGACGGCATTGTGTTCTGAAAATGTAGTAATTGCAGCTTATAACATAGGATAAAAGTTTAAATGTTTGAAGAATATTTCATAAAGGTTTCGTGATATTGTTGTTCAAGCTTTTAGGATTATTGGGGTATAGTGGACGGACCTGTTGGGCTACCCCGAGGAGGGCCCCATCTTCCACCCACGAAGGCCTCGTGGGTTTCCTTTATGCAACAATCTTCTTAATGTTTGGTCCTCACGTTCGCTCTTGTGCCTATATCGGCCACCAAGGTTGACCTGTCTTATTCACAAGCCTCAATTACATTTCTCTCTCGCCCCCACTTCCCCTCCATTTTGTTCTTTATGTACTTGTATTGTTCAATGATTTGGCAATGGCAAGGATTGTTTGCCGCTCTATCCTGTGACGCTTATAAAAATTATTTCAATAAAAACTATTGTAACAGAAAAATTACCTTTCCCTCTCAATCTTTCAATTGGCAGCACTGTAATTTTCTGTGAAATGCAATATGGCAACCTGGAGGCGTTCTGTAAACAGATCGTGTAGAGCAGTGGTTCTCAACCCTGTCCTCAAGTACCCCCAACAGGCCATGTTTTGGGAATTTTTCTTAGATAAAATAGCTTTCCAAAATTCTGAGTTAACCACTTGCCGACCGTCAACCGCAGGTTGACGGCGACAAAGTGGCTAGATAACGCAAACTGCCGTCATACGACGGCGGCTGCGAGATCGTGCACTGTGAGCGCGTGCGCGCTGCTGGAGGCGCGCCCGCACGCTCACTGTGTTGGGGGGGGCAGGGAGCGGGTGCCGCGGACTCGATCTCCGCCGGCTACCCGCAATGCCCCCCGCACTGAAAGAACGGAGGTCTGTGTCAGTAAACACGGATCTCCGTTCTGTGAGAGGGGGAAGGGCTGTGATCACAGCCTTCCTCTACATGGAAGCTGTGATCACTTCCCTTCCCCTGCTAGGGCAGCCCACGCACAGTTAGAACACGCCCAGGGAACATAGTTAACCCTTAGAGCGCCCCCTGTAGGTTAACCCCTTCACTGCCAATGGCATTTACACAGTAATCAGTGCATTTTTATAGCACTGATCGCTGTATAAATGCCAATGGTCCCAAAAAAGTGTCAAAATGGTCTGACATGTCCGCCCCAATATTGCAGTACCGCTAAAAATCGCAGATCACTGTCATTACTAGTAAAAAAAAATAAATAAATAAAAACCCCAGAAATTAATTCTCATCGTCCGTAAACGCGCCTCTTTTGCGCAAACCAATCCATAAACGCCGATTGTGATTTTTTTTATCACAAATATGAGGAAGAATATAAATCAGCCAAAACTGATGAAAAAAATGTTTTTTTGTATTTTTTTTTTTTTGGATTTGTATCTTAGCAAAAAGTAAGAAATTTGGGTTTTTTTGCAAAATTGCTCTTCTTTTGTTTATAGCGGCGATCAGAAATGACGCAGAGGGGATCAAATATCACCAAAAGAAAGCTCTATTTGTGGGAAAAAAAGGACACAAACTTTGTTTGGGTACAACGTCGCACAACCGCGCAATTGTCAGTTAAAGCTACGCAGTGCCGAATCGTAAAAAGGGCTCTGGTCCTAAAGTGTGAGATCCTTCCGGGGCTGAAGTGGTTAAAGCACCTGGGCAAGATAAAGGGAAACCTGCAAACATGACCTGTTGGGGGTACTTGAGGACAGGGTTGAGAACCACTGGTTTAGAGAACATCCCCCCAGAAATGTCACTTCCTGCTTGTGTGATTGGCTCACTGATATTCCCAGAAGTCTGTACTAAGATACAAATAAGACTTTGAGCATCCCCTGCAACAAAAATTACATTTTTGGTGAGATACCAAGGGAAATCATGCCTAAAGGGATGCAGACCCTGCAGTTTTCCTCATTAGAGCCCTGCTTATGAAACCACTCCCATACAGATTCACTCTGCACTGGACAAATGAACAGCTATTTCTTCAGTATAACATAAGGTAGGAATCTGCAACATAGTTTGTTAAAATGCCTGCAATGTACATACAGTAGATCACCCAGAGGGGAATGTTGTTTTCTCAACAAAAGTGGAGTCACTCTTTAAGTACTGTTCTAATATAGTCACTGATTTCTCTGAGACCATCCAAGTTTTATCTCGTGTTGAGCCCTGATCTAGGGGAATGGCGTTGCCCTGAAATGAGTTGCCCTGAAGTGCATTGGCTGTTTTTTTTTTGTTTTTTTTTTTACAAACAACTAAAATGATCTTATATTCTTTCATCTAAGTTTGGTCTACAGCTCATTTAAGTATTTTTATGGTTTGATCTACAGCTGGGTGCCCAAATAGTAAGCTATGACTAAACCTCTTGCCCAGCTCCTTCTGCTTGATGCCTATGTTGCTGTTTTACTATATTTAAAGAGTAACGTCACTTTCGTTGAGAAAAAATCATTCCCCTCTGGGTGATCTGTGTACATTGCAAGAATTATAACAAACTTCGTTGCAAATTCCAACCTTTTGTTATTCTGAAGAAATCACTGTTTGTTCCTCTTTGCCTCTATGCTGAGTGAGTTTAATGATAGTGCTTTCCTAATTATCAATCAGCTGTGCAGCTGCAGGCAACTAATGAGGAAATCTGCTAGGCCTGCATCCCTTTAGACTTGTTCCTATTGGGAGTATCTCACCAAAAATGTAATTTTTATTGCAGGTGATGCCAGACTCGTATCTTAGGCAGACTTCTGGGAAAATAGGTAAGCTAATCACACAAGTAGGAAATGATGTTTCCGGGGTGTGTTCAGTACACATTCTGTATATAGAACGCCTCCAGGTGGCCATAGTGCATTTCCCAGAAAATGAAGGAGCTGCAGATTGAAAACGAAAGGTCATTTTTAATAACATTCAATTACAATATGACTTGTGTCGCAATTGTATACGCCATATTATTTTTTCTATATTTGCTATTTTTTTCCCCCACTAAAGTGGAGTTACCCTTTAAGAATAATGATGATTTTGTTTTATTTTATTTTAGTGGATCTTCTTCTAATACTGCTGGGAAGCCTTTGAGGGAAGCCTTGGTGTGTGTAGGAACCACTTCACCAGATTTACAAAGCTTGTTTGAAGTTTTCCTTCATATGTCCAAATGTGCAAGTTTGAAAGTTCCCCTTATGTCGTTGTAGATTTGTATTGATGTATGTGTCCTTGTTGCAGATTTTCCCTTACATACTGTCTGCTAAAAGCTTTGCCATTGTGGCAGGAAGTACTCCATCTCCTCTATCTCCTTCCCATTGAGGTGAAATCACCCCCTTTTTTTATCGTTTATATCTTTTTTATTATACCGCATATGTTAACGCTGTGTTCAGTATAACATTAACT
>BLSH010291684.1:32667-43467 GCA_018402905.1 Glandirana rugosa | reverse complement strand
GAGAGGGGAAGTTGCAGGTAAGTGGATGGGAAGACGGAGCCAGGTGCACAGAGGAGAGGGGAAGTTGCAGGTAAGTGGATGGGAAGACGGAGCCAGGTGCACAGAGGAGAGGGGAAGTTGCAGCCAGGTGGATGGGAAGAGGGAGCCAGGTGCACAGAGGAGAGGGGAAGTTGCAGCCAGGTGGATGGGAAGAGGGAGCCAGGTGCACAGAGGAGAGTATAAACATTTTTTATATATATTTTTTATTTTGTAATAATTATATTATCATTATTATTTTTTGCCTTCAGGTAACTTTTTTTAAGGTAACTAAGATTTTTCTATTTATCTGTATGCTTCTTGCTGCTTGTTTTCTTCTGTCAGCTTATCAGAGGAGATGCCAAGCCGACGGGAACAACCTGTATAGGGACAGAGCAGTTGGTGGGCATACTGTAGGTGGGGCAAAGGCGGGACATAGGCAGGAGTGGGCGACGCTTCACAGACAGATAGTGAGGGGGAGTGGGCAGAGCCTTGGCGGGACTTCTGTGATGCTTGAGATGCCAGAACTTTTCATGGACTGTATAAGCACCTCCCCCAGTGATGTAATAATGGCACATTGTAGTCTTTTCAGAACGGCATCACACAATAGAGGACAACTGAGGCATTTAGAAACAAAGGAATCTGCGTTGTCTCCTGATTAAAGGAAGTGAACATGAGAGCTTTCAGCTGCCGGGTATCTCAATATCCTTACTAATATTTGCAAAACAACCAATGAGATGTTTAACCGAATATAGAGTTGCATCATATATTGATTTTTTTTTTTTTTTAAAGATTGAACCCCAATGAAATACGTATGTTGTTTCTCTGTCCATTCAGTTTTGAGATTTACACAGCTCTGCCACAAAGCACAGACCTGTCTAACAGGACAGGGGACCAGATTGTTCTCTGTTGCAGTTAAGTAACTCTGAAAGGTCTTGTCCCTCCCTCAAGACTGCGACTGGACAAGCAGCAGACTGATGCACTCATATATTGGTCACTCTGCTTTCTCCCCCCTATCAGCGTGCCCTTTGTTAGCACCACAACACCACTGATTGGTTCTTTGTTCTTCTTCTTTCACTCCTAGTCTGAGCTCTTCTGTAGTGAGGATATAAGCGGCGGATACCAAGGCAAATGCAAGTATGTACACTACTTGCATTAAAAAGTACATTTCATGATGTATTAAACAATACAGATGTGCATTATTTTTGTTTTCTTTATATCTGGCTGAAGTGCAGCTTTAATGTAGATAGTTAAGAATTAGGTTGTCCCCTTGGCATTCAGATTTTAGAATGCAATTTTAAGGCACCTCATCCCAAAATTTAATGTGTAAGTATAGAGCGGGGTTCCCTAAGAGGATTATGCGGTGCAAGGGAGTAGAGTCCAGAACACAGAAAAATTGTAAAAACAATGAAGCTTTATTGTGACACAATGTCAATTAAAAAGGACAAAGAAATACTTTACAAATACAATAAATAAATTGAGATGCTGGTAATACAGAAATATGAGATGGGGGTTACCCAAATGGTGGTTAACAATAAAATGGTCATGTTGTTATCCCGACATGTTTCGCCTTTGCAGGCTTCCTCAGGGGATCTGAATGACCGCCACCAAATATGTGCAGGGCATACACCCAATCACATGTAAGGGAGGCACAGCAGAGTGTGCCTTGGTACTTGCGCCCCCACGTATTGTCTTTTATTATGTGACGCATACTGGACTTTACTTGCAGGGCTGCCAACCTCCCGCAGCGTTTTTTACTGGCAAAACATGGAACATTTACTGGCGGAGCACATTTTTTACTGACAACCTGAACTTCTATTAAAAACTAAGACAATTGATATTTAAACACAACATGGAAACACTGACAATCCCCATATCAAGTAGTTTGCCCTGTTTACACTTAAAAAGTCAGCACAGCATGACAAATGATCAGACTTTGATATTTATAGACAGTTGTAAAAATCACTGATTTTTACAAACTGTCAGTAAATTTACTGGCGGTTGGCAACACTGTTTACACGTCTCCTGCAGTTGTAGAGTGCAGGCCCCCGTCAGGTTGCAGGTTTGCTGTGCCTCCCTTATTGTATTTGTAAAGTATTTCTTTGTCTTTTTTAATTGACATTGTGTCACCATAAAGCTTCATTGTTTTTCCAATTTTTCTGTGTTCTGGACTCTACTCCCTTGCACCGCATAATCCTCTTAGGGAACCCCGCTCTATCCTTACACATTAATGTAGATAGTGTCCATGGCAGTAAAGGCAGCAGAAGACAAATTTATTTTAAAATCCTTGGATCCCATTCAGTCACCATGCAATTGCAACATGCTGACCTTTGCCTTGTGTTCCTCTCTAAAGTATTCTGCATTTTGTTAAACAGCATATTATTTTGGGCAATTGGATCTCCTTAGCACTCCACAGTTGCAGAACCAGAAGTGAGACTTCCTTTTCATTATCTTCTGCTTACATAATCATCCAGCTTTGATAGATAAATGCTACCAGCACTCACCAGATGTGTTGACCTCAGAATAGGAAAAGAGGTCAGATAAGCATATTATTTAAAAGAGAAGTATGGGGGTTTCTGTTTTTTGCAGATTTTTACCTAGGTGGATGCAGCATTGGTCCGATGTTGCATCTGTCCCCTGGCGCCTCTAACATTGAGAACCAAGTGATCAAACACCGCTGATCGCTCGGTTCTTGGAGCTCCCCGAGCAGAGAGCTGCTGGCTGTCAGTCACCGGCTCTCTGCTGTGCCCCCTCCTCGCTCACTGAAGGGCTGTGCTGTGGAAGGGACGGGAGCGGCCGGTTCAGGCTGTCAGCGGCTCGCTGAGAGGCTGAGCCGGGTGCCAGTCCAGGCATGTGAGCGGATTCTGACCCCAGTGTCACGATCTTGGCTGAGCCTGGACCGGCTCTGTGATCCACAGGTGAAGTACAGCCAAACAAGCTTTGGCTGTACTTCTCCTTAAAGAGCTTCACTTGTGAAGATCACCAGTGTCCTTATGTAATTCAAGTGCAAACTCACCGAACTGCAAGACCTCACTGCATTTATAGCGGTCAATATGTACTGAAGACTCCCAGCAGATGGTACATTTCAGAAAATTTCTCCAATAGGGATAGCTCTCCCGATATTGTGATCATAAAAAGAGAGGGGACGCTATTGCAGCAACATTATTAAAAACCAAGCAAGGTTATTAAAACCAATGAATAAAAACTATAAAAATCAGCAACAGTGCTCCCCAGCTCCTGTAGTGACCTCCAGTCTCCTACAGTGCCCCTGCAAAGTCCCCACCTTCTAGAGAGACCTCTATCCCCCTCCAGAGAAACATCCCCCACAACTGCCCCAAGCTCCCTCCAGACATCTCATTCCTCACAGGCCACCAAGTCTGCTGCAGAATCCCCTAACCCCCTCCACAAACCCCATCCCTGTGATACCCAGCCCCATCTAGAGCCTTCAAGTATCTTAATATATACTGTATTTCATATTCCCATACTTTTAATGTGTGAGCATAAACAACTTTTTTTTTTAAGGTTGGGGTATGGGAATTTTTGGAAAAATTTACCAGGCACTAGTCTCAATAAGGTTGAAAACCACAGCCTTAGCTGTTTCACCCAACTAAGGCTCCTTTCACACGGGCACCTCCATGCAATGGATTCTGCTTGCTCAGCGGGGGATTGCTCAGAGTGGACATGGACACAGTCCCGCTCTCCTCTATGGGGAAATCGGATGGAAACAGACCGCCTGTCCATTTCCATCTGATCCTATCCGATCCGTTCCACCAGACATGTGTCCACTGACATCTGCTGCTCCATAGGGGAGACTGGAAGGTCCGATCTTGTCCGCCCGAAAAACTGACAGGCATACCTGTTTGGACAGCTCGTGTGTAAGGGCCCTAAAAGTCATACTGGCTAATGTCAAGTGATATATTTGAGATAGTAACGGATATAACCATTTTTTCTCTGCATTGTGCAACTTTTTGACTAAGCAAAGTGACGCTCTTTCCACCTCCTCACTGCAGAAGTCTACTCTGGGTCAGTTATGGTGTTGGATGCTGTGTAGGTGCTTAACCAGATAGATGATGTTACTGCTTCTCTGCATGGCAGTATTTGGGCCTGGTGATTGGCCATAGAGCCCTAAGTACTGTCACATGGGGGAGGTCACATACTCCACCAAGAGCAATGGATCATTGGGTTCCAATGTATTGGGTCTCTGAATGAGCATGGATTGGTGAGTATAACTTGCTTTGGTGGGGAAGGAGGGTATCAGCATGCACTGTCGCTCTGCCCTCAAGGGACATATTAATGGTAAACTTGGTACAGTTCTAGTTCCTTTGGCATATTCTGTAACACCTTCCCTTTTCTTATTCTGCAATATTACAATATACCGGTGTGTGTGTATATACAGTATATATACATATACATATATATATATATATACATACTGTATTGTGGGAGATTAGCTTGTAGGGATCAACTTTCCTGCAGAAAATAGTAAGCGTGTCGGCAACTTTCTTTAAAATCTGGCGGCTTGCCAGGTTTATTGGTAAAAGGTTAAAAACAAATAAAACAGAAAATAAGTCCTTGCTGTCCAGTGCTAAACTAAACAGTATAGTTTCCTCACTATACGGAGTGGAGCTGGCCCCTGACACCCACAAAACATAAGCCAAAATGCAAACCTTGTCTTTTAAAGTCCAAACAGAGCTCCCTCAGATCCCTCTCTGACTTCCAGGTCAGAGCTAGAGTGTGTTTTCTTCCTGGTTATTTAAGCCACCTGCTGGTGGACTCCAGTGGACTACAAACTCCGGACCGGACCTTACTATATTTAATCCAGTCCATATGAACGCATACGAGGCGTCAGGTAGCATCCGTCTACCACTTCGCCTCGCATACCATCACATACCCTCCCCCTCTGCTCAAGCCCCTGTGGCTGAGCAACTGTCCCAACCATACATTGGACCCAGGAGAGGGCATCCGCATTGTTCTGGAGTCTTCCCACCCGGTGTTCCACTGTGAACTTAAATGGCTGTAAGGCCAGGAACCACCTAGTCATCCGACTATTTTCCTCCCTGTTGTCACACATCCACTTTAGGGGGGCATGGTCGGTGACTAGCCTAAACGACCTTCCTAAAAGGTAGTACTTTAGCATCTCTAAGGCCCACTTGATAGCCAGGAACTCCTTCTCCACAATGGCATAGTTCCTCTCGTGCCTGTTAAGCTTCCTGCTAAAGTAGACAACCGGGTGCTCCTCACCGTCTCTGATCTGGGACAGAACCGCACCTAGTCCCACCTCAGAGGCGTCTGTTTGTACAACAAACTCCTTTGTGAAGTCCGGGGTCACGATCACCGGTTGTACACAAAGGGCTTGCTTCAACTTCTGGAATGCCTTCTCGGCTTCAGGATTCCACTTAACCATGCCCGACCCTCTCCCCTTCGTCAGATTGGTCAGAGGGACGGAACTGCACCTAGTCCCACGTCAGAGGCATCTGTCTGTACAACAAACTCCTTTGTGAAGTCCGGGGTCAGGAGCACCGGTTGTACACAAAGGGCTTGCTTCAACTTCTGGAATGCCTTCTCAACTTCGGGATTCCACTTAACCATGCCCGACCCTCTCCCCTTCGTCAGATTGGTCAGAGGGATGGCAATGGTGGCAAAGTCAGGTATGAACCACCTGTAATACCCTGTAATCCCCAGGAAGGCACAAACCTATTTTTTATTCACCGGTTCGGGCCATTTTTGAATTGCCTCATTCTTATTGGTCTGGGGCTTGATCAGTCCCCGACCAATAACATACACAAGGTTTTTGGCCTCCTCCAGGCCTATGGCACACTTTTTTGGGTTGGCTGTTCAACCTGCTATCCTAAGAGAATCTACGACTGCTTGTACTCGGGGCAGATGCAATTCCCAGTCTGGACTGTGGATGACCACATTATTCAAATAGGTGGCTGCATAGGGGCAACGTGGCCTCAAGGTTTTGTCCATCATTCTCTGGAAGGATGCAGGTACCCTATGCAGACCACACGGCATTCGCTTGTACTGGAAGAACCTCTCGGGGGTAGAAAAGGCCGTTTTTTCTTTTGCTGACTCTGTTAGGGGATCTGCCAGTAGCCCTTAGTTAGGTCTAGGGATGTTATGTACCGGGCACCTCCCATCCTGTCCACAAGTTTGTCAACCCACGGCATTGGGTGTGCGTCAAACTTAGACACATTATTCAGTTTCCTGAAATCGTTACAGAACCTGATAGTGCCATTGGGCTTTGGTTAAACTAACAGTATAGTTTCTTCACTATACGGTGTGGGGCTGCCCCCAACACCCACAAAACATAAGCCAAAATGCAAACCTTGCCTTTTAAAGTCCAAACAGACACAGAGCTCCCTCAGATCCCTCTCTGAGTTCCAGAGCTAGAGTGTGTTCTCTTCCTGGTTATTTAAGCCACAAACTCCGGACCGGAACCAGCCCTGCCATGGTGGCTGTTAAAATCCGGACTGGACTCTGTTTAATCCAGTCCATATGAACGCATACGAGGCGAAAGGTAGCGTCCGTCTACCACTTCGCCTTGCATACCATCACAATATATATATATATATATATATATATATACACATATATATGTTGTAATGTGGTAGGAAGTATAGTGGCCCCTGTGAGATGCAGAAATGTAGCTTTCTCAAACATTTGTGTTCACTCCACAATTTGCATAATATAGCCACGACTCTTCAATTCCACTGGCTTTGAAGTTCATACACCACTAACAGTAAAAATGTACAAAAAACTTGGAAAAAAAAATGAGAAAAAAAGTTGTAAAAATGAAAACATTTTATTTATATGATACACAAGAAAAAAAAGTAGAACTAATTTTAATTAAAAATCAATACTTTTTTCATGGAGTATTGTAAGTAGAATAACATTTTTTGGGCTTAAAAATAGTTTTCCTGTAATCTGTTTTTCATAAAATCCTTCTTGTCCAAATCTCTCTTTTTCCCCTTCACTTGCTTTTGTTTGGAACAAACATTACACTACAAATCCCATAGTCCATCTCGGGAGCGAGCCTCCCCGCTGCCTGTTAAACATTCCACTGTAGAACACTTTTCAGAGGACACCACAAATGTAAACAGGTCCTTGCTTTCTTCATATGTCCTCTCTCTGCATTGTGTAGAACATGTAGACCCTTTCTTTTTTTTCCAATAAAAATTTTATTAGAAATTGCAAGTAACAGAGGTGATACAGAATAACGAGTTTGCACCAATAAAAGTGTACATGTTTCGGGCAGATAGAGACAATAAAAGGTAGGCTAGCTCCGCATAGTATCTCAGAGAGAGCCACGGTACATAAAGCCACATATGATCTGTATCATAGACATAGTAACAAATAGAGGTATAACCGAAGGTAGATAAAAAGTACATCAATAACTAAACAAGTACCTCCAAATCTAGATGGTTCGCGGTCACCTGGGCTCACATCCTTAGAACATCAGGTAAGGGCCGGTTCACACTGCAGCGGGGCGGAGCGGCGCGACTTCGCGCCCTGTTCACATCTAGGCGAATTGTCAGGCGACTTGAGTCGCCTGACAATTCGCCTCAATGCTGTGCAAATGGGACCGTTCTAATAGGAGCGAATCGCTTCGCTCCGCATTAGAAAAATGGTCCCTGCACTATTTTTAGGGCAATCTCAGGCGGCTTGCATTGACTTCTATGATAGAAGTCTCCTAGCAAGCCGCTTTGAGATCGCCTGGAGCGCCGCATCGCGCCGCTCCGCGCCGCTCCGCCTCGCTACAATGTGAACCGGCCCTAAGGGTGTAGATTGAACTGTGATTCAAGTGCCGTAGAGTTGTTAAGGTTCCTTCCACTATTTGGAGTCCAATTGAAGTATGTTAGTGTAAGGTTTGGAATTGCATGTGGTCTCTATAACCATTCTCCCCATTACGTGAGTAAGAAGCATTATACTGGTCCCGTGTTCGGCAGCCCGGCGCATAGGTAGATAAGTGAAATTCATTAAACTGGTCAGGGTGGGATATGGGAAGGCAAGAAGATGGGGATGGGGGAAGTGACGGGGTGAAGACAGGCTATGAGGGGGGATATAAGGGGGAAGGGACGGGGAAAAGAATAAATAAAAAAAAATAATAATGCTTGGGAATAGGGATGGGTATTAGCCGCCTCTCCCGTCACCACGACAGCCCAGGGAAGACCGAGAGGTTTAATCAACAGGTCGCTAAAATGGAAAAGAAAGGAATGTAGACCCTTTCTAATAACTGTAACAAAATTTTGTGATGAACATAATGGAATGTTTCAGCATGCTGTGAGCTAGGTTATCTGTTTTTAGTCTCACACAGAAAGGGTAACAATCCTACAGTTGTTTCGATAATTTTGTAAATTCCGCATTAATACATTTTGAACATATACAGCACCTTTTTTAAAAATTGTACCCCTTTCCATTGAAAAGCCATCTTTGAGCTCCAGTCAGGTGCTTTGGTTGAGCTGATGTAATCAGTCTGCTGCAGGAAGGAGAAAGCTTGACCTCAGTCTCCTTTTTCCAGATTTTATGCCCTCCTGATGATGCCAATATGGTGAAACATGTCAGAGACATATGGTGAAACAAGTCAGAGACTTTCTCCGCATGGCTAGTTTGTCCCAGTCCACACTGTTGAGTTTGGGTCTAAAATGTTTCTCTGCACCTCGTTTTTCTATTTTTTTTTAATAAGACCACTCTGGGAAGATATTGCCTCCTTCTCTGTCCCAGTGACACCTATACAAGAATTGGAAGGGTGTAGTTGTCCCCGGAATATGAAAGCACAGACAGAAATAAAAGCATTGTCAGATGTTCTCGCCTTCCCCAACTCTATTAAAGTTAGATTTGTTTGTCAATGTCCCATTGGAGAGATTTCCCTTTCTCACCAGGAGCACAAATGACAGTAACAACCTCAAAGTAAAAATTGGGCTTCAATTTTTTTTTTTGGGACGGAATTATTCCCTTTCGTCATTTGCCAAAATATAATGTTTGCCTCCTTATGCTTTTTAAGTCATCCTTTGAATTTCAAATGAGCTCCTCTGTGTATGATTTGAATAGAGTTTGTACTGCTTGGTGGAACAGACCTTCGCCATGCCATTTACAGGTACATGGGCGAGGTCTACACTCTTCTCCTTATACATAAGATCAAAGTCATCAATGAAAAACCAATCTAGATAAAATGCTTCATTCAAATGGTATTGTATAAGCTGAGTAGATATCAGAAGTTCCAATTAGCCAACCTTTTCACAAGCCATCATGTCTCCTTTCTGTAAAATAGGTTTAACTCGTCTTGACATAATCATACAGGATTACAGCAAGTGGAATTATTATGAGCCCAGATAGTACCAGTCGGATAATATTTTGCAGTTTATAGACATCTTGCTTTTCCTTTTTTCCTAGAAAAATTAAAGAAAACATCAATGATTTATAGCAATACATATGATCTATCTTACATGTAGAATTATTTGTGAACAAGCACATGTAGGAATGATTACATCATATTGAACGATGACATCATACATCTATTTATATAGCATAGCAAAATAACTCACTGGGCAGAGACCATGTCACCACCACATATTGTTTGTTTTCTCTGAAACTTCCCAAAAGTTTTTTTTTTTACAAATAATATGGTCAAAAAAGTAGCCCCAATACCAAAGCTGTATCTGAAGGCCACACATAATTGAAGGCCACACGTTGAGACCATGGGTGTGATATATACATACATTGGGGGCTTATTTTGATTCCCCCTATGGACCCCCCTCATTTCCCCCTATCTGTATGGCTTCTACCTGTGTATGTGGATCATGTAGAATACGCCACATATATACATAACCAATATATGTTAGGATATCACCTTACAAAAACCCTCCCTTTGACTTCCTATAGGAGTTTATCCCCCATATCTCCGTTCCGGTCCTCGTGGGCAGTCACAGTTGTTTGCTGGCTTTGGCTCCTATACTCATCAGAGCCCGGTAAAATCCTTCTGGATTGGAGGACTCTGGAGAAGTCAGACTAATTACGAATCCTTGTTTTTTTTTAATCCAATTTGGGTGAGCTTAATGATTTCTATGTTTGAGAGTATCCCTATGGACACACATATTTGCCTCTCTGTATACCATCTAAACAATATACATTATTATTTACCTTGTTACCCTTGTACAATGATTAATGTGATTATTAATGTATAATTTACTTTGTAGAAATAACATTGTGTGGCAATACAGTATTCCCCTGAGGAAGATAGAACACAAATCATCATATCGAAACATGTTGGGAAAGAATACTATAACCACCAGTCGATTTGCTACCCTCACCTTGTGAGTGGCATTTGTATTGTGTATAGAGTTGAGCGAACACCTGGACGTTCGGGTTCTGCTGGTCCGTCCGAACTTCGGGACAAAGTCCGGGTCCGGGTCCGGACGGAACCCGAACGCTCGCACGGACAACGACCACCAATATCATAAGAAAGGGTTGTACAAAGCTATACTACTAAACACAAGATAGAAGGAGTCCCCTTATGACATAACGGTGTGTTACAATAAAGATGTTTCATTTAATATGTAATTATTAGTGTAATTAGTAACATGTTCCCATTGTTCCATTTATTATTACATATAACAAATCTACCATATGTCTCTCCGTTTATACACACAGGTATCCCTATGAGAGTTTGTATCTTTAGTAATTCGAGTGGGTTTAACCTAATTTTTTTTTGTTCCTAAGCATTAATCAGACTGAAGAGGTCTCAGGAGGTTAGGTCTTCCTAAAATGGCCCGAGACTACTCATAT
>BLSH010291684.1:0-14775 GCA_018402905.1 Glandirana rugosa | reverse complement strand
GTGTCACTGGCTGCATAACTGGCCACACCTGTGTCACTGGCTGCATAACTGCCCCCGCCTGTTTCACTGTATACTGTGCCCTGTGATGCAGAGCTGTATACTGTGTCCTGTGATGCTGAGCTGTATACTGTGTCCTGTGATGCTGAGCTGTATACTGTGTCCTGTGATGCTGAGCTGTATACTCCTGACACAATATGTGGAATACAGGGGACAGTGTGGGTGGATTCTATAAGGGGCGGGGCTTATTAGAAGTAGGAGGGGTCAAAATGAAGGGGCCCCCCCATCCGAAAACTTCACCAGCCACCACTGGCGCTACACACTATATTAAAGCAGAATTAAAACCCCAATACTTACCTCTGCTTCAGTGGTCCGAGGTCCTTTCCTGGAACTGGAATCTTCTCCATGACTTCTTCTGGGTTCTGGTCTTGATTGGCCGTCACGGAATGAGATAACTGTGAGCGAACAGGTAGGTTTATTTTATTGCAGAACAACCATTGCAATAAAGAACATGTCTGCTCACAGTTTTTTAATGAAGACTTTAGTTCTGGTTTCAAAATAATTGGCAGCAGTCACTCACCACCTTTAAGCCTCTGCTTAAAACGGTTCTTTAGCCTTTTGGATAAAAAATTATACTGTAGCTGATGATTTTTCAGAAAAGGATGGTCCAACGCTAAGCTCTCCCGAACCGTCTTCTGGTCCCTGGCACCGGTATGTTTACTATGGGCTGTGATTCTGCGTGGCTTCACAGCCAGCGTATGCTCGAGCTGCACTGCACTTTGTAAATGGTCCCGCAGCCTTCTGGGACCTGTGATGTGTCCCAGAAGGTTGTGGATGCCCGGAAGTGGGAGTGGGTACCTGTCAAACCTTGCACCCGCTCCCCCTCCCCAAATGAGTGCCAATAATTGAAGAGGAGGTGGGAAGGAGGGCATAAAGCAGAACTTTCCCTTTAGGGTGAAGTCGCTCTTTAATCTCAAAATATTATTGTAAACATTTTGTCTGATGCAGTTATTCAGACTGCTGAACTCACCATTCTTATAGACATATAGACTAACCGGGTCACTACGTTCACTGTTATCGATCTGGCATTGGTAACTTCCACTGTCTTGAAGGAGGGCAGAATTAATGTAAATGCTCTGATGTCTTGCACTTTGTTGAACACCATTTTTGTACCACTTGTATTTTTCATTCCTTGTCTCTGTTGATTCCTTGTTACACCTGATAGTGATTTCTTCATGCTGGAATATCTTGTTCCAGTTTGGAGTGAAGGTCACAAAAGGTTTGTTTATTGCTCCCGATACACAGTTATCTGGTGAAATGTAATAACAGACTTGTTACACTGTCTTCAATGTCTGTGTGGACACCTGAACATTACACTTATATGAGCTTGTTGGCCACCCCATTCCAAAATGATGGGCATTATTATGAAGAGGCCCACCTTTGTGGCTATAGCAGCCTCCACTCTTCGGGGAAGGCTTTTAACCAAGATAATTCAATGTCTGTGGGAATTTTGTCCATTTAGCTAAAAGAACGTGTGTAAGATTGGGTTAATGGCGTTGGATGAGTAGACCTGGCTCACAATTCATCCCAAAGGTGTTCAGTAGGGTTGAGGTCAGGGCTCTGTGCAACCACTTGAGTTCTCCACATCAAACCCATCAACCCGGGTCATTTTGGAGATGGTTATCTATACAGGGACACAGTCATGCTGGAAAAGGGTTTTTCCCACACTGTTACCACGAGGTCTGAAGCATACAATTATCTAATATGTCTTTGCATGCTGTAGAACTATTAGTTCCTTCCACTGGAAAAACCTGAACATAATCATATGGATGGGGACACACATATTTCTAACCATATAGCGGGTGGGAAGGTCATGTGTGTACAAAACTTTGGCCATAGAGCACAACTCTCATTTTTCTTTAATATCTGGAAACTATCCTGGGGTTCATTCATTTTTTTTCTGATTTTGCCCTAACGTGGACTTGTTCACAGATCTAAAAAAATGTTGGCCAGAATGCTGGAGAGGCATTCTGTTTGTGTATTATGGCGAATATGTTCAGATGTCCATTTAACAATGTGAAAATATACAGTATTATACCAATAGATGTTTCATTCAATAAAATAAGCTAATTGTGTTGGGTAGGTTAGGGTAGCTATTGCACCAGGTGGACTTTGTAACTGCATCCTTTTGGTTTCAGTAAACTTACATCAGCTCTCGTGTTGATCAGGTGGCTCTCTGCCCTTTTTCAGGATTTATGTGTTAAAAGAAGTTCATTAGTAGGGTTTACATATACACTATATTGCCAAAAGTATTGGGATGCCTGCCTTTGCACGCACATGAACTTTTTAATGGCATCCCAATCTTAATCTGTAGGGTTCAATATTGAGTTGGCCCACCCATTGCAGCTATAACAGCTTCAACTCTTCTGGGAAGGCTGTCCACAAGGTTTAGAAGTGTGTCTATGGGAATGTTTGACCATTATTCCAGGAGCACATTTGTGAGGTCAGGCACTGATGTTGGACAAGAAGGCCTGGTTTACAGTCTCTGCTCTAATTCATCCCAGATGGGTTCTATCGGGTCAAGGTCAGGACTCTGTGTAGGCCGGTCAAGTTCCTCAACCCCAAACTCGCTCATCCATGTCCTTATGAACCTTGCTTTGTGCACTGGTGCAAACTGTTCCCACAAATTTGGGAGCATGAAATTGTCCAAAATGTCTTGGTATGGTGACGCCTTCAGAGTCCCCTTCACTGGAACTAAGGGGCCAAGCCCAACACCTAAAAAACATCCCAACACCATAACCCCCCCTCCACCAAATGATTTGGAGGGGTGACACAATACTTTTGGCAATATAGCGTTGATGAGCGAGTTTGGGGTGGAGGAACTTGACTGGCCTGCACATAGTCCTGACCTTAAACCGATAGAATACCTTTGGCGTCCGCTTATTGCGGACACTTGGGGCCACAATGCACACAGTTTCTGATAGTGGTTAGTTGTTGGCACAAAAAAGCAAAAATTAAATCTAGTCTTTTAACATTTTCACTGAAGTGTGAAATGCGACCACATTCTCATGTTAGAACCCTAGATGTCGTGTCTTGTTTTGTACATGATTAACCACTTGAAGACCAATATGTTAAAACTGCTTCCTGTCCAGACCATATTTCAGTTTTCAGCACAGTAATACTTTGACTAATAATTACTTGGTCATGCAACACTGTACCCAAAATAATTTTACATTTTTTTGAGACAGATAGAGCTTTCTTTTGGTGGTATTTACCACCACTGGATATTTTTTTTTTTTTTATAAAGGAAAAAAAACAAAATGTTTAATAAAAAGGTTTCCCTTAGTTTCTGTTACATAACTTTGCAATTAACTAATCTTTCGTCATAAATTTATGCCAAAATGTATTTTGCTACCACCAGCGTAACCATTTGCCAACCAGTAGCGTACCTGGTGCGTCACCAGTCTTTAAGTGGTTGTACCGGGATGCAGGGGAGGGCTGGCAGCCGTAGGCCTGGGGGGCAAGTCCAGTCAAGTGGCCCATTGAACCACCAAATCACTTCACCATGCATGCCCACCCAATGGGCCTAGCGGGATCCATGGTAGGGCCGGCCCTGGGCGTCCCCCTTTGCCTGCAGTTAGTTGGTGGCTGCGCCCCTGGGCCCTATTTCCTTCCTCCACAAGAAAAAAAAGTGTGAGCGGGCAGCAGCCATCGGCCATTTTAAATGTAAGTTAGGGTGGCCTGGGGGGCAATTGCCACCCTACCCTCTGGGCCAGCCCTCCCTTGCCGGGATGATGCCTGCAGCTGCAGGCAGCACCCCAGTACAGATTTTTAGAGTGGGCGGTCGGCTCTCCTGGAATAGCAATCAGATGGCTAACTAGCCACTCGATTTGCTATTACAAGCAACGGAAGAGGACGCCCCCCTCCCGCCGCTTACCATGGCTGGTTTGATAGCCTAACAAAGCTGGGATCGGCTTTGATTGACTCTCCACTATACTGGTTTCCCAGATGTAAAAAGCGCCATTTTTAAAAACTCAAAAGCATTAAAAAAATTCTGATCTTGGTGTTTTGAATGCTTGTAAGCGCAGAGGAGGGATTTGGGGGTCTCTCCATAAAGAGTACCTGTCACATGCCTATTGCTGTTACAAGGATGTTTACATTCCTTGTGACAGCAATAAAAGTGATTAAAAAAATGTAATGCAACAGAAAAAAAAAATTTAATTACT
Organism: Glandirana rugosa; assembly: GCA_018402905.1. Classification (NCBI taxonomy): domain Eukaryota; kingdom Metazoa; phylum Chordata; class Amphibia; order Anura; family Ranidae; genus Glandirana; species Glandirana rugosa. Next base: position 10,552 of record BLSH010291684.1, on the reverse strand, counting down.
CCAGCCCTCCCCCCATGATTGGCCAGAAAGGTGAAAGCATGTGTCGGTCCCCCATGCACGAAAAAAAAACAGCCATCATCCCACACATGTGAGGTATCTCCGAGAACATCAGATCATGGGCCGTAATTCTAGCACCAGACCTCCTGTAAATCTAAAGTGGTAACCTGTAAAGCAAGGATATGCAATTAGCGGACCTCCAGCTGTTGCAAAACTACAAGTCCCATCATGCCTCTGCCTCTGGGTTTCATGCTTGTGGCTATCAGAGTCTTGCTATGCCTCGTGGGATTTGTAGTTGTGCAACATCTGGAGGTCCGCTAATTGTATATCCCTGCTGTAAAGGCTTTTAGTGTCACCCCTGGATATTAAAATTTACGCCATTTGTCGCCGCTGCCCGGGTGGGGCAATTTTAAAGCGTGACATGTTTAGTATCTATTTACTCGGCGTAACATCATCTCTTATATATTACAGAAATTGGGATATGTAGTGTGTTTATTTGCACTAAAATGCAAAAAAGTATATTTTTTCCCGAAAAATTGCATTTTGAAAACCCGCTGCACGAATACTGTGTGACATAAAAAATTGCAAAACCCACCATTTTATTCTCTAGAGCCTCTGCTTTAAAAAATATATAATATTTGGGAGGTCTAAATAATTTTCTAGCAAAAATATTGATTGTTACATGTAAACAAAATATGCCAAAAAAGGCCCGGTTTTTCAAGTGGGTGCAATCTGGACTGCATGAAAAAAGAGTTTACAAACTATACAAACTACGATCGTAAAGGGTAGACATGTGTGGTTTGTTTCTTTCCGAATTAATATTCAGACAACTTTTTCATTATTAGGAGGTTTGGAAATATCCGAATACCCGAGCTACAAAATAAACTAATTTTACCAAATGCTCAAAATAACGAAACTAAATTTGTCCGAATTTCAGAAATTCAAATCGAATTTTAGATCGAACTCCAGTCGAATTCTAACTGTACACATATTGCTGAAATCAAAGACTGTGTGTGTTATTAGAGTACCATTTCAAAACAATGCTGTTTTTGTTAAGCCAAAGGTGATTTAACCACTTCAGCCCTGGAAGGATTTCCCACTTTAGGACCAGAGCACTTTTTGCGATTCGGCACTGCGTCGCTTTAACTGACAATTGGTCGTGCGGCGTTGTACCCAAACAAAATTTGCATCCTTTTTTTCTCACAAATAGAGCTTTCTTTTGGTGGTATTTGATCACCTCTGCGTCATTTCTGATCGCCGCTATAAACAAAAGAAGAGTGACAATTTTGCAAAAAGAACCAAAATTTCTTACTTTTTGCTAAAATACAAATCCAAAAAAATATATATATAGAATATATATATTGTTGGTTTGCGCAAAAGTTGGCGGGTTTACGAATGATGAGAATTCATTTTTGGGGTTTTTATTTTTTACTAGTAATGGTGGCGATCTGTGATTTTTAGTGGTACTGCGATATTGCGGCAGACATGCCAGACCATTTTGACATTTTTTTGGGACCATTGGCATTTATACAGCGATCAATGCTATGAAAATGCACTGATTACTGTGTAAATGGCATTGGCAGTGAAGGGGTTAACCTGGAGGGGGCGCTGTAAGGGTTAACTGTGTTCCCTGTGTATGTTCTAACTGTATGGGAGGCTGGGCCGGCAGAGGGAGGGGAGTGATCGCGGCTCCCATATACAGGAAGCCTGTGATCACAGCCCTTCCCCCTCTGTCAGAACGGAGATCCGTGTTTACATACATGGACCTCCGTTTTCTCACTGCGGGGGGCATCGCGGGTAGCCGGCGGCGATCGAGTCCGCCCTACCCGCTCCCTGGCTCCCCCGGAACATAGTGAGCACACGAGCGCGCCCACAGTGCGCGATCTCGCAGCCGTCGTCATATGGCGGCGGTTTGCGATAATGAGCCGCCATGCCGCCGTCAAACCGCGGTTGGCAAGTGGTTAAAGAGTCATTGTAATCATTTGATGAAGATTTTTCTTTTGATTTTTCACTTTGCCACATTGGAATTGAAAAAAAAAAAATCTAAAGTTTACGATTCGACCGATTCAAAATTTATCGATATGAACATTTCAAATCGAAAAAAACTCCGTAAATTCAAAGAAAATTCAAAAAAGACATAAAATGAATTCCGAATATGATTTTCAAATACGAATCCTGAATACGAATCCTGAATACGAATTGAATGAATCAACTGAATTTAACAAAACTAAATAACTAGATCAGTGAATCGAAACAAAACTAAACACATATTTTCGTCATGCACATGTCTAGTATGGGGATTACAAAATAGCGAGAAAGAAAATGAAACAGAAATGAGTGACAGAAAAATGACCGGGTCCATTCCACACAATGCCAAGAACACCTATGAATGGACCGTAATTCCCACCAATAAAGTGACTCTTGATGGAATTACATTCAAGTTTGGTATCCATGTTAGGTAAAAATATTTTTCAAAATGTTGTGTGTTTTTTTTTTGTAAATTCTCTTTATTTAATATTTAAGTGCATAGCACAAAACAAAGCCAAGTGGACATACCCAGGCTTGGGTAGCAACATAAAAAACAACATACAATAACAACGTAATACAAGGCAACCATTACCCTCTGACATGCAGTGCTTAACCAGTTCCCCACCGCGCGCCGTCTTTTCACGGCGGCAGTGGGGGAGCCCTGCGCGAATCGCCGTAAATAAGCGGCGATTTGCATTTGGCCACCAGGGGGCGCGCCCGCCGCACTCCAGGGGAGTGTGCCCGCGGCTCGGGCTGACCCGATGTCCGCCGGCGAGCCGCGATGAGCGGCTACAGGGAAAGAACGGGGAACCGCCGATGTAAACACAGCGGTTCCCCGCTCTGTTAGTGCCGGCATGGGAGATCTACTGATCCCTGTCACTGGGATCAGTTAGATCTCTCATGCCCATGTTAGCCCAACCCCCCCACAGTAAGAACACACCCAGGGAACACACTTAACCCCTAGCTCCCCCCCCCCAGGTTAACCCCTTCACTGCCAATGACGTTTATACAGTAATCAGTGGACATTTAAATTTCTGATCGCTGAATAAATGTCATTGGTCCCAAAAAAGTGTCAAAAATGTCCGACGTGTCCACCCCAATATCGCATTACCGCTAAAAATCGCAGATCGCTGCCATTACTAGTAAAAAATAAAAAAAAAAATAAAAACCCCAGAAATTAATTCTCACCATCCGTAAACGCAGCCACTTTTGCGCAAACCAATCAATAAATGCCAATTGCAATTTTTTATATTGCAAATATGAGGAATTATATAAATTGGCCAAAAACGGTGAAAAAAAATGTTTTTTTATATTTTTTTTTTGGATTTGAATTTTAGCAAAAAGTAAGAAATTTGGGTTTTTTTGCAAAATGGTCGCTCTTCTTTTGTTTATAGCGTTCTGGCGATCAGAAATGACGCAGAGGCGATCAAATACCACCAAAAGAAAGCTCTATTTGTGGGGAAAAAAGGACGCAAATTTCGTTTGGGTACAACGTCGCATGACTGCGCAATTGTCAGTTAAAGCAACGCAGCGCCGAATCGCAAAAAGTGCTCTGGTCCTAAAGTGGGAAATCCTTCCGGGGCTGAAGTGGTTAAAAAAAAAAAAGAGGCCACCACAGCAAGCGTTGCTGGGACATCTGGTCGACGGGACACCGGGACAGGCAAGAAAACTCATAGCGTATATTTTTACGGCAGCTAGGTGAAAACTAAGCTGTCGTGGATCATGGTCAACAAACGCCTCTCGAGGAGGGGGTGCTCTTGCCTAGGGCGCAAACTGACTGACTGGTCCCCAAAAAAGTGTCAAAAGTGTCAGTTAGGTGTCCGATTTGTCCGCCGCAATATCGCAGTCCTGCTATAAGTCACCGATCGCCACCGTTACTAGTAAAAAAATAAATAAATAAAAATATCCCATAGTTTGCAGACACTGTAACTTTTGCGCAAACCAATCAATATACACTTATTGAGATTTTTTTTTTTTTTTACCAAAAATATGTAGCAGAAAACGTATTGGCCTAAACTGATGAAGAAATTTGATTTTTTACATTTTTTTTTTTTAGAGCAGAAAGTAAAAATATTGGGTTTTCTTTTTCAAAATTGTCGGCCTTTTTTTTTTGTTTATATCGCAAAAACTAAAAAATGCAGAGGTGATCAAATACCACCAAAATAAAGCTCTATTTATGGGGGGAAAAGGACATCAATTTTATTTGGGTATATTTGCAAATGTGTGCAACTAAACCCTCTATTTTTACCTTTTTTTTGCAGGCTAGCTGGTAAGCGTGCTGAATAATTTTCTGTTTGCTTGTGATGTGCATTGCTCTTCCATGTACACCTTACCACAAAGCTAGTTATAAATTGGGGTGGTTGCCATCTTTTTGTATAGCTTGTTTGCTGGATTTGGTGTGTTGGCCAGTGTTGCCAACCTCCTGCAGCATTTTTTACTGGCAAAACATGGAAAATTTACTGGCGGAGCACATTTTTTACTGGCAACTTAAAAAATAATAGTACTCCTATTAAAAACGAAGACAATTGACATTTAAACACAACGGGGAAACACTGGCAATACCCATAGCAAGTAATTTGCCTGGTTTACACTTAAAAATTCAGCACAGCATGACAAATTATCAGACCCTGATATTTATAGACCGTTGTAAAAATCACTGACTTTTACAAACTGTCAGTAAATTTACTGGCGGTTGGCAACCCTGGTGTGGGCACATTGGATGCCATCAGCTGCCATTGTGCTCTTGGTGGGCATCTAATGTGTCCCTATGAATGGGCACCTTCCAGGCGTGTCTGCCCTAAATGTATCCAATGCTATATTTGCTCCAACTTAGTGACTCTCAGATTTAGAGTTAGGATCGCAGTACACAGAGGAGCCTGCGACTTCCACATACTTTTTCAAATGTGTGCACCTCCGTATTTTTAACATGAATTGTTAGAAAAAGCCTTTTTTTTTTTTTTTTGCAGGCTAGCTGGGAAGTGTGCTGGGAAGTGTAACTGGGCTAGGCACAGAAGAAAATGCATTTCTCTTGCAGGTTTACTGAAACATAGTAAGGATGAGTGCAACCAAAGAGTCGCACTGGGGAGAAACTGAAAGGAGACCAAAGATGCGATAAGCTGCAAATGCTTACTCAATAATAATGGCTATTTTTTAGTTTGCTAAGAATCTTTAGAAAAGGATCTATTGAGTGTGATAGTGTGAAAGATCTACATAAAAAGATCGTGTGTAAAGCCCCGATTCACACTATGCGGTGATTTTGAGGAGGAATGGTACCGCATTCCTGTTCAAATCACATGCAAATCTTCAGCAGTGCGATTTGAGCCCTTATTCTGTATGGCTCCAATTGTCCCGAATTTGCACCAAAAATGTGCCGGACCCTTTTTTTGGCCGCACCAGAATCGGATGACATGGGTGTTCACATCCATGCAATCTGATTTTGCAAATCGCAATGCGTTTCACAAACCCATTTCTGGGTGTTGTTACCTTAACCACTTGCTTACTTAAACCCCCCTCCTACCCAGACCAATTTTAGGCTTTCAGCGCTGTCGCATTTTGAATGACAATTGCGTGGTCCCGCGACGTTGTACCCAAACAACATTTTTATAATTTTTTACCCACAAATAGAGCTTTCTTTTGATGGAATTTGATTACCTCTGTGGTTTTTATTTTTTGCACTATAAACAAACAAAGAACGACGATTTTGAAAAAAAGAACAATATTTTTACTTTTTTGCTATAATAAATATTAAAAAAAATATATAAAAAGAAATGTATTAATCAGTTTTGGCCAATATATATTCTTCTACATATTTTTGGTAAAGAAAATCGCAATCGGCGTATATTGATTGGTTTGCGCAAAAGTTGTCACATCTACAAACTGTGGGAATTGATTTATGCTGCTTTTACTATTTTTTTTACTAGTAATGGCGGCGATCTGCAATTTTTATCGGGGCTGCGATATTGCAGCGGACATGTCGGACATTTTTGATACCAATGACATTTTTACAGTGATCAGAAATTTAAATGTCCACTGATTACTGTATAAATGTCATTGGCAGTGAACGGGTTAACCTGCAGGGCGCAGTGAAGGGGTTAACAGTGTTTCCTGGGTGTGTTCTAACTCTGTGGGGGCAGGGCTGGTCGGGACATAACAGATCTAACAGATTCCAGTGACAGGGATCAGTAGATCTGTTATGTCCCCCTTAACAGAACGGAGAACCACCGTGTTTACATCGGCGGTTCCCCTTTCTGCAGCTGCCACAGGTGATCGGCGGGCATCGAATCCACCCGACCCACAGGCACGCCCACGCAGCGTGCGGCGACCGTGAGAGCGCGAGTGCACGAGGGGGGGCATGCACAAGGGAGGGCGTCCATGGGCATCCTCCGAACATTTCAGCTATAGCGCAGATCTGAACTGGTTAACATACACACCCACATTGATTCGCATGAACGGGGTGCAGTTTGCATGCGGTGCGGAAGTGTGAACCAGGGCGCAATGAAATCATTTTGCTTTGAATATTGAGCTCTGATAAATGTTGAAAAGGGATTGCAGTTGCAATTAATAGATCTCTTCTGTCATGTGTGAATCTCGGTAATTTTTGCATTGGTACTAAACATCACATGAGACTTTGGGGTTGATTTACCGAAGGCAAATCCACTGTGCACTACAAATGCACTGCAAGTGCACTTGGAAGTGCAGTCACTTTAGATCTGAGGGGAAGATATGAAATGAGGGGAAGCTCTGCTGATTTCTATCATCCAATCATGTGCAATCACAAATGCTGTTTTATATTTTCCTTGCATGTCCCCCTCAGGTCTACAGCAACTGCACTTCCAAGCGCACTTGCAGTGCAGAGTGGATGTGCCTTTAGTAAATAACCCTCTTTGTCTGAAAATCTTTAGCCATTGTGATATTTTTATGGTAATAATTAAAAACAAAAATTCTTTCTGATTAAAAAGAATAAAAAAAAAAAAATTCAGTTTTAAGAGGCCTTCCCTCCAAGTCAAAAATGGATTAGGAATAATGTTCGAATTTACACTTCGCAAGGCAAAAAAAATAAGTAAAAAATGGACGTCAAAACAATACAAATACAATAAGCACAATAATAAAAAAAAACCGAAAAACTTTAAATTGATCGAAAACATAAGTTATGAATGAATGAAATATAAAGAATGATCTAATCTTTATGTGTTCCAAATTTAGGGGCAGTTGGTAGCCACAATTGGGAGATATAAAAGATATAGAAAACGTCAATACTTACAGACCAAGAAGAGCAATACCAGAGGTGACATAGTTCCTTCAGTGAAAATGAATGTCTGCTTTATCTGTGGCCAGTTTTTTTTTTCTGCTCTTTGCTTCTCATCCGCTCATCCAGACCACAACATGCAGAATGAACAGACTCGAGCCATTACGAAGAAATACAACCACTCATATCGGGCATTGTGCCAAAAGGTGCTAACATTTTACTTCCCCTGCCACAATCCTACAGATACACCTAGGGCCAGTTCTTATGAAAGCAGACTAATATGTGTTTAGCTTACATAGAAAGAAATAGGGTCACCCACAGAATAATAGCATTAACCCAAATAAATTTATGTATGATGGTAAAGCAACCCAGGACCTCAGCACTGTAGGGTCATTGTGTTATGGTTAGGGCCACCTGCAATGGGTTTATCGACGTAGTGACTGCTATTTCAGAAGAAGGTGAAGTCACGAAGAGGCCTACAGGAGGAACCACAGCATTCAGGGGGGACTAGGGATCCAACACTGGTAGAAATATCAACTCCAGAAGATCTACAGGATCCTTGGTGACATCATTGATCAAGTATGGTCATGACCATAAATGGTCAATATGACACCCAGGATTCCTGCCATCTTTCTTACCAACAGAAGCCAGGTGAGATCTGATTCATGTCAAAGAACAGCGATAGTTCTTTCACCACTAAATTACTTGTAGCCACATTAGCCAGAGATTTGTATGGGCACATATATAGCTAATTTGTTCACCCACATTGCAAACAGGTTGGGTTTAGGCTGAATGTTCAACCCAAACTCATTCTATCCATGTTAAATGATGTCTAGTAGTAGAAGCATGTGGAAGGATCCACTGAGATTAATGGGGGACCAGTGATCTGACACTCTCAGAAGTGTGAATGGGGAAAAGGTGTGTTAAATTTGGTGTTATCGCTCTCACTTTCTCATATTGGTCACTGGGAGTTCAACAGGGCACCTCATGGCAAAGAACTCTCTGAGGGTCTGAAAAAAAGAATTGTTGCTCTACATAAATATGGCCTAGGTTATAGGAAGATTGCCAAGACCTTGAAACTGAGCTGCAGCACGGCGGCCAAGACCATACAGCGGTTTAACGGGACAGGTTCCACTCAGAACAGGGCTCACCATGATCCACCAAAGAAGTTGAGTGCAGTGCTCAGCGTCATATCCAGAGGTTGTCTTTGGGAAATAGACGTATGAGTGCTGCCAGCATTGCTGCAAAAGTTGAAGGGGTGGGGGGGGGTCAGCCTTTCAGTGTTCAGATCATACACCACACACTGCATCAAATTGGTCTGCATGGCTGTTGTCTCAGAAGGAAGCCTCTTCTAAAGATGATGCACAAGAAAGCCCACAAACAGTTTACTGAAGACAAGCAGACTAAGGACATGGATTACTGGAACCGTGTTCTGTGGTCTGATGAGACCAAGATATACTTATTTGGTTCAGATGGTGTCAAGCGTGTGTGGTGGCAACCAGGTGAGGAGTACAAAGACAAGTGTGTCTTGCCTACAGTCAAGCATGGTGGTGGGAATGTCATGGTCTGGGGCTGCATGAGTGCTGCTGGCACTGGGGAACTACAGTTCATTGAGGGAACCATGAATGCCAACATATACTGTGACATGCTGAAGCAGAGCATAATCCCCTCCCTTCGGAGACTGGGCCCCAGGTCAGTATTCCAACATAACGACCCTAAACACACCTCCACGATGACCCCTGCCTTGCTAAAGAAGCTTAGGGTAAAGGTGAAGGACTGGCCAACATGCCTCCAGACTTAAACCCTATTCAGCATCTGTGGGGCATCCTCAAACGGAAGGTGGAGGAGCACAAGGTCTCTAACATCCACCAGCTCTGTGATGTCATCATGGAGGAGTGGAAGAGGACTCCGGTGGCAACCTGTGAAGCTCTGGTGAACTCCATGCCCAAGAGGATTAAGGCAGTGCTGGAAAATAATGGTGGCCACACAAAATATTGACACTTTGGGCCCAATTTGGACATTTTCACTTCGGGGTGTACTCACTTTTGTTGCGAGTGGTTTAGACATTAATGGCTGTGTGTTGAGTTATTTTGAGGGGACAGCAAATTTACACTGTTATACAAGCTGTACACTCACTACTTTACATTGTAGCAAAGTGTCATTTCTTCACGGTTGGTTCACACAGGGGCGATCCGACTTCAGTTGTGACTTTCCAAGGCGATTTTAACACAACTTCAGAGCGACTTTGTGCAGCTTACAACGTGACATAAAGCGACCTCCATGACAGGCGACTTTGCCTGTGGCCAATCAGAGAATCAGTGCTCTGTTGGAGGGAAGGGGTTGCCTGGATAATTCATAGTAAATTCTTCTCTTTTTCCTGTAAATTTGCTTCAATATAGATGGGGATCCGACTTGGAGGCGACTTCTATTGAATCCTATGGGCACAAGTCAAATAGAAGTCGCCTTGAAGTAATACGGGAATCTTTTCTGAAGTCTGAGCAACTTCAGTAGCGTACATTAAGATGGCTCTCATTCACTTCAATGGGATTTCTATTGTTAAATGACTTGGGGCGACATAAGACGGATCCCAAGTCGCTGTAATGTGAACCAAGCCTCAGTGTTGTCACATGACACAATATAATAAAATGTTTACAAAAATGTGAGGGGTATACTCACTTTTGTGAGATACTGTATGTAAAAAACATAAAGTCAAACATATAATATATTGTATTAATGCTTGCAAGTCTGTAGATGTGGTGGCTGCATTCATTTTATTTTTTCAGATCTTTTTTCCTTTGTTTTCACCAGGTAATCCTGTGAATAATACACTTCCTGTCCCGTCTACCTTTATTCCTTCTTTGCATCTATGGGGGCAGCCATGGTTGTACCTCAAACATATCTGCCTTTTGTTCATTTCAATAATAAAGATATGGTTCTTTGTAGTTTATTTGAAGTTCACAGGAAGTGGCATTGATGCATTTCTGGCAAGATCAAGAAATATTTTCTGCACTTGCTAAAAATGGTCTTAACCTAAGAAGTGACAATTAATTCAGCCACCATATCTACGTACTGGTAAGCTGCAAAGTATTACATTTTTGTTTTAGGGTTTAGATAAACTTTGAACATGTTGCATAGTGTAAGGAGCATTCTTCCCACTTTCTACAAGTCTATGGAACATTCTTCCCAATGAGCACACGTGTAAGGAGCATTCTTCCCAATGACCACAAGTCTAAGGAGCATTCTTCCCAATGACCACAAGTCTAAGGAGCATTCTTCCCAATG
>BLSH010291671.1:109409-121659 GCA_018402905.1 Glandirana rugosa | reverse complement strand
GAAGTATTCTTAGCGACAAGGAGGCGTCCCGCAACCGCTATTTATCTTATTATGTGGGAAGGGACTCTACCCCGGGGAAGGGACTCTACCCGATGGACCTTCTTGGACCTCTAGGGAGAGTTACATAAATGACTTTGGTGACGACCCGTGTCTCCGGTCTCTACGGGTGCAACATGTCAGACATGACACGAATTACAGAGTAACCCAAGTGTGACGACACCACGCCCTTGGGACGTTGAAGTGACGCCCAAGGGCGTAGCGTCCAAGTGTGACGGTATTCGCTTGAAACCCCTCACAGTTATGTTACAATTACTGTGGGGGTTTACTCATGCGTATAGCGTGACGCTTGACGTTTGAGCGTGTCCTTAGCCTAGCGTACCACACCTTGGTGGTCCACACCATGCGATCCGATTCCTGTGCGAGTTTGCAGTTCGCAGTGCGATATGCGTACTCATTTGGGGGTGTCATTAACATTGTATTGACACTCCCCAAAGTTCGCTTATGGCAGTGTGAACCTGCGATGCGGGAACCCGCAGTGAAGTTGCAGGGTTCCCGCACCACAGCAGTGTGAACCCAATGAGACATTAAGCACAGTACAGACTGTACAACGTGGGCATCTCTGGCCTCTGTGCCCAGCAGTGGTTTCAGTAAATACATTGAGAGGGATCTCCAGGTTCTTCCAGGTAGCCCATCTCAGGGAAGGGGCCCCATCTCAGGGAAGGGTGTATTATTCTATTTATCGCCAACGCCCTGCGGAGGAACAGCGATTCTTATGAAGCGGGGTCACGTGGTTTAACTGTAATATACTGACACAGGAGTAAAATGTTACCTAACTGAAGGAAAAGAAATGCCTTCATGTAAAAGAAAAAAATACTTCCCACACCCAAAACAAAGCGATAAAAGGCAGACATGTCACAATGCGGGACGGATCGCATCTTCTCCCACGTCTACATAAAAGATGATTTATCAATCTCTGATTCACCACACAATCATCCCCGGAGTCTGGAGTGACTCAGAGCACAGATCACACATGAAAAGAGGTGGCTGGGTGTTTTATAAGGATCTAGGGTTTCCCCAGGACAGTCCCCGTCTGTCCTCCATCCGTGCAAGGGTCAGGCAGCTTGGGATCTGGACAAAGGCGCAAACCTACGTGAGATTCCTTGGAGGCCCACATGGTACCCCAACAAATTGGCCCTGCCTTGTGATCCTTTTCAGATATTGGCAGTTATTCTTTGCTGACAATTTTTTTTTTTTATAGACCGAGGCTAACCCCAAAGTCATTAGATTAGGGAATAATACCTACGGTAATTATTTGGGGGGGGGGGGGGGGGGACATTACATCATGATTTGGTCTTAATATATACCAACAATCAAAACTTTAGGTTTTGATTATAATGGAAAATGGTTAAAGCCGCTGTCTATTTTTTTCCCCTCTGTCTCCCATTAGTGAGATTTATTTGCATTTCCTGTCTTACAGACACAACAGGAAGTGAGAATAAATCTATCCAGAGTGAAGGAAATCAGTTGTCACCAGAACAGAATTTCCCCACTGGAAGACTTCCACTCTACCCCTCTTCTGGGGACCACCAGTACAAAAATTCCCAATGGAAGATTTCCACTCTACCCCTCTTCTGGGGGCCATCAGAACAAATATCCCCATTGGAAGATTTCCACTCTACTCCTCTTCTGGGGACCACCAGAGAAAATATCCTCATTGGAAAATTTCCACTCTACCCCTCTTCTGGGGGCCACCAGAACAAATATCCTCATTGGAAGATTTCCACTCTACCCCTCTTCTGGGGGCCACCAGAGAAAATATCCTCATTGGAAGATTTCCACTCTACCCCTCTTCTGGGGGCCACCAGAACAAGTTGCCCCATTGGAAGATTTCCACTCTACCCTTCTTCTGGGGGCCACCAGAACAAGTTTCCCCATTGGAAGATTTCCACCCAACCGTTTTCTGGGGTCCAACAGAGAAAATATCCTCATTGGAAGATTTCCACTCTACCCCTCGTATGGGGACCACCAGAGAAAATATCCTCATTGGAAGATTTCTACTCTACCCCTCTTCTGAGGGCCACCAGAACAAATATCCCCATTGGAAGATTTCCACTCTACCCCTCTTCTGGGGACCACCAGAGAAAATATCCTCATTGGAAGATTTCCACTCTACCCCTCTTCTGGGGACCATCAGAGAAAATATCCTCATTGGAAGATTTCCACTCTACCCCTCTTCTGGGGGCCACCATAACAAGTTGCCCCATTGGAAGATTTCCACTCTACCCCTCTTCTGGGGGCCACCAGAACAAACTTTCCGCATTGGATGATTTTCACTCTACCCTTCTTCTGGGGGCCACCAGAACAAGTTTCCCCATTGGAAAATTTCCACTCTACCCTTCTTCTAGGGGGCCACCAGAACAAGTTTCCCCATTGGAAGATTTCCACTCTACCCCTTTTCTGGGGGCCCCCAGAACAAGTTTCCCCTTTGGAAGATTTCCACCCAACCGTTTTCTGGGGACCAACAGAGAAAACATCCTCATTGGAAGATTTCCACTCTACCCCTCTTCTGGGGACCACCAGAGAAAATATCCTCATTGGAAGATTTCCACTTTACCCCTCTTCTGGGGACCACCAGAACAAATATCCCCATTGGAAGATTTCCACTCTACCTGTCTTCTGGGGGCCACCAGAACAAATATCCCCATTGGAAGATTTCCACTCTACCCCTCTTCTGGAAGATTTCTACTCTACCCCTCTTCTGGGGGCCACCAGAACAAATATCCCCATTGGAAGATTTCCACTCTACCCCTCGTCTGGGGACCACCAGAACAAATATCCCCATTGGAAGATTTCCACTCTACCTGTCTTCTGGGGGCCACCAGAACAAATATCCCCATTGGAAGATTTCCACTCTACCTGTCTTCTGGGGGCCACCAGAACAAATATCCCCATTGGAAGATTTCCACTCTACCCCTCTTCTGCGGACCACCAGAACAAATATCCCCATTGGAAGATTTCCACTCTACCCCTCTTCTGGGGACCACCAGAGAAAATATCCTCATTGGAAGATTTCCACTCTACCCCTCTTCTGGGGGCCACCAGAACAAGTTGCCCCATTGGAAGATTTCCACTCTACCCCTCTTTTGGGGGCCACCGGAACAAATATCCCCATTGGAAGATTTCAACTCTACCCCTCTTCTGGGGACCACCAGAGAAAATATCCTCATTGGAAGATTTCTACTCTACCCCTCGTATGGGGACAACTCAAAATTTTGTATTTTCTTTGACTTGTAGTTCTGATGACAATGGTCGTGATGAATACAGAGGTTAAAAAATACCTGAAATGGACTTCATCCAAAACTAAAAAAGTTTGAGCTTAAGATACACTTTGTTTCCCTACTGTCCTTCAGTTAAAGTGGAAATTTCTGTTGGTGCTCCATGCGGTGGCAGTGTCGGCTCTGGAAGTGGAATGTTAACAGGACCTCTTTTGACTTTCCGGTTTGCAGGAGGGGGGCAATAATTTGCCCTGCAGATTGAACAAATTTTAGAAACATTTGGGAACCTCATTAGCTCATTTGAGATTATTTGCTATATCTATCCTCCAGAACCCAACCTACCCACTGCCATATCTACATACAAGGCCACAGTTATACTTTCTCCTGCTTATCGTGTAGCAAAGCAATTATGTTTCACTGTCCTTTCAGGCTTCGTTCACACTAGTGCGACTCCAAAGTTGTGCGATTTAGAGTGCCACGTTCCACTCTCTGGCACTCGAGTTGTGAGAAACATGCCCACTGAAGTCAATGCCACCCCACCACTTGCCGCACGGTATTTCAATCCCCAGTGTCGCATGCCAAACCCACTGAAGTCAATGAAACCTCACCAGTTGCTGCGTGATATCGCAATCCCCAGCGCCGCATAAAAAAACAGTCCTAATGAAGTCAATGACACTACGCCTATCGTGTAGCAGTGTCCTCGACCCCTAGAGGCCTAGTGGTGACCTCCAGAGTCAAGGAGAGCTGACGTCCTTCCTCGAAGTGTGGGTTACTAGGCATGGTGGGTGTAATGCAAGTTGGAAACATGGGCGCCGGTCACTTTTTTGAATGCAGAAAAAAAAACAGATGTATTGTCTCTTAACAGAACTGGTGGAGAGAGGGTTAGGGCCAGGACACACTTAGGCAGATGCAAAAGCAATTGGCAGACTCCGAGACAAAAATTATAGGCAGACAGCTATACAGGTGGAGGGCCTTTAAGCCGGATTCAGCAACTGTATTTGTAGAACTGCTGTCTCCTATGGCAACTGAACTCTCAACAGTCAGTATAGAGTTGCACACGTAACTCACTGTATCCCGTTGTAGATCTTCTCTCACATCTCACAGAATCCTACTGTAGATCTTCACTCACTGAGCTCCTGGTCTCTCATTAGACTTCAAGATCCCAGTCAGCGCTGGATCCCTGAGCTCTTCCACAGCTAACCCACGGTATAATCCCCAAGCTTCACCCCTGCTAACCCGCTGGGTCCCTGACTTGACTCTGCTGAAGCTTTCCCACTTCTTCACCGTCCCCGGCTGGTGAAAAGGCTTCTCTGGTACTTCTTCAGACTTCCATACACTGGCCTCTGATAACAGGAGTGGTTGTCCCTTGGTTGCAAATGCTTCCCCTTTACCTCTGGCCTTGACTCTAGGGTTGCTGCTTTTTCTTCAAGCCAAACCCGAAAACTAGCGGCGCACGGTAAGTTTTTTCTTCCAGGAGTCTTCAAACTTTCTAGACAAAGGGCCAATTTACTGTCCTTCAGACTGTAGTAGGGGCGGACATTCATGTCAGTGGGAGCAATAGTCACCCATCGCTGGTGTCAATGGGAGGACTAATGCCCAATTGTTGGTATCAGTGTGAGGAATATTGGCCCATTATTGGTGTTGGTGAGAGGAACAGTGCCCCAAGGGCTGGATAAAGGCCAGAAAAGGCAGGAGTTTGGAGACCACTGCACTATGGGATTGTAACAGACCTGGGACACCTTTGGGCACTCCAAAGTAAATAGGAATGTGGCGAACATAGTGCCCCCTCACCCTCCTGTCAAGCCCTGTTTCAAGCCACATTCCTGTTTGAATAATGTGTTCGGGTTTCAGGTGGACTGAAACCCGGACACATGATTCAAAACCTGAACTGTCCGGGTGAATCCTGGACAGGTGGCAACCCTACTTGACTCTCACTTGCCTCTAGCAACCCTGAGGGCAACTGCTTCTCCTTTGCCCCTGGCAACAATTTGGTTCCCCTTCTTGGTCTCCAGGCCTGTAGCCAGTGGTGTATCATCCATGGGTGCAGGGTGTTCACTGAACACGGGCCCTAAAGGGTGGGGGGGGGGGGCCCACTGTGCTCTGACCGACACTGCACCCATGGATGATCTCTCCATGACAGCTGGGGATGATCAGTGTGGTGTGGGCTTGCACACGGGCCCACCAATTTCATGATACTCCCCTGCCTGTAGCCTAAACCCCGTGCTGCTTCTCTCAATCCTGCATAGGCCTCAGGCAGCCTAGCAGCTAGGTGCTCCCGGGATTGGCCTCAGGCTTTTGGCCTAGCAACCCAGAGCAGTACAACACACATCCACCCAGACAGCCGTTCAGGTGGCACAGAACTCCGATCACCTGACTCCTCCCGAATAAATGTTATTTTTATTTATTTATTACAGGTACTTATAAAGCACTGTCAATTTACACAGCGCTTTACATATACATTGTACATTCACATCAGTCCCTACACCCAAAGAGCTTACAATACTAGCTATACTAGGGCCAATTTAGACAGGATCTAATTTACCTACCAGCATGTCTTTGGAGTGGGGGAGGAACCCGGAGTAAACCCACACAGGCACAGGGAGAACATGCAAACTTCAGGCAGGTAGTGTCGGGGTTGGGATTCGAACCAGCGACCCTTTTGCTGCTAGGCGAAAGTGATATCCACTACACCACTGTGCCGCCCACCACTACTCCACTCCACCACTGTGCCGCCCACCACTACACCACTGCGCTGCCCATAGGCTCTTACAGCAGGCCAAGGGGCAAAGGAAACTCCTGCCAATTGGCTGAGACAACCTATCCACCCCTAGCCAGGATTCACTATGCCCTTGTCAATCTAATGCCACCCAGTGGCAGAAGAGAGAAGTGCACCAAACCCAGATTTAGGGAAAAGTCAGTGGATCTCCCCAACAACCAGCCAGGCCAGTTACCACCCAGATGACTAAATTTATTAGCAACCCGGCCTAATACCAGGCTGCTACATCTACAATGCAAAGTTCCCTTTGGGATTTTGCATTGCAAATATCCCAAAAGGCATATTGTCCCATTATGGATGTGTCATGTGATGGAATTCAGGACAATGATTATGGACTATAATGAGGATTTCGGAGATGTAAGGGTTTGTCACGTGCGAGGATTGAGCGCTTAGCGAGGACAAAATCCTGCAGGTAGCCTATAATTTAGGGCAAATTGGCGTTCATTAATAAGAGAAACAAGTTGGTCTTTGTTGGAAGCGTGCGTGAAGTGGCAGGTACTGGAGAAATTACACCTGAGAGGAGAGGGCGGGGGGTAATTATCACCTTCGGACCGGTCCCTTGAAATTCCCCCAAAGATTAACTGAGCATTAGAGCCTCGGCCACTGTGCAATATAAAAGGACAGGGCGCAGCCCGGACTAAAACTTTAATTGCACCGGTGACAGCGAGCGTCCCGAGCCCTCTGCCCTCTAATAATGGGATTAGAGGATTCCGAGAGCGAGGGGAGAGAGGAGACAACCAAGGTGGTCGTTTAAAGGGAAACTCCAGAACATTCCAGGAGAAAGAGAAAAAGAAACATTTATGATGGCCACGATTTCTACAGGAGAGGAGATTTATAGAGGAAGGAGCAGAGTCCTCCAGCAGTGCAGAGTATTTCAGGAGAGGAGAGTTATAGAGGAAGGAGCAGAGTCCTCCAGCAGTGCAGAGTATTTCAGGAGAGGAGAGTTATAGAGGAAGGAGAGGAGTTCTGACAATGGTAGATGAGGGATCCTGATTTCCCGGAGTCTCGGCGCTGACAACATGTGCTCCTCATCTAATCTTTACGATGCTCCTCGGATGCCCATTACCCGGACATTTGAAAGCCATTACGGGGGATATTTTGGAGACGGGCACAGTTTGGGAAAATCCAGTGTCACATTCTGTGCTTTCCATTTTAATTGGTCGGCAGAACGTATCTGCAGATCTTTACAGGAGTCATTACCGTCTGCAGACGAGGGGTAGACTCTTCTTTATAATTGCTTAAGCGGTTTGAAAGCTTTGCGCCAGATGACACGGCGTCCAACCATGGGGACAACTGGGGGGGCGTACTCGGGGGGGCACATGGATGGGCAGCTATTCAAAGAGAATGGCGAATTGGTGAATACGTATCATCTCACTCTGTTACAATGTTTTTGAGGAATAACACAAAATATACCCTTGTTGTGCCCCCCCCCCCCCACCACACTGCAAGGGTTAAAGGCTCATTAAAAGTTTTTTAAAAGCTCAATTTTTTTTTTTGAGGTGCCACCTGTGTGGGCGCTCTTTCAAGCCGGGCTGTGTGTGTCTATAGATACACATAGTGCAGCTTTCCCATACAACCCCCCATTTCAGGGTTTGACTGGCAGCAGCAGGGGCCAATGGTACCCCCCGGCTCACAGCGCCCGTTCACGCCACCGTAGACAGTGAGCCAGCAGCAGGGGACGGTGTGATGCACATTTCAGGAAGAGAATGGTTCTTGTCCACTCTTGGTGGCATTGTGGTGCCACGGTAGTCTATTCTGAAGTTTTGCCTTAAATTATTGTGGATTTTTTTTATTTTGGCACTGCCACTTAAGTCACGGTAATTAAGAAGCACCCATTGATATGCATGGGATGCGACTTCAAATATCCAAAGTCGCATGGCAGGTCACATGGGTGTGAACCAGGGCTCAAAGCACTGAAGTGTGAATGGGGCCTACAATGATCCAAGGTGGTCCTGCCATAAGGCGGCTTGTTTTGGCACTTCCTGTTATAGGGTGACAACTGTTTGTCAGGTGCAGGTGTGCTCCGGTGTTGTCACCCTGTCATACACCATCCTGGTGGAGAAAAGTGGCAGTGCCGACATGCAGGCAGAGTCCACTGAGGTCACTATGTGAAAGACAGCCCAGAGCAATGATGTGCAGCGACTGAAGGAACGAATGCATGTGGAGAGGAAGTGGCTGAAAGAGACAGCAGGAGATTGCCAGCACAGAGGTCAGAAAAAAGGGGTTCCCACCATCCCTGTGCCGAGTTCCCAGGTCTGTACACCTGCTGTGCCCATTATGAGGGGTTCCCACCATTTCTGTGCTGAGTTCCTGGGTCTGTACACCTGCTGTGCCCATTATGAGGGGTTCCCACCATCTCTGTGCCGAGTTCCTGGGTCTGTACACCTGTTGTGCCCATTATGAGGGGTTCCCACCATCTCTGTGCCGAGTTCCCAGGTCTGTACACTTGCTGTGCCCATTATGAGGGGTTCCCACCATCCCTTTGCTGAGTTCCTGGGTCTGTACACCTGCTGTGCCCATTATGAGGGGTTCCCACCATCCCTGTGCTGAGTTCCTGTGTCTGCACACCTGCTGTGCCCATTATGAGGGGTTCCCACCATCCCCGTGCTGAGTTCCCGGGTCTGTACACCTGCTGTGCCCATTATGAGGGGTTCCCACCATCCCTGTGCTGAGTTTCTGGGTCTGTACACCTGCAGTGCCCATTATGAGGCGTCCCCATCATCTCTTTGCTGAGTTCCTGGGTCTGTACACCTGCTGTGCCCATTATGAGGGGTTCCCACCATCTCTGTGCCGAGTTTCCAGGTCTGTACACCTGCTGTGCCCATTATGAGGGGTTTCCACTTTCCACTATCCCTGTGCTGAGTTCCCGGGTCTGTACACCCGCTGTGCCCATTATGAGGGGTTCACACCATCCTTGGGTGGAGTTGACAGATCTTAATGAGCCTTGGCTACCGATGACCTTGTTGGTGATTTGCTGGTTTTCCTCCCTGACCCCTGCATACCTGGAACATCCCACAAGAGCTGCAGTTTTGGCGTTGCTCTGACCCAGTCATCCAGCCATTACAATTTGGCCCTTGTCAAAGGATCTCAAATCTTTACACCATTTTTTCTGCTTTCAACACATTAACTTCAGGGACAACATGTTTACTTGCTGACTAATATATCTCATAATCAATGGCATTCACTTTAGTGGTCAGGGGTCATAATGTTATGGGTAAATATACAGGCTGGGCCATTTATATGGATACACCTTAATAAAATGGGAATGGGTTGTGATATTAACTTCCTGTTTGTGGCACATTAGTATATGTGAGGGGGGAAACTTTTCAAGATGGGTGGTGACCATGGCGGCCATTTTGAAGTCGGCCATTTTGAATCCAACTTTTGTTTTTTCAATAGGAAGAGGGTCATGTGACACATCAAACTTATCGGGAATTTCACAAGAAAAACAATGGTGTGCTTGGTTTTAACGCAACTTTATTCTTTCATGAGTTATTTAGTTTCTGACCACTTATAAAATGTGTTCAATGTGCTGCCCATTGTGTTGGATTGTCAATGCAACCCTCTTCTCCCACTCTTCACACACTGATAGCAACACCGCAGGAGAAATGCTAGCACAGGCCTCCAGTATCCGTAGTTTCAGGTGTTGCACATCTCGTATCTTCTTGTGAACTCTCATGCAATATGATTCCAGTGCATACACTTTTTTCGTGTGGGCGCCATATAAAATGAATGGGTTCAAATCGCACTGCAAAAAAAAAAAAAATGTAAAAAAAAATCACGTGATAGGAATGCGGTGCGATTCCTTGCTGAATCACATGTGGCTTTCTTTCAGTGTGAACCCGGGACTGAGATAGAACTTTCATTGCAGAGATGGACTTGAAACAAAGTATCCTCAGAATATAAACAAAATATATCCATGGAAAATAAACAATGAATCCTTAGAAAATAAACAAAATATCCATGGAAAATAAACAAACAATGAATCCTTAGAAAATAAACAAAATATCCATGGAAAATAAACAATGAATCCTTAGAAAATAAACAAAATATCCATGGAAAATAAACAAAATATCCATGGAAAACAATGAATCCTTAGAAAATAAACAAAATATCCATGGAAAATAAACAATGAATCCTTAGAAAATAAACAAAATATCCATGGAAAACAATGAATCCTTAGAAAATAAACAAAATATCCATGGAAAATAAACAAAATATCCATGGAAAATAAACAATAAATCCTTAGAAAATAAACAAAATATCCATGGAAAATAAACAATGAATCCTTAGAAAATAAACAAAATATCCATGGAAAATAAACAAAATATCCATGGAAAATAAACAATGAATCCTTAGAAAATAAACAAATTATCCATGGAAAATAAACAAACAAAATATCCATGGAAAATAAACAAACAAAATATCCATGGAAAATAAACAATGAATCCTTAGAAAATAAACAAAATATCCATGGAAAATAAACAAAATATCCATGGAAAATAAACAAAATATCCATGGAAAATAAACAAAATATCCTTGGAAAATAAACAAAATATCCTTGGAAAATAAACAACGTATACATGGAAAATAACGGAAGTATCCATGAAAAATAAACAACGTATCCATGGAAAATAACGGAAGTATCCATGGAAAATAACGGAATTATCCATGGAAAATAACGGAAGTATCCATGGAAAATGAAGCCCACACGGACACAACAATGTATCATTTATGAAAGCAAGCAGGAACGTTAGGCCTGGCTCACACCTATGCATTTTCAGTGCATTTTCAGTTTTGCAGAAACACATTACAGTCAATGTAACATGGGTTTCCCATGGGTCGCCTTCACATCGGTGCGTCTTATGGAAAGGGCCAGGGACTTTTTTATGGTTTTGGTTCCATAGACTTCAATGGATCAAAAATGCAAAACGGACCCGGAATATGCAAACTGCGACCTGCCTGGGTGCGATTCAGGCCTAACTGTGATCCTCATCAGATTTATTGAAACCATCACAACTATTGCAATTTAAATGATGGGTTACAAAGTGGTAGAGCGCATGCGTCTCCCATCATGAATATTCCCTGTACCGTCCTTCCCCTGCAGTGCATCTGGAAATCGCACCGCCCCCATTGTGTTCTGTGTTTTCCTGTGCTGGGAGGCCAATAGAATTCAATGGCGGGGCAGATAGCATGCGTTTTCATGTATTGGCGATCGGGATTAAAAAGCCTTGGTCAACAGCCGATAACTCTGTCCGCTCCGAATCCTGAATTCAAAAACGCATTGGAAATGGGGGTCAGTAGCTACAGTTGCCACCTCACATATGAATTACACAGGTTGTTCTGAGGCTGATTAAGGTGGTAATTAAACTCACTTGGTGCCTTATCTGCATTAAATTACAGTAATTCACATGTATTCGGGTTTAAGGCTAGATTTCCACTTGTCCTGCGACTTGGGACTGCAAAGTCGCATGGCAAGTCGTACCCCATGATTTCCAATGAGTGCCGTTCATATCTGTGCGACTTCAAAGTGGCCCCTGCATTACTTTGATGCGACTTGAGGACCTCAGGATTACACAGGCATTGCTTCAAGTCACAGCAAAATCGTGCGACTTCCTGGCCACAAGAGTGCAAAGCCAGGCTAAAGGGATGAGGTGGCAATTCTATGAGTAACGCATGACAATGCACATTGGCACAAGCCTAAGACTGCAAAAAAATGATTCTGCCACATTTCTGGAGTCCAACATTGCCAGCCAACACCCGTCCTGGAGAAAGTGCCCCCCCCCCAGTACACAGTCGGGGGGGGGGGGGACAAATCCAGGTCAGGGCCATCATTACTATGTACAGGGCAGATGCTAGACTATTTTGCACCCTAGGCAAGATCAGCTACTTGCACCCCTCAAAAAAAGTAAAGGCTGCAAATGCAGCAAAACTGGCCATGGCTGCGCCCTAGGCGGCTGCCTAGTTTGCCTAGTGTTAGCACCGGCCCTGACTATGTGTGCTGATAGTAACACAGTCCAATGTTTCCATCACAGATACAAGTCCTCATCATTACCATTCTCTGTCAAGCATGAATAGTCCCAGCAGAGGATCACCATGGGGGGGATGGGGGGATATTTTCCATGTTCAGAGATGACTGACAGCCTGGAGCCTCCTATTGTCTGAGATGATGGCAATGGAAGTTTATTAGGAGGCATTC
>BLSH010291671.1:94586-108593 GCA_018402905.1 Glandirana rugosa | reverse complement strand
GGGGGGGGGGGGGGGGGTCATTGAAAACAGATTTCTCCATAACGCAGGTGATGTGTTATTGTGACACAGAAGTGCTAATTACTAATTTCTCCGCAGAAGATGAAATCCTATCAGCCATTGTTACATTCTATCGCCTCCAACAGCTAATTACTGAATTACCTACACCGGGGGTTAATTAGCTCCAGCTGTGCTTCTACCTGGAAGAAGGCAAAACCTCACCTGCTGGGGCTGAGACCACACTGACAAAAGGGCACTTGTGGTTGGGGGATGGTAAAAACACGGGGGGTTGAGCCACATTCTTACCACCCCCCAACTGCTACCCCCTTAACCTACTGCTGCCTACGTAACACATGTGAGAGTCTGGGTGCGCCTTAATGCCTACATGCCGCTTGTATGCGCCACTGGGGGGCGTCGCTGCGCTCCCAGCACAGAAGCTCAGCTGTTAGCCCCCCCTTCACATTGGAGCGATTTGGCAGGTCTTTGCAGTGCCAAGTTGAAAAAGTAGCACACGGATGCGTAGAGTTGCCACCTCATCCCTTTAAACCCAAACACCTATGAATTACACAGGTTGTTCTGTGGCTGATTAAGGTGGTAATTAAACTCACTTGGTGCCTCGTCTGCATTAAATTAGCCTCAGAACAACCTGAGTAATTCATAGGTGTTCGGGTTTAAAGGGATGAGATGGCAGCCCTATAGATGTGTGCAATTCGTTTCGTTCCGAATTCGTCAGTTTAATGAATTCCAACAAATTTGTTAATTCGGAAATATCCGAATTTCCGAATTTTTCAGAATATTTGGAAATTCGAATATTCAAAATTTTGGAAATTTGAAAATTCTGAAATTCGAAAATCCGAAATAATAGCTATTATATTCTAGGTGATGGAATTTCCTTTCAAATGTGGCTGTTAGTGAATGTGACAAATACAAATTTATCCGAAGTTAAGAATTATCCGAAATAACGAATGCCGCATGTAAACGAATGGAACGTGACAAATTAATAATAATAAAAACTTTGCCTTGGGCGGCATTTTTCGGGGGGGGGGGGGTGCCGCTCCCCCGGGCGACGGTGCTAAAGCTGAATGACAGCTACACAGCGTGGGCATCGAGTTCTGGGAGGGCATCTATTGACATTCTCCCAGAACCGTGCACCCCCCGCCCTGCGCAGATTGGGGCAAAGAGCCAATCACAGCTGATCACGATGTAAACACACTGGCCGGTTATCGGCATTTCTTTCCTTGCACTGTCACAGCCTGAGAAGAGGAGAGCTGGTAATCAGTGTCCTGATGATTATTGCAGCTCCAGCAGTGCCCATCAGTGCCTATCAGTGCCTCCTCATCAGTGCCACCTATCAGTGCCCATCAGTGCTGAGAATTAGTGCTTATTAGTGCTGCCAATCAGTACCCATCAGTGCCATCTATCAGTGCCTGCTCATCAGTGCTGCCAATAAGTGCCCATCAGTGCCACCTATCATGCCTCCTCATCAGTGCCTATCAGTGCCACCTATCAGTGCCTCCTCATCAGTGCCACCTATCAGTGTTGCCAATCAGTGTCCATCAGTGCCGCCAATCAGTACCACCTATCAGTGCCGCCTATCAGCGCCCATCAGTGTTGCCAATCAGTGCCCATCAGTGCTGCCAATCAGTGCCACCTATCAGGGCCTCCTCATCAGTGCCCATCAGTGCTGCCTATCAGTTCCCACCAGTGCCATCTCCTCCTTAGCCCTGATGACCCCGTGCTATGTCCCGCTGACCCCATCCTCTGCCCCATTGACCACATATGTGGCACTTGGCGAATCACGTCTCAGGGTCTGATTGGCAGCACTGATGGGCCCTATCCTTTCCTAACTCCAAACAGAACTACATTTATGAAGAAAAAGAAGAAAGAAGAAGAAGGAAGAAGAATAAAGAAGACAAAGGAAGAAGAAAGAATATGAAAGATGAAGAAGAAGAAAGAAGAAGAAAGAAGAAGAAAGAAGAAGAAGAAAGAAGGAGGATGAAGAAAAAAAAAGAAAGAAGAAGAATAAAGAAGACAAAAGAAGAAGAAAAAACAAGAAAGAATACGAAAGATGTAGAAGAAAAAAGAAGGAAGAGGAAGAAAGAAGAAGAAAAACTAAGAGTATGAAAGAATAAGAAGAAAAAAGAAGATGAAAAAAAGAAGGAAGAGACAGAAAGAAAGAAGCTGAAGAACAAAGAAGATGAAAGAAGAAGAAGTAAAAAGAATAAAGAATATGAAAGATGTAGAAGAAAAAAGAAGAAGAAAGAAGGAAGAGGAAGAAAAGAAGAAGAAAGAAAAAGAATAAAAAAGAAGAAGCAAGAAGGAAAAAGAAAAAAGAACAGGAAGAGGAAAAAAGAAGAAGCAGAAAGAAGAAGAAGAAAAAAGACAAATGAAGAAGAAATAAGAAAAAAGAAGAAGAAAAAAGAAGAAGAAAGAAGAAGAAAGAAGAAGAAGAAGAAGAAAAAGAAGAAAGAAGAAAGAAGAAGAAGAAAGAAGAACAAGAAGAAGAAAGAAGAAGAAAGAAGAAGAAGAAAGAAGAAAGAAGAAGAAAAACTAAGAGTATGAAAGAATAAGAAGAAAAAAGAAGATGAAAAAAAGAAGGAAGAGACAGAAAGAAAGAAGCTGAAGAACAAAGAAGATAAAAGAAGAAGAAGTAAAAAGAATAAAGAATATGAAAGATGTAGAAGAAAAAAGAAGAAGAAAGAAGGAAGAGGAAGAAAAGAAGAAGAAAGAAAAAGAAAAAAAAGAAGAAGCAAGAAGGAAAAATAAAAAAGAACAGGAAGAGGAAAAAAGAAGAAGCAGAAAGAAGAAGAAAAAAGACAAATGAAGAAGAAATAAGAAAAAAGAAGAAGAAAAAAGAAGAAAAAAGAAGAAGAAAGAAGAAGAAAGAAGAAGAAGAAGAAGAAAAAGAAGAAGAAAAAGAAGAAAGAAGAAAGAAGAAAGAAGAAAGAAGAAGAAGAAGAAGAAAGAAGAAAGAAGAAAGAAGAAGAAGAAAGAAGAAGAAGAAAGAAGAACAAGAAGAAGAAAGAAGAAGAAGAAAGAAGAAAGAAGAAGAAAGAAGAATAAGAAGAAGAAAGAAGAAGAAGAAAGAAGAAGAAGAAGAAGAAGAAGAAGAAGAAAGAAGAAAGAAGAAGAAGAAGAAGAAGAAGAAGAAGAAGAAGAAGAAGAAAGAAGAAGAAGGAGAAGAAAGAATAAGAAGAAAGAAGAAGAAGAAAAAGAAGAAAGAAGAATAAGAAAAAAGAAGAAGAAGGAGAAGAAGAAGAAAGAATAAGAGAAGAAAGAAGAAGAAGAAAGAAGAAGAAAGAAGAAGAAGGAAGAAGAAGAAGAAAGAAGAAGAAGAAGGAAGAAGAAGGAGAAGGAAGAAGAAGAAGAAAGAAGAAGGAAGAAGAAGAAGAAAGAAGAAGAAAGAAGAAGGAAGAAGAATAAGAAAGAAGAAGAAGAAGGAAGAAGAAAGAAGAAGAAGGAAGAAGAAGAAGAAGGAAGAAGAAGAAGAAAGAAGAAGAAGGAAGAAGAAGAAAGAAGAAGAAGAAGGAAGAAGAAGAAGAAAGAAGATGGAGAAGAAGAAGAAGAAGAAAAGAAGAAAGAAGAAGAAAAGAAGAAAGAAGAAGAAAGAAGAGGAAAGAAGAAGAAAGAAGAGGATACAATGTGTCGGATACAACGTGCCGGATACAAGGTGTCGGATACAAGGTGTCGGATGCAAGGTGTAGGATCTAATGTCTCAGATACAATGTGTCGGATACAATGTCTCGGGTACAATGTGTCGGATATAATGTGTAGGATATAATGTGTCGGATACAATGTGTCGGATACAACGCGTCGGATACAACGCGTCAGATACAACGTGTCGGATATAATGTGTCGGATACAACGTGTAGGATACAACGTGTCTGATACAATGTGTCGGATATAATGTGTAGGATACAATGTGTCGGATACAATGTGTCGGATACAATGTCCCGGATACAATATGTCGGATATAATGTGTTGGATACAATGTGTCGGATACAATGTGTTGGATACAATGTGTCGGATATAATGTCTTGGATACAATGTGTCGGATACAACGTGTCGGATACAACGTGTCTGATACAATGTGTCGGATATAATGTGTAGGATACAATGTGTCGGATACAATGTGTCGGATACAATGTCCCGGATACAATATGTCGGATATAATGTGTTGGATACAATGTGTCGGATACAATGTGTTGGATACAATGTGTCGGATATAATGTCTTGGATACAATGTGTCGGATACAACGTGTCGGATACAACGTGTCTGATACAATGTGTCGGATATAATGTGTAGGATACAATGTGTCGGATACAATGTGTCGGATACAATGTCCCGGATACAATATGTCGGATATAATGTGTTGGATACAATGTGTCGGATACAATGTGTCGGATATAATGTCTTGGATATAATGTCTCGGATACAATGTGTCGGATACAATGTGTCGGATATAATGTCTTGGATATAATGTCTCGGATACAATGTGTCGGATACAATGTCTCGGATATAATGTGTTGGATATAATGTGTAGGACTATTAATAACAATGTACGTAAATGTTACAATAATCAGAATAAAGAGCTCGATTTGTGGGTTGTGAATACAAATAAAAGGAGGAATTTCTCATATCTGGGGGATACAAGGGTCACGTTCAATCAATTCACGGCAAACATATTTGGGGGCGATCATGACGGCAGACCGGCCACAAAATCAAACCTTTCTCTTTCGGGAAGTGACCGCCGTTGGTTGTTTCCCAGCTGAGTTTGCGTTCCGTAAACCCACAGCCCTACCTGATATTTACAATGGGAACCAACGGACTTTAATTGCTCCGGTCTACGCAGGCGGCTGCCATTTTGCTGCTAGGCGCGTGGTCGAGCTGTTTGCCTGGAAGAGACCCGAGCCAAGCTGCCTTAAGGAGCAACAACTTCGACAAATAGACACAGAAGGAGCTTAAGTGTCTGGTAAACATTAATATAGATTGTTACCTACGGGCGGGATCAGCCGGGCAATTAGTACGCGCGGTGGCTGCTGCCGAGGAGGGGGGCAGGAACGCGTTGACACCTTAATTATTTTAGGGCTCTTTACGCAGGCACCCGGAGGCATGAACCTTTCAGCTCCACCCAGAACTAATATTTTGGGTTGTGCGCGGTTCCTGGCAGGGCATGCCAGCCAGCTGGGGTTTTACGATGCTCCAGCGGCGAAATTTTCCTATTATTATGAAGCTGAGCTATGGTGTCACCCGGCCCTGTAATGTAGAACTGACAGCTGGGGTGACCGCTGCTTGCTTAGCCGCAATATACTGACCAATCACCACCTCTCTATCTCCCCCTGTCTGCGGGCTCATGCGCATGCTGCAGACTCTGATTGGATACTCAAGCTGCTCATCCCTCTCTCCGACAGGAAGCTGCTATAAAAACAGATTCAGGTGCTTACATAATAATTTTATTATCAATACCATAGGAGTGTGCACAGGGTGGGCCGGGTGTGCCTGGGCACACCCTAATCATCCTGCGTGGTGCAGATTCCCCCTGCTTTCTCTCTCCACCATGCAGTGCTCCCAGCTTTCCTCCTCTCAGGAGTGTGGAAGGGTGGTGAATATTTCATTAACCGGCCCCTTCCTTTTCTGAATGAACAGAGTGAGAGATCTGTGCCAATCGCTCCCGTCTTCATTCTCAACGGAAGCGTAGTAAACTGTGTTTACTGCAGGGAAAGGGATTGAGGCATCTCTGTCTTCAGTTTCATTCTCTGTCTCAAAAGTGAGACATCAGCCAGGCAAACGTCCTTAATCCAGAAATCAGCGTGGTCAGAGGCAGCAAACAGGATCAGGAACCGGAAGGGAAGTCAGCCAGGCAAACGTCCTTAATCCAGAAATCAGCGTGGTCAGAGGCAGCAAACAGGATCAGGAACCGGAAGGGAAGTCAGCCAGGCAAAAGTCTTTAATCCAGAAATCAGCGTGGTCAGAGGCAGCAAACAGGATCAGGAACCAGGAGGGAAGTCAGCCAGGCAAAAGTCTTTAATCCAGAAATCAGCGTGGTCAGAAGCAGCAAACAGGATCAGGAACCGGAAGGGAAGTCAGCCAGGCAAAAGTCTTTAACAGGAAAACACAGCAGAGAGTATCCGGATATGTTGACCTAGTCCTAGGCGAAGGCACAGGAGATCTGATCCAGGCAGTTTAACCAGTTGCCGACCGCCCGCCGTGGATTGATGGCAGCAACTTGGCTCGATATCACCATCACCTGATGGAGGCTGCGAGATCGCGGATCGTGGGCGCGCTCACTGTGTCCGCCTGCTACCCACGATCGCTCCGCCGCAGTGACAGAATGGAGATCTGTGTGTGTAAACAACAGATCTCCGTTATGACAGGGGAAAGGAGTGTGATCGAATGTTTCCTGTGTATGGGAGCCGCGATCACTCTCCTGCCCCGCTCAGCCCAGCACCCACAGAGTTAGTAACACCTCCCAGGGAACACAGTTAACCCCTAGAGCGCCCCCTAGTGTTAACCACTTCCCTGCCAATGACATTTACACAGTAATCAATGCATTTTCATAACACTGATCGCTGTATAAATGTCACAGGTCCCAAAAAAGTGTCAAAAGTGCCCGACATGTCCACCGCAATGTCGCAGTCCAGCTAAAAATCGCCGCCATAGCTAGTAAAAATTAAAAAAAATAAAACCCCAGAAATGAATTCTCATCGTTCGTAAACGCGGCAACTTATGTGCGAACCAATCAATATTCACATATTGTTTATAGCGGTGATCAGAAATAACGCAGAGGGGATCAAATACCACCAAAAGAAAGCTCTATTTGTGGGGAAAAAAAGGACGCAAATTTCGTTTGGGTACAACGTCGCACGACCGCGCAATTGTCAGTTAAAGTGACGCAGTGCCGTATCGCAAAAAGTGCTCTGGTCCTAAAGGGGGGGGGGGGGGAATCCTTCCTGGGCTGAAGTGGTTAAATAGCCAGCAGGACTGGCTGACAAGCAGGAAATGAAAACTCACTGTGGAATGAAGAGTACTGGCAATTAACCGACAGCTGAGCAACCTGAGCTCTGAGAAGAGATGGCCGAGCCCAACCCTGACAAGGGGTCTGTTTAGACCCCTGATATTTCACCAAAGCCCCATAACCGGGGGTTCCTAAAAAAAAAAAAATATTGCAAAAAATAATTTTAAAAAATTCAACTGTAAATAATTTAAAAAAAATAAAAAAAACGACTGACACCGTCCACTGCCCTACTGACACCGTCCACTGCCCTACTGACACTGTCCACTGCTCTACTGACACCGTCCACTGCCCTAATGACACCGTCCACTGCCCTACTGACACCATCCACTGCTCTACTGACACAGCCCACTGCTCTACTGACACCATCCACTGCTCTACTGACACCATCCACTGCTCTACTGACACCGTCCACTGCCCTAATGACACCGTCCGCTGCTCTACTGACACTGTCCACTGCTCTACTGACACCATCCACTGCCCTACTGACACCGTCCACTGCCCTACTGACACCGTCCACTGCCCTACTGACACCGTCCACTGCCCTAATGACACCGTCCACTGCCCTACTGACACCGTCCACTGCCCTACTGACACCATCCGCTGCCCTACTGACACTGTCCTCTGCCCTACTGACACCGTCCACTGCTCTATTGACACCATCCGCTGCCCTACTGACACTGTCCTCTGCCCTACTGACACCGTCCACTGCTCTACTGATACCGTCCACTGCCCTACTGACACCCTCCACTGCTCTACTGACAGCTTCCACTGCTCTACTGACACCGTCCACTGCCCTACTGACACTGTCCACTGCCCTACTGACACCGTCCACTGCCCTACTGACACCGTCCACTGCCCTTCTGACACTGTCCACTGCTCTACTGACACTGTCCACTGCCCTAATGACACCATTCACTGCCCTACTGACACCGTCCACTGCTCTACTGACACATCCACTGCCATACTGACACCGTCCACTGCTCTGCTGGTATACGCTCATGTGTGTTTGTGCTCTGGGGTGCACAGCCTAATGCAATAGGCTGCACATACAAATGATCAATACATTATAGGCCCGATTCACACTTGTGCACTGTGGCAAAGCGTTTTGCCGCAACACTCCTGCGGTGCGTTGCCATCCATTGCAAATTCAATGTACAGTAGAGCCCAATGCACCACGATCCATATACCATGCGTTGTGGTGCGCTACATTCTCAAAAAAAGGGCCATTCCAAGTTGCGTTGGAAACCAGTTCATAATGAATGGGCTGCCTTAATGCAAAGCACGTTAAAGGAGAAGCACAGCCAGAGCTTGTTTGGCTGTACTTCTCCTGCGGACAATAAGATGTCATTGCAATATTTTATGTTACACTTTATTTGCGCAGCAGTCTTTCAAACGCAATTTAAAAAAAAAATACACTTTAATAAATTAAAAAAAAAAAATGAAGTTAGCCCAATTTTTTGGTAAAAGGTGAAAAATAATATTACGCCGAGTAAATAGATACCTAACATGTCACGCTTTAAAATTGTGCACGCTCGTGGAATGGCGACAAAATTACGGTACTGAACGTCGGTCGCTTTAAAATTTTTTATAGGTTACCAGTTTAGAGTTACAGAGGAGGTCCGGTGCTAGAATTATTGCTCTCGCTCTAACGATCGCGACGATACCTCACATGTGTGGTTTGAACGCCGTTACCTATGCGGGCGCGACTTACGTATGCGTTCGATTCGGTGCGCAAGCTCGGCGGGACGGGGCGCTTTCAATTTTTTTTTCTCATTTATTTTACTTTTTATTTTTACACTGCCCCTTTAATTTTTTTAACACTTTTATTCCTATTACAGGGAATGTAAACATCCCTTTTAATAGAAATAAGGGATGACAGGTCCTCTTTATTGAGAGATCTGGGGTCAAAAAGACCCCAAATCTCTCATTTACCTTTAAAAGCAAAAAAAAGAAGAAGACATTTTGCCTTAAAAAAACAGTTTATCTGCCCGAGAGGCGGAAGTGACACCAGGAGTCGCTCCGGTCCCCCAAGGGCATGGAGAAGAGTGGGGGATAGCTTGCCCTCGCTCGGCTTCCTGCCTAGCCATCGGTCGCAACAGATCCGTTCTGAGCTTGCCGACGGCTCTGGTAAGTTTGGCAACCACCCGGACGCAGCGGTGGTGGGGGGTGGAGGGGGGACGGACGACTCTTACCGCCGCCTATACAAGTGATCTCGCAGCGAATCCGCTGCTGCTGGGACCACTTTTATATGAAAGCCGGCCGCCTGACTGATAAAAAGATAGCTAGCTGCTGCCATAACCCCGGTATTTAAAGTCAGGTAATGACGTATATTTAAAGTTAGTAGGCAAGTGGACAAGTGCCGTAACAGGCTTTGATGTATGTGCGTAACTGCACCGTGACGAAACGCGTAACTGTGAATGGGCCCTGAATATCTTATATCGGCCTGGAGTTCTGACTTACTTACATGGATATCAGAATCAGCAGCAAGTATGGAATGCCTTTACTGGTACTGGTCCAAGCAGACGTTCCACCTTGCAGCATTTTCCCCAGATTACTGATAGAAATGTCATAGATTGGTAGGGCGATGATCACTGATTTCCAGAAGATATGTTGGTGCTGGAGGTCTATGTTCTCATCTCCTATTGATAGGTGGAGTTGTCATGTCACTTCCTGTGTGGTCACTAGAAAAGGAAGAGAGGGCATATCTTTCCAATGGGGACAAACTTGAGGTCTACTGTCTACTTGAGGTCTACTGTCTACTTGAGGTCTACTGTCCAAAAAACAGACATCCTTCCAATACCTCAAACCCCGGAAGTTGGACCTTTAGGTATTTTAAATTCCTCTATTCCAAGGACTCGTGCTCGGATCTTGTTACGTACGGTATTATTTTACGCTCATAAATTAATTTTGTTACAATGGAAGGATGCCGATCCACCTACCGCCTCGAAGGTATATGGTGTTGTGGATGGGGAGCTACCTAAGTGTAGGACGTGTTCTAAGAAATTCACCAAAACATGGCAACGATGGTTAGATGTCTCCAAGTTCTTTTGGGGTGAAGTTCTATCCTCACAAACTACCTAATGGGTCTCCATATGGTTCCTTATGGTATGGTATGGTATGGTATGGTATGGTATGTTATAGTATGTTATGGTATGGTATGGTATGGTATGGTATGGTATGGTATGTTATGGTATGGTATGGTATGGTATGGGTCCTTATATGTATTTGGTTGTAATCACTGTCAGGGTTGGTTCATTTTTTTCTTTTTTTTAATTGTCAGTCACATTATTTTGGTTGACCAGTCAGGGGTTTATGGCGCTGCTGTGCGTATATTGTATGAGTGAGTGTGGGAGGGTGCGTGCTTGATTTTCTTCTGTGGGGTTCTTGGCACCAGCAATATCTAGGTCAACCTTTTCAACACTGAGGAACCCTTGAAATAATTCTCCGGTCTCGGGGAACCCCTGCTAAAAATTAAAAATCTACAACTCATGATACATTAGTGTGATGGTCAATGGGAAGAAAGCTCCTTACACTTGTGGTCATTGGGAAGAATTACCCCCTTACAGATAGCTAAAAAGATCAATGGGGTCATTGGGAATTTATCTGAGAGGTAGAAATTGACCATTGCTCAAGGAACCCCTAGCAACCTCAGGAGGAACCCTAGGGTTCCACGGAACCCTAGTTGAGAAACCCTGCATTAGTGTGATGGTCAATGGGAAGAATGCTCCCTACACTTGTGGTCATTGGGAAGAATTACCCCCTCACAGATGGCTAAAAAGACTAATGATGCCATTGGGAATTTATCTTAGAGGTAGAAATTGACCATCGCTCAAGGAACCCCTGGCAACCTCTGGAGGAACCCTAGGGTTCCACAGAACCCTGGTTGAGAAACCCTGATCTAGGTGGCACCACGGATGTCCCCCACCCTTCTTTGTTATTTGTCCTGGGCTTCTGTGAGTTATGGAGGAGATATCCTTGACTTACCCTCTTCTGGTCTACACCTGAACATTGGTGATATTCATTGACTACGTCTTTACCAATGGGGCCTTTCTAGTTTGTTTGCAGTCCCACTAATGATCCAATGCAGGTTGAATTCTTCTCTTGGAAGAGCTCAGATCTCGTGATGCCACCAACAATGAAAAGTCATGGTGATCAATAACAGGAACGCTAGATCAGTGGTTCTCAACCCTGTCCTCAAGTACCCCCAACAAGGCCATGTTTTCAGGTTTTCCTTTATGTTGCACAGGTGCTTTATATCAGAGTCAATGGCTTGGTAATTTGGACAGCTATTTTATCTAAGAGAAATTCCTAAAACATGGCCTGTTGGGGGTACTTGAAATTCCTAAAACATGACCTGTTGGGGGTACTTGAAATTCCTAAAACATGGCCTGTTGGGGGTACTTGAAATTCCTAAAACATGACCTATTGGGGGTACTTGAGGACCGAGGTTGAGAACCACTGCCCTAGATGACCCCATCATATGCCATTACACCCTGATGAGACCGTTTCCTGGTTCCAACCCTCAACCTCCGCATTGGGCAACAAGCCCTCATTCATAGATAGGAGTGAACCAGGCAATGTTCGGTCTGCCGGACATTCGACTAACTCGGCAGAGAGTTCTTGAACCCCAAGCACCACGCAGAACCCCATTGAAGTCTAATAGGAGTCGAATCTTGATATTTTTTTTCTGGCCTTTTTCAAGACTATTTTGCAAGGGCATGGGTACCTGGACCCTGCCATGGGGGACACGAACCAATGCAGGACCATTTTTCTAAAAATACTGTTCAGCGGGCAGAGAACCTTTTAATGTGGCTTAAAGGGTAACAATAACAATTCACACATCCTTATAAATTCCATTTTTGGAGGACGATATAAACCGGCATGTGAAGTGACGGAACAGTAACCCTTTAAAAGTGACTTACAAACAGCAGTCGGGGATCTGTCATTTAGTGGCAGTAGTACGACAGATCCCCGGCTGGCTTGTGTTTGGTGGTGCCACCGTCACAAAATGACAGATCCATGGAAACAATAAAAATTCACAAATTCTTTAAATTCCATGTATGGAGAACGATATAAAATGGCATGTGAAGTAACGGAACAGTACAATATAACCTTTTAAAAGTGACCTACAAACAGCAGTCGGGGATCTGTCATTTAGTGGCAGTAGCACCACAGATCCCCGGCTGCCTTATGTTTGGTGGTGCTACCGTCACACAATGACAGATCCATGGCAACAATAAAAATCCACAGATCCTTTAAATTCCATGTATGGAGGACGATATAAACCGGCATGTGAAGTGACGGAACAGTACGATTTAACCCTTTATTATTTAATGTCAACTTTATATAAAACAAATTAAGTTTATTGACATTGATTAAAAACAGGGAAAAGATGGGTTCCATAAAAAATACATTGAACATGTATACATTTAATGATATGGATAGCTAGTGTCCAAAACAGCGATAGTCAGAGCATGGTGTTTGATTCCAACATGTTTCGCCAAAATTGGCTTCCTCAGGGGATATCACAGACCACCGTATATGAAAAAATTCTAATAAAGACAAAAAATCCAAAATCAAACAAAATTCACAAAGTAATCTTATAGTACAACAGCAATATTCATAAATTAATTGTTCACCCTATCCAAACCCCCAGGATCACCAAAGAGAGCCACCGGGTGCATCCACACTAGTTTAGTAGGGAAGGTCTATTTATGGATATTGATGTTGTACTATAAGATAGCTTTGTGCATTTTTGGATTTTTTGTCTTTATTAGAGTTTTGTGATATATACGGTGGTCTATGATATCCCCTGAGGAAGCCAATTTTGGCGAAACATGTTGGATTCAAACATCATGCTCTGACCATCGCTGTTTTGGACACTAGCTATCCATATCCTGAAATGTGTACATGTTCAATGTATTTTTTATTGAACCCATCTTTTCCCTGTTTTGAATCAATGTCAATAAACCTAATTTGTTTTATATAAAGTTGATATTTTATGATTAATGGCACCCTAAAAATCCCCAAATAATTTCCTGTCGTTCTCTGCTCAGTTTATAGGGATGAGGTGCGGAACATTAGATTGTCACCCAATTGCTAAAATAGTTTATATTAACCCTTTATTAATGACTTACAAACAGCAGTCGGGGATCTGTCCTTTAGTGGCAGTAGCACCACAGATCCCCGGCTGACTTATGTTTGCTGGTGCTACCGTCACACAATGACAGATCCATGGCAACAATAAAAATTCACAAACCCTTTAATTCCGTGCTTGGAGGACGATATAAACCGGCATGTGAAGTGCGATTTAACCCTTTATTAGTGACTTACAAACAGCAGTCGGGGATCTGTCCTTTAGTGGCAGTAGCACCACAGATCCTCAGCTGGCTTATGTTTGGTAATGCTACCATCACACAATCCATGGTGCTGGGGTTCAGGTGGGTGAATGCTTGGTGGGGGTCAAACTTCAGCCTGAACCCAAAAGCTCACCCTCATTCATATCTATAAGCGGCTTCACCGGCAGCAGGGAGCGCACAGACGTGTCTGGGGGCTGTTTGCTCAGCCTTGTTGTCATCTGCAATGCCTCACTGTTGATCCAGAGATGAAATCCTCATTATGAGACTCTGCTGGAGCTGCCAAGATAAATTACTCCACCATTAACGCTTACTTTGCCATAGGCCAGCTACCTTAACTGCCATAGGACCCATCAATGTAGTCTTCTCATCAAAAGAGTCAAGGTATTCCTTCAAAGAACGAAGGTGGAATTCCAAACCCTTATCCTAAGCCTAGAGTGGGTAACAGCGTATAATCTATAGTGCAGGGTATTTCAGGAGAGGAGAGTTATAGAGGAAGGAGCAGAGTCCTCCAGCAGTGCAGAGTATTTCAGGAGAGGAGAGTTATAGAGGAAGGAGCACTCCTGAGACGAGTAAGGAGATATTGAGAGGAGAGGACTTTATGAGACGTGACGACCTCCTGAGACGAGGAAGGAGAT
>BLSH010291671.1:45806-56749 GCA_018402905.1 Glandirana rugosa | reverse complement strand
AAAGTAGACACATAAATCGACTAACGGACCTCAAGGGGAAATTCTATTTTATTTATATTATTTATTTTTTTTATTCTTTAATGTTTTTAAACAAACTTACAAACAAGTAGACTTCACATCGTCTATAAACATAGAACCTTGCTACCGCGAAAAATGGTATATGTACATATTCACGGATTACATATCTTGGTCGCCCCTCCTCCTCCTTTTTTTGACGTACAAATGTGGAGCCCTGTAAAGGTGTATTAACGTACGCTGTAGACGACGAGGAAGCTTGTGTTTGTTCCTCTTTTTTTTATTAGTGTCTAAAAACCTGGGCGGTCCAAAAATCTGTGATTATTTTTTTTCTCCTTGTTTGTGTTCGAAGGAGCAGCAGATGTCGCATGCAATTATGTGGAAATGTCCCGAGGTGTAAACATGCAGTTTTTTTCCTCCTCCTCCCCGCTGGTTCTATACATTAGGCACTTATACATGTATATGGTAAAAAGCGCCATCGTTCCAAGATACAAATATCTGCTACACTTCAGATGAACAAACATTCAAACAAATTTTTGTAATTTCTTATTTTTTTTATTTATTATATTTATTTTATCTTAAAGGGGAACTCCAGGCAATCAGCTAAATACACAGATGAAATACATGTACAAGGCCTGTTTTACCAAAGAAGTTGTATTTCTGTCTATCAGCACGGCCTTGGAGTTCAGTAACACTTACAGGTCTTGTCCCTCTCGCTAGCCTGTGATTGGACAGTGAACGGAAAAGCTGCAGACTGATTGGCTCATCTCTCTGCCCTCTGCTCTCTCTGCCTATCAGCATGCCCCTTGTTAGCATGGGAGCACCGGCAGTACAACTGAGTAGCCCCTTGTGCTGCCCCTGCTTCTCCTAGTCCGTGGAAATATTGAGTTGGCTTTTTTCAGTGCCGAAAAAAGGTCCAGGTGAAAAGGCAAAAAGTACGCCTCTCCAATGAGGTGCCAACTACTACAGCAACAAAGTTTGCATGCTCTGCCCATTTTGAACCCCCTTTCATCACCCCCAAAGCAACCGCTTCTTCTTTTTGCCCGCAGCTCACCCCTGGCTTTCAATGCCATTTCTGATCTGGTTTCTGAAGGCTCGTAGAATTATTCCACCCTAAAAATATTATACTTTGGTTATAGTTGGAGCCTCATGGGTGGAGTCAGCTCCTGGCTTCATCATGCTCCACCAGGAAGACCCCATTGCCATAAATCCCAGCTCTGTTCTTGCCCACCTGTGATTTTGGGGTATTCCATTTCTTCTTGCTGCTTTTGCACTGCTGTTCTGATGTATGACACCAAACCCCCCTGCCATCTAGGCTACTTGCCCCATCATGGTAACATAAGAATAGATGTCCTTTAGTACATACCACAACTTTTACTCAGCCAACTCCACCAAGGGTTGCCTTCAGCTCAGCCCTGGCTTTCAATGCCATTTCTGATCTGGTTTCTGAAGGCTCTAAGAATTATTCCACCCTAAAAATATTATACTTTGGTTATAGTTGGAGCCTCATGGGTGGAGTCAGCTCCTGGCTTCATCATGCTCCACCAGGAAGACCCCATTGCCATAACTCCCAGCTCTGTTCTTGCCCACCTGTGATTTTGGGGTATTCCATTTCTTCTTGCTGCTTTTGCACTGCTGTTCTGATGAATGACACCAAACCCTCCTGCCACCTAGGCTATTTGCCCCATCATGGTAACAGAAGAATAGATGTCCTTTAGTACATATCACAACTTTTACTCAACCAACTCCAGCAAGGGTTGTCCTCAGCTCAGCCCTGGCTTTCAATGCCATTTCTGATCTGGTTTCTGAGGGCTGTAAGAATTATTCCACCCTAAAAATATTATACTTTGGATATAGTTGGAGCCTCATGGGTGGAGTCAGCTCCTGGCTTCATCATGCTCCACCAGGAAGACCCCCTTGCCATAACCCCCAGCTCTGTTCTTGCCTGCCTGGAATTTTTGGGTATTCCATTTCTTCTTGCTGCTTTTGCACTGATGTTCTGATGTATGACACCTAACCCTCCTGCCATCTAGGCTACTTGCCCCATCATGGTAACAGAAGAATAGATGTCCTTTAGTACATATCACAACTTTTACTCAACCAACTCCAGCAAGGGTTGCCCTCAGCTCAGCATTGGCTTTCAATGCCATTTCTGATCTGGTTTCTGAAGGCTCCAAGAATTATTCCACCCTAAAAATATTATACTTTGGTTATAGTTGGAGCCTCATGGGTGGAGTCAGCTCCTGGCTTCATCATGCTCCACCAGGAAGACCCCATTGCCATAACCCCCAGCTCTGTTCTTGCCCACCTGTGACTTTTGGGGTATTCCATTTCTTCTTGCTGCCTTTGCACCAATGTTCTGAGATGCTGTATGACACCTAACCCTCCTGCCACCTAGGCGAATTGCCCCATCATGGTAACAGAAGAATTGATGTCCTTTAGTACATACCACAACTTTTACTCAACCAACTCCAGCAAGGGTTTCCTCAGCTCAGTCCTGGCTTTCAATGCCATTTCTGATCTGGTTTCTGAAGGCTCTAAGAATTATTCCACCCTAAAAACATTATACTTTGGATATAGTTGGAGCCTCATGGGTGGAGTCAGCTCCTGGCTTCATCATGCTCCACCAGGAAGACCCCATTGCCATAACCCCCAGCTCTGTTCTTGCCCACCTGTGATTTTTGGGTATTCCATTTCTTCTTGCTGCTTTTGCACCAATGTTCTGAGATGCTGTATGACACCTAACCCTTCTGCCACCTAGGCTAATTGCCCCAAGAATAGATGTCCTTTAGTACATACCACAACTTTTACTCAACCTACTCCAGCAAGGGTTGCCCTCAGCTCAGCCCTGGCTTTCAATACCATTTCTAATCTGGTTCTGAAGGCTTGAAGAGTTATTACAAAAAAATGATACTTTGGTTATAGTTTGAACATCGTGGGTGGAGTCAGCTCCTGGCTTCTTATATGTCTTGAGATGCTCCAACAGGAAGACCCCTCTGCCATAATTTCCAGCTCTGCCCACCTGGGAGTTTGGAGTATTCCATCTCTTCTTGATGCTTTTGCACTGATGTTCTGAGGTCATGAATGACACCTAATCCTCCTGCCACTTAGAGAAATTGCCCCGTCATCGTCACACAAGAACAGATGTCCTTTAGCACGATTGGGTTTGTTATTACCTATACCACAACTTTTACTCAGCCAACTCTAACAAGGGCTGTGAAGGCAGCACGCTAAGCATGCCTAAGACTATCCTTTAGGATATGCATTGCCACTTTTCCTGGGGTAGTTCCAAGGTGCACCCAGGCAAGAAATATCCTCCATTCAATCTGTTCTTTGGTCAATTCCCAGTGGTCATCCCAAGGGACACTCAAATAATATGTCCAAACACCTCAACGAACACCTCCCAGTTTGAAGCTAGGGGCTGACTCCACCCACGGTGACAGGTGAACAGATATCCTTTAGTACTGTTACCACAAATTTTACTTAACCAACTCAAGCAAGGGCTTTGAAAGTGAAGACCTACACAGACCTGCAAACATCCTTTAAGACAAAGACACCCGCTCATCCTGAAGTATTTCCAAGGTGTTACCAGGGAGGAGATACCCTCCATTCCATTCGTTATTAGTCTAGACCACTGTCTTTATCCCCAGTAGTTGTCCCTGTTGTGACCTCCCAAGGAGCACTCTAAAGGTATGTCCAAACCACCTTGAACCAACACCTCCCAGTTTGAAGTTAGTCCATCCATAGTGACAGGAGAACAGATGTCCTTTAGTACTTAGACCTGCTCTTAATAAGGTAGTTCCAAGGTGTTCCCAGGGAGGAGATACCCTCCCTTCCATTTGTTATGGGTCTAGAGCATGATCTTCCTCCCTAGTGGCTGTCCCTGTTGGGGGCATCCCACAAAGCACTTAAATGAGATGTCCAAACCACCTCAACCAACACCTCCCAGTTTGAAGCTAGGGGCTAAACCACCCATGATGACAAGAGAACAGATGTCATTTAGTACCGTTACCAAAGCTTTTACTTAACCAACTTAAACAAGGTGACAAACTAAGCAGACCTGCAAACATCCTTTAGGGCAGTGGTTCTCAACTCCGGTCCTTGGGACCCCCCAACAGGCCAGGTTTGCAGGATAACTGAAATACATCACAGGTGATATAATTTGCTGCTCAGTGATTGCAGTATTCTAGTCTGCATCTCCCCAAGGTTATACTTAAAATATGGCCTGTTGGTGGGTCCTGAGGACCGGAGTTGAGAACCACTGCTCTAGGGCCAGGACAACTGCTCTTCTAAGGTTGTTCAAAGGTGTTCCCAGGGAGGAGATACCCTCCCCTCCATTTTCTATGGGTCTAGGCCATGGTCTTCCTCTCCAGTGGTTGTCCCTGTTGGGGCCTCAACCAACGTCTCCCATTTCAAGGGTATTGCTCAGCCACAACCATTCTTCTGGACAGGTCAGGGCAGCCAAGAACCTGTGCTTGGTAAGGTGAAAGGTTTGAATATGCCAGGCTCAAATTATAAGTGAGGAATTGAACCATAGAGTTGAATTGCTTGTACGAGGTTTTAAAGGCTGCTCTTGTACTTGACAGAACCCTTCAGAACTCTCCATAGAAGAAAACCGGAGTGTTACATGAACTGGGATAAGTGGTAGTGTTTGGTGTAGCATCTGAACCTTCAAAGACACGTATAACTTCTACTAAAAGCTCATTTCTAAGATACATCTTTCTTGCTGCTGAGTATTGAGATCGTTCACACACCATGCCAAGCCCTGACACCTGTGACAGGTGCCAACTTCCGATTCAGGTTCCTGTGCCCCCATGGGTGAGATAACCCTTACCCCCTGTGTATTCATGGGACCACAAATGGTGTCAAATAACCTGACTGGGGTCAGAGAAAGCAATAACAGTTTGGCTAAGGTCTCAACCCTTCCTACTCTATCCAAAACTCAAAGAGTTTAACTAGTGGCCTATTTTAAAGCTTTTTTGATAGCTACATTCCTACAGTAAAGAAACCCATCAAGGTGTGGAAATGCCCAAATGCTTCCTCCACCAGTGTTGACCCCGTTTATTCATATGTGAGCTTGTCTCTAATTATCCTTCTACAAAGAGCCAGACCTCTACATGCATTGTCCACTAGATCTTGGCACCATGGGACCTTGAATTACTTGTGCGTGAGCTATTGATCGCGCCTCTTCTGCCTACGCTGCAGCAGCCAAGAATGAGCTGTCCCCTCTTCCCGCAGAGCCAAAAAACAGCCTCAGATTCCCCCAGTGGAATAAATCTTCCTGTGCCGGGCACCTGGGACCTTCATCTGTCCACTACTTCCCATCTGGGATCTTGGCCACCACAAGCATGAATAGCCCCTCTCCGTCCGAAAAAAGAAACAACCCAACACTTTCCAAATGCCAGGCCGGAGCGTGTGATCCTGAGCAGCCACGCGGGATAACGGGCTGATGTGGAGCCCAAACAGCGCGCTGAGAAATGATTAACTGTTTGCTGGCCGCTGCAGAGATTGTACTGCACAGGGCCAAAATGTTTTTAGACTGGTAGTACGTAGTCCTGAAATTATGCACTAGGTCAGTGGTCTCCAAACTGTGGCCACAGGGCCGGATGCAGCCCTTTGCTTGCCTTTATCCGGCTCTTGGGACACCGTTTCCCCCACTGATATGGGGCACTATTCCTCCTACTGACACCAAATATGGGGCACTATTCCTCCCACTCCCACTATTCAACTGTAGGCATTATTCCTTCCACTGACACCAACAATAGGGCAGAATTTCTCCCAGTGACACCAATGATTGGGCACTATTCCTCCCACTGATACCAATGATTGGGCACTATTCCTGCCACTGACACCAATGATGGGGTATTATTCCTCCCATTGACACCAATGATGGGGCACTTTTCCATCCACTGACACCAATGAGGGAGCACTATTCCTCCCACTGATACCAATGAGGGGGCACTATTCCTCCCACTGACACCAATGATAGGGCACTATTCCTCCCACTGATACCAATGATAGGGCACTATTCCTCCCACTGATACCAATGATGGGACACTATTCCTCCCACTGATACCAATGATGGGGCACCATTCCTGCCACTGACACCAATGATGGGGTATTATTCCTCCCATTGACACCAATGATGGGGCACTATTCCTCTCACTGACATCAATGATGGGGCACTATTCCTCCCACTGATACCAATGATGGGACATTATTCCTCCCACTGACACCAATGATGGGGCACTATTTCTCTCACTGACATCAATGATGGGGTATTATTCATCCCAATGACACCAATGATGGGGCACTATTCCTCCCTCTGACACCAATGATGGGGCACTATTTCTCCCACTGATACCAATGATGGGACACTATTCCTTATACTGATACCAACGATGGGGCACT
Source organism: Glandirana rugosa (assembly GCA_018402905.1). Classification (NCBI taxonomy): domain Eukaryota; kingdom Metazoa; phylum Chordata; class Amphibia; order Anura; family Ranidae; genus Glandirana; species Glandirana rugosa. The sequence continues at coordinate 50,323 of BLSH010291671.1, read as the reverse complement.
ATTCCTCCTACTAACACCAATGATGGGGCACTATTCCTCTCACTGACATCAATGATGGGGCACTATTCCTCAAACTGACACTAATGAGGGGGCACTATTCCTCCCACTGACACCAATGATGGGGCACTATTCCTCCCACTGACACCAATGATGGGGCACAATTCCTCAAACTGACACTAATGAGGGGGCACTATTCCTCCCACTGACACCAATGATGGGGCACTATTCCTCCCACTGACACCAATGATGGGACACTATTCTTCCCACTGACACCAATGATGTGACACTATTCCTCCCACTGATACAAAGGTTACCCTTTTGTTTAAAGTGAAATAAGACAATAAGTATAGAAAAGAATAGAATATAAAAAATAGAATAGAATAGAACAAATTTAGTAATCTTCCAAATTTGATTCGAAAATAACAAATCTACTAACCCAAATCCTAAAATAGAAAACAAATTATTCTAACATAACGAATATGACGAAACTAAATGATTAAATTAATGAATAAATCCGAAACTAAACACAATTTTCTGTCTTGCACATCTCTAGTAAGCACGTTCCCGAATGCCAATGCCCTCCTCCAAGTGAGTCACCAGACCAGCCTTCTTCCTGGCTCTCTCCAGCGAGGGGCCTCCCCCGGGGTCTCCTCCTTGGCACAGCTTCCTCCAGACCAGGCAAGGACAGCTTCAGCACACGTTAGGTCCCAAACCAGGCTATTGGGCCGAGCTCCATCCAGCAGCACCTCCCTAGGCCTCAAGGAAAGAGAGAACGAGCCCATGGCCTGTCCCAAATATTTATATCCTCCCCCAGCATGCATCAGTGACATAAACCTCCTACTGGATTGGCTGAAGAAAATGTAACAATCACGACTTAGTTTTGTTTGTGAAATCTCATACAATGACCAGTGACACCTACTGGCGACAGTGAGAAATCACAACCCAATTTAAGCTTAGGGGAAAACCAGTATACAATCAGTCTGGGCAATTTACAGCCAGGGCCGGGACAAGGGGTGGGCAGGAAGGGCGGTTGCCCTGGGCACTGTGCTTTCATGTGTGGGGGGGCTGCAAGGAGATTGACGGGGAAGGGATTTGTGTTGGGAGGGCAATTTGGGGAGGGGTGGCAAGGGGTAAGAATCCCTAGGAGTGGTGGTTTAGGGGACTTGTGTTGGGAGGGGGAGATGGGGGAAGAGGATTTGGAGGGTTTGTGCTAGAAGAGGTGATATGGCGAAGGGGGGAGGAGAATTGTGGTAGGAGTGGAAATTCTTGTTGGGGAGATTTGTGCTAAGGGGGAAGATTTAGGGGGTGCATTTGTGCTAGGAGGGGGGATTTAGAGTGGGGGGGGGGGGCGATGTGTACTCGGAGGGGAAATTTGAGGGGTAGAGGATTTGTGCTAGGAGGGGGGATTAAGAGTAGGGGGGGTGTACTTGGAGGGGAAATTTGAGGGGTAGAGGATTTGTGCTAGGAGGGGGCGACTTTTTGTGGGGAGATGCATTTGTGCTGGGTGGATTTGGGGAGAGGGGCAAAGATTTATGATGGCGGAGGGATTTCAGTTTAACTAATTTTCACTAACTCCAGTGGGAATCAGGTTTTTGTTGTCTGTCCCATCCCCCTACTCTACTTCATTGGACACATTTTCCCTCACTTCCTGTCCGAAACAGGAAGTGGTGGAAAATCTCTCCAGTTTGGCTGAAGGTGGGAATTAAGCAAACTACAATGATTTGGGTCATTAGGCTCAATTCACAAAGCTCACACACCAGGATAAGGATAATATTTCCCAAAAGTGACAGTTATTTTCAGTTAACCACCTCAATATCTCCTACTGTCACCCCTTTCCTGCCCAGGCCAATTTTCAGCTTTCAGTCGCACATTGAATGACAATTGCGCGGTCATGTGACACTGCACCCAAATTACATTTTTATCATTTTTTTCACACAAACAGAGCTTTCTTTTGGTGATATTTAATCACCTCTGGGGTTTTTATTTTTTGCTAAACAAACAAAAAAAGGCGGAAAATAAAAAAAAACTGTTTTTCTTCATTTCTTTTGTTTTGTGAATAATTAATTTTTCTCCTTCACTGACGGGCACTGATAGGCAGCACTGATGGACACTAATAGGTGGCACTGATGGGAATTGACAGGTGGCAATTATGCGCACTGATGGGAACTGATAGGCAACAATGATGGGAACAGATAGGCAGCAATGATGGGCACTGATAGGTGGCACTGATGAGGCAGCACTGATGAGGCTGCACTGATAGGTGGCAATGATAGGTGGCACTGATAGGCAATGATAGGTGGCAATGATGGGCACTGATAGGTGGCACTGATAGGCGGCAATGATGGGCACTGATGGGAACTGACAGGCGGCAATGATGGGAACAGATAGGCAGCAATGATAAGCACTGATAGGTGGCACTGATGAAGCTGCACTGATATGTGGCACTGATAGGCGGCAATGATGGGCACTGATAGGTGGCACTGATAGGAACTGACAGGCGGCAATGATGGGAACAAATAGGTAGCAATGATGGGCACTGATAGATGGCACTGATGAGGCTGCACTGACATGTGGCACTGATAGGTGGCAATGATGGGAACAAATAGGTAGCAATGATGGGCACTGATAGGCGGCAATGATGGGCACTGATAGGTGCCCCTGATGGGAACTGATAGGCGGCAATGATGGGCACTGATAGCTGGCACTGATAGGCGGCAATGATGGGCACTGATAAGGTGGCACTGATGAAGAGGCACTGATGCAGCTACTCTGATATGTGGCACTGAAAGGCGGAAATTATGGGCACTGATAGGTGGCACTGTTTAGTATTGATAGATGGTAATGATGGGCATTGGCAGGCAACACTGATTGGCAGCACTGATGGCCACTGACTGGGCACTGCAGTGTAGATGTCCCCGTGTGGATTTTCCAGTTATCGGCTCTCCTCTTTTCCTGCGCTGTCAGCGTGAGGAGAGGAATGCCGATTAACGACAAATCCTGTTTACACTGTGATCAGCTGTGATTGGCTCTTTACCCCGATCACAGGTCCCTGCTGATGCACGCCGTGGGGGGGGGGGGGGGCGCGTGAGGGAAGCGCGATCATGAGAGGACTTCAATAGACGCCTTCCCGGCAATGTGCGACCGTTCTGTAACCGTCTTTCGGCTATATTGCAGTCGTGAGGAGGTTAAGTCCACTGGGATTTGAAAATGACAGTCACATGACTAAAATAAAGATGCCCACCCTTGTGTTGGAGCTTTGTGAATTGAGCCTATATTGTTTGTGTAAACATTTTTATTTTATTTTTATGCAAAGCAGTTAAGATGAGCCTGGGAAACATGGATAAAAGAAACGAGAGCGCATACTGCTACTTCTCCTTCCACAACATAACAAATTATATACAAAGCAGAGGAGACGTGGGGATGGCCACCGGTGGTTCTGGGACGCCATGGAGCGCCCCCTATAGGTGATCTGTATCTCTTCTGGGCGAACCGGTCCATTACCACAATGACACAAAAATGAAACTAGATTAAAGGTAACGTTCGTCTTTAACACCCGGAGATGCTGACAATGTGAAATTTTGTTTCTATTTAATAAACTACCTGAAAAGCAAGTCACACCTTATCCCCGTTCAGGAAAGACGAGTGTGACTCACAGTGATGATATGCGGAGCGGAGTGTAAACAATGACACCAATCATTATATAAATGCAAAGCAAATTCTTCCCAAATCCTCCTCTGATCTGCTGACAGCGATGGAAAGGGAGACGATCGAATATCTTCTGCAGACCGGCGGCAGCGCTGATCTAAAAGAAACAGTTCTTATGCGGCTTTCGCGCTTTTTGCTGTTCCATATTTTATGTTCTGTGTGGATAAACATGCATTATATATATATACAGTATCTCACAAAAGTGAGTACACCCCTTAGTGAAAATGTCCATATTGGGCCCAAAGTGTCAATATTTTGTGTGGCCGCCATTATTTTCCAGCACTGCCTTAACCCTCTTGGGCATGGAGTTCACCAGAGCTTCACAGGTTGGCACTGGAGTCCTCTTCCCCTCCTCCATGACGACATCACAGAGCTGGTGGATGTTAGAGACCTTGCGCTCCTCCACCTTCCATTTGGGGAGCCCCACAGATGCCCAATAGGGTTTAGGTCTGGAGATGCTTGGCCAGTCCATCACCTTTACCCTCAGCTTCTTTAGCAAGGCAGTGGTCGCCTTGGAGGTGTTTGGGGTCGTTATTTTGGAATACTGTCCTGTGGTCTCTGAAGGGAGGGGAAGCTCTGCTTCAGTGTGTCACAGTACATGTTGGCATTCATGGTTCCCTCAATGAACTGTAGCTCCCCAGTGCCGGCAGCACTCATGCACGGAACGATTTCTTCGACTCCCATTTCCACTACCTGACCGGTTCGTAGAGGTCTGGATTTGGGATAACCCGTAGACACCCCGAGGGGTTTACCTTCCACCTCCTCGCGTTCCAGAGATTGTAGGTGGTCGAGACACTACAGCAGTACCTCCT
>BLSH010291671.1:21691-37371 GCA_018402905.1 Glandirana rugosa | reverse complement strand
CATCACGATCCCTGTTACATTAGGTACCCCCAAATATCCCTCCATGCATCAAAGTTACTCCCCCCCCATAATCAAAAACTGAAAACAACCCAGCTCCTCCTTCCTCTCTCCAGTCTTCACTGCCCTGCATGCCACGCTGTCACTGAGCTGTGCCTGCTCTCTATCCCCTCCTGCAGGCTGGAGGGAGGAGAACACCTAATCCTCTCTCCAGCTATCTTAGGGAGCCAAAGTCCGGTCAGAATTATGTGTCCGGTTTTTAGGCGGACTGAAAACTGGACACCTGATTCAAAACCCGGACTGCCCGGGTGAATCCCATACAGGTATCAACCCTAGGATACACTATGTGGCCTTGGGCTTATTTCCGTGTCTTAAAGAGTAACACCGATTAGCTTAGTGTGTAAAGAGGCAACCTCTTGTTTGAACGCATGCTGTGCAACCTCCCTCTTTCAGTGTGGTGCTTATTCAGCGCTAATAATTTATGTGAATATTTATCTAATAAAATATCCAATACCCCCCAACCCTAAAAAACACCCCCAGGCCCCCACCATACACCTTACTCACCCTCTCATCCCCCACCCCTAAAGTACAACCCTCCCCCATCATACACGTAACTCAGCCCCTTACCCCACACCCCTGTCCAGTCCTAAAAACACCCCCCCCACACACCATGCATGTAACTTGCCCACTCATTTTCCCCACCATACACTTAGCTTACCCCCTCACCTCCCCGACACCCGAACTGCACCACCTCCACTTAGTTCCAGTGAAGGGAACTCTTAAGGCGTCAGCATACCAATACATTTTGGACAATTTCATTCTCCCAACTTTGTGGGAAGAGTTTGAGGATGGCCCCTTCCTGTTCCAACATGACTGTGCACCAATGCACAACCTGCTTCCCACTGACAACGGAAGGGTCGGGATCCCGGAGTCTGAGGACACTTGATATCTGGACCTGGACACTGCTAATGTCATTAGAGATCTCTTCAAGATCTGATCACTGTTCATTCTAATCCCCAAGTACTACAACACTGGAAGAGCAACAGCAGGAGGGACTCCAGCTGGAAGAAGAATTGACGTCTGCACCGGAAGGTGGGTCCTTGCGCCCAAAGAGGTTCCTTGGATGGTTAAAGGCCCTGGCTGGGTATTGAGGCACAAGTGTCATTGGAGACCCTTGCCTGAGAGACTCGGGGCTATGGCCCCCAGATTTGGGGCTAGAGCCCCAATAGCCACTCCCTAGGGACGCCACTGGTTCATTGACATTCCGTGTTAGGAGGTCGGTGCAAGCTGGTAAGTGAGCACTTTGCTTATGGTGGAGGTGACAGTTCAAACATCACACACTACAAGGTGGTGGATGATGCGGATATCGTTTAAGAACTTTCTCATCACATTTGGATTTTCATCTTTATCACTGGTGTTTAATTATATTTTTTTTGTGCTGTGGTTAAAGTGGAGAAGACGTAGAACCTCTGTCAGGTTTCCATTGCCATCTGAAATTTCCTACCCTTTCTCATTTCAGAAGTGCCTGCCCTTTAGGTTACAAATCCCTCTCCCAGCAGCTGAGGTCAAGTTTTAAAGACTTGGAAGGAAGGGGAAAAACGCTACTGTTGAATAGACCTGCATTGCTTGCATTGGCTGGAAGTTGCCAGACAAGCCTCGAGCATGCATACAGGTCTACCTGATGTGGCGTTCTATCTACATTAATGGCTGGAGAAATGTCTTCCATGCGGGGTTCTTCTTTAATGCCATGATTGTGTTGTGGGTGAGGCTGGCTCTGATGACCCCTATGTAAGGATAAGAGTGGAGGGATGCGGCAGGTAAGGAGAAGGGCTCTGTCAGCGGGCTTGTCTCTGCGTAATGTACAAATCTAATAAATGGATCTCTCTGGCACACCTGGGCTTATCATTAAAAATCCTCCTTCATGTCGTTCCAGGACGCTTCATCACTAAACTGTGTCATGCTCTTCCTGAAAGGGCGTAGACCCAGCCTTATCCCACGCCGCGGCCTTAACACTTTCCTCGCCGCAGCGTCTGAGACCCCAAATTTTCTGAATTGGAAAAGAAAAGCCCCTCTCAGCGCTGAGGAATATAAATGGCTTTTGTAGGGCTAAAGCAGCCTTTCGCAAGCTTTTTACCCCCCTAAAATAATTTTCAGGTTTTGAGGAACCCTTATTAAAACCAATTAATTGGCAGTCAATAGGAAAAGTGCCCCTCATGTTGGTGGTCAGTAGAGCCCTGTAGGCACAAGTTAAAAAAACTGAGTTTACTACCACTTTAAAGACCAGTTAAAAAGATATTTCGTGCCCTGCTACTGGCTTTGCCAAGGGGTGTTGGCCTTGGAACTATGAAGCCACCATCAAATTGTGGTCTATCAGCCACAGCTCAAGGAACCCCTAACAACCCCTGGAGGAACCCTGGTTAAGAATGGCTGGGCTAAAGCTTGACTCCAGGCAGATGTACAAGACACAAATCAATGCAGCTCTGTATTCATCATACACTATATTACCAAAAGTATTGGGACACCTGCCTTTACACACACATGAACTTTAATGGCATCCCAGTCTTAGTCCGTAGGGTTCAATATTGAGTTGGCCCACCCTTTGCAGCTATAACAGCTTCAACTCTTCTGGGAAGGCTGTGCAAGGTTTAGGAGTGTCTATGGGAATGTTTGACCATTCTTCCAGAAGCCCATTTGTGAGGTCAGGCACTGATGTTGGAAGAGAAGGCCTGGGTCGCAGTCTCTGCTGTAATTCATCCCAAAGGCGTTCTATTGGGTTGAGGAAAGGCCAGTCAAGTTCCTCCACCCCAAACTCGCTCATCCATGTCTTTATGGACCTTGCTTTGTGCAGTGGTGCACAGTCATGTTGGAACAGGAAGGGGCCATCCCCAAACTCTTCCCACAAAGTTGGGATCATAAAATTGTCCAAAATGTCTTGGTATGCTGACGCCCTAAGAGTTTCCTTCACTGGAACTAAGGGGCCAAGCCCAACCCCTGAAAAACAACTCAACACCATAACCCCCCTCCACCAAATGATTTGGACCAGTGCACAAAGCAAGGTCCATAAAGATATGGATGAACAAGTTTGGGGTGGAGGAGCTTGACTGGCCTGCACAGAGTCCTGACCAGTGGCGGCCCGTTCATGAAGAGAACAGGGGCGCCGCCCCCCTAATCCATGCGCCCGGCCCCTAATCTACATGCAGGGCGCCAGAAGCATGGATTTCAATGGGGGTTTTTTTTTAAGCACATGTAAAGAGCCTGAGGCTCTAATTGGCTTAAAAAAGGGTGGACTTGGGGGGGTGTAGAGAGCTGCGCCCTTAGCCCACCCAGTTGGGTCACAATAGCAATTTAACATTCCTTAATGTCTTCCTGATTCTCCTCCCGGCCAATCAAGAAGTGGGTCCTGAGACCCAATTGGCAAGGAAAACTTAGAACTTCAGCCCAATCGGGTCACAGAACCCACTTCCTGTTTGGCTGGGAGGAGAAGCAATGGCCCGGCTCTTCCCTCGGCAAACTGGAGAGAGGAGCAGCAGCCCTACCCCGGGTCCTCCTCATCTACCTCCGAAGGTAAGGCCTCTGATCTCTGCCTTCCTGTCCGTCTCCTGCGCAAGGGGTGCAAGTGAGGGGGGCAGGTTTGTTTCCCGCTCCCAAAAAAAATATTGAGCACCAACCGCCACTGGTCCTGACCTCAACCTGATAGAACATATTTGGGATGAAATAGAGTGGAGACTGCGAGCCAGGCCTTCTCGTCCAACATCAGTGCCTGACCTCACAAATGCTCTTCTGGAAGAATGGTCAAACATTCCCATAGACACTCCTAAACCTTGTGGACAGCCTTCCCAGAAGAGGTGAAGCTGTTATAGCTGCAAAGGGAGGGCCAACTCAATATTGAACTCTACAGACTAAGACTGGGATGTCATTTAAGTTCATGTGAGTGTAAAGGCAGGCGTCCCAATACTTTTGATAATATATTGTATATATTAAATGTATTTTTTATTTTTAATGCAAGCATTATAAGTACCTGAGTATGACCTGGTATCAGTTTCCTGTAGCCATTGTACTGCAGAGCTCTCATCTCGTATCTCTCTTCTTCCTCACCCCATCTCCATCCATATCTTTCATAGTGTCTTGCAGACAGTCTGGGGCCACAGTTGTATGATTCCCCACACGCACACTAAATTCCTTTATCTTCATCATCATGGTCACCCCACCACATCTACTTAAAACTTATGATAAACAATGGTCCAAAAAGTGAGAGCGTCAACAATGTTTGATAGGTCCAGTTGATTGTCACAAAATTAACCAACGCGTTTCAGGGGCTCACCAGTCTTCCTTCATTAGGGCTTATACTGGGTGAAAAAAGACCACGTAGTGCACTGGACCAGGATTAAACGGTTAAAAAGAATCTCTGTCCTGTGTCGGGCTGTGTGAGGGCTCACTGGTGGCACGGATCAGACAACACTTCTATATTTAATTTATAAATGATCCCCTTGTCTCGGCTCTGACAGCAACATGGGAGATGACACAACTCTCTCTGGCTGTGGGTTGGGTTGGGTTGGGTGACTGTTGGAAGGATGGGAGATCATGCAAGACTCAGACTGCTGAACCAGTGAATGGTTTCAGCTCAAACTCTTTGGTGCAAACTGTTGACATTTTACAGCAACGTCAAGAAACATGGTCGACTCCTCCATTGCACTATTCAGTTCTGCTCCCATGCAGCACCCTCACTCATACTTGCATTAATATAGGAAATGTAGATGCCAGGGCCTGGATCACCTGCTTGTGGCACTGTGGTTTCCTGGGAGGAGGGTTGTAATTCCAGTGTCCACCAGCGGGTGTCTACCAGCAGCCAGTAGATCCCAGTAATCAGTTTCCATCTGATGCTGGCTGCTGGGAAAGTATTTAGGTCCTCCACTACCAAGTGCCTCTCGCTTCAGTATTATTTCAGAAATCAGCAAAAGGGATGGCCAGATCTGCATGGCTACACTCAGGAAACTGGGACCAGACTGTGTACTTTAACCCCTTGCCTACTGGGCACTTTCACCCCCTTCCTTCCCAGGCCAATTTTCAGGTTTGAATGACAATTACGCGGTCATGCAGCATTGTACCCATATGAAATTTTTTATCATTTTTTTCACACAAATAAAGCTTTTTTTTACATCACTGGGTTTTTATTGTTTGCTAAAAAAAAAAAAAAAAGGCTGACTTTTTTTTTAAAAAAAACAAACGTTTATCTTAGTTTCTGTTGGTAAATTTTGTAAATAAGAAAAATTTCTCCTTCATTGATGTGCACTGATGAGACAGCATTGAAGGGCACTGATTAGGTGGCACTGATGAGGAGGCACTAATATGCCGCACAGATGAGCACTGATAAGCACTGATAGGTGGCACTGGTGGGCACTGATAGGTGGCACTGATAGACGGCACTGGTGGGCAATAATAGGCGGCATGGATAGGCGGCACTGATGGGCGGCACTGACTGGCAGCACTAATGGGCACTGATTGGTGGCACTGCTGGGGCTGCGCTGTAATCAGAGCGCTGATGATTGGTGCACTGGTGCTACCTGTACATGTCTCCCCTGTGAGAAGAGCCGATAAACGGCACTTCCTCGTTTACATGTGACCGTCTCTGTGATTGGGCACAGCCGATCACATGGGCAAAGAGCCGCATCATCAGCTCTTTACTGAGGTCGGGTTGCATCGTGTCCTAGGAACATGGCTCAGCTGCAAACGCTGTGCTGCACGCAAGAGCGCCCGCTCTGGGGCACCGTCATATGACGTCATCACACAGAACGAGAGCCACACCGCCCCGCCGTCATTTTAATATAAGGCAGGCGGGAAGTGGTTAAGTGAGATTTATTTACAGTGAAACAAAATCCATTCAAACACCAGCACACAGCAAACATAAAAATATAAGAGAACTAAAACCCAGTGACAGAATAACTAATCAACCCTACAAACAGAACCTAACAACTACCTATATACAATGTAGGGAACAACTGGGACCACCAAAAAGCAGGGGAAAACTAGTGGTACAGGGAGGGGATGGGAAGTGGGAACCAAAACTTGGATTAGGTGCAAGGCAACAGGGTACAGGGCAGAAGCAAGAGCAGGATTAATAGCAAACAGAATCTGGCAGCAGCAAAACACTGGAGCAAGAGGCACTTAGTAGGGGCGTTCCCAAATACCCTCCCAGCAGCCAGCATCAGGGTGGAAACTGGTTACTGGGGTTTGCTGGCTGCTGGGAGACACCTGCTGGTGAACACTGTAATTACAACCCTCCACCCAGGGAACCACAGTGCCACCAGCAGGTGATCCAGGTCTGGACAACAAACCATCACCATGCAAGAAAGAAATGTGCTACATTAAACACCAGCAGTCATCCTCTCTTCAATGATTTTCTGTTCACATGTTATCTGTGTCATGTTAGAAACTAGGGGCCAGCAGAGCCATTTTGTCAAAATTGATTTTGCAGAACATTATACTGTAGTTATGAGCACTGACATTTTAGCTTAAATTGGCTCCCAATTTTGCCATGTTGGTAATTGGCATGGAAAAGAAAACACATGACTTTGTTTGTAGCGATGCTGATATGGCAAACAATGGCTTTGTTGATAAACAAAGCCAGCCCAAGCATGAACCCTTGGTTTATAAAAAGAGTCATGTGTTGACATTGTTTATCAGGGTTGGGATTAAGGTTATCGTTAAGCTGGTGGTCTGTTCCTCAACATCTAATGTTATTTTTCTAGTTAAAAAGGGGTAATTTTTTGGCACAAGAACAAGGATAGGTGAAAGAAGCTTCTGCTCCATCAGGAGCCCTTCACCTGAAAAACCCACCAAGAACCACCTTAGAACCACCTTAGTTTTACCTTTGACTCCCAAGCATTTTGCCGAAATGGCAACATCTCCTGATTTCCATGGAAATTTTGGCAAAGCAAACCAAGAACCACCTTAGAACCACCTTAGAACCACCTTAGTTTTACCTTTGACTCCCAAGCATTTTGCCGAAATGGCAACATCTCCTGATTTCCATGGAAATTTTGGCAAAGCAAAAACTCACAAATTTCATTTTTTGGCACAAGAACAAGGATAGATGAAAGGAGCTTCGGCTCCATCAGGAGCCCTTCACCTGTAAAATCCACCAAGAACCACCTTAGAACCACCTTAGTTTTACCTTTGACTCCCAAGCTTTTTGCCGAAATTGTAACATCTCCTGATTTCCATGGAAATTTTGGCAAAGCAATAACTCTCAATTTCATTCATGCCTTGGCAGCATTTCCGCAACATCTCCTGATTTCCATGGAAATTTTGGCAAAGCAAAAACTCTCAATTTCATCCATGGCTATTGTAAAGAAGAGATGGGAGTGTGAAAATTTGATCAGTTGAGGTTCCACCAAACTTTTTAAAAAATATTTGCCAACTAATAGTCCAATTGAAGTCAATGGAGATCTGAACCAGGTTTAAAAAAAATGTGTAGAGCAGCAAATGATACAAAATTAAGCAGAATGGTTGGGAAAGCCCATTGAGATGATTCGGCCAATAAACAGCTTGAACCACTTTCTTTAAAAATTCTACCAAGGATACTAAAATAGAAGAGCTGGTGGGACTACCATACTTCAGTAGAATTTTGTTTGAATGCTTGTAGGGAAATTTAGAAAAAATGTTCATCAGAGCTTTGATGACCTCTATTGACCTAACAATTTTCATAATACAACCTTGAAAATTTTAATTAATTTGCCATTCCAATGTTTCAAATTCTATGTTCAATTTCGGGATTTACATTCAGATTACAATTTTTTTTCCAAAATAAAACCACCTTCCCATTTAGAATTTTCTTTGTTCAAGACAAGATTTCCACCCTTCTCCTTCAATTTTCCTTCTCACTGTGGTCGAAAGCAATTGTCGTAACTCTCAGAACGTTTTAAGAATGTTTCGAAAACAACATTTTTTGAAATGCAGCTTTACTGGGTTATGAATTTTCAAAAAATGGGGAATCCTTAGAAGAGGGGGTATAACCTCTTAGGGGTCCCTGAGGGGACCATGGAACGCCATCACTGAATAGGTTAAAGGCTTACCAGACAGCCAGTAAAAACACGCCTCAACAGAATCCACCAAAGACAAGGACTTCTCCAGGAAAAATGGAACCCGGCTTTGTTTCTGTAGTGGTGTCACCAATCGGGCGCTCCCCTGTCTGGTGTGTCCTATTCAGGGTGATGTGCATTGGTAGCTTCCACCGTCCTTTAACTTCAGGGACTCTCGTAAAGTACCAGATAGGAATAGAAAAAGACCTCACACAGTGCAAATCAGTAAAAACTGAGTTTATTAAAAGAAAGTTGTGCACTTACATCCAAATTGAAAACAACGAGCTCGTCTCAAATGTGGCGCAACAGCATAGGGCCTTTTTCTATTCCTATCTGGTACTTTACGAGAGTCCCTGAAGTTAAAGGATGGTGGAAGCTACCAATGCACATCAGCCTGAATAGGACACACCAGACAGGGGAGCGCCCGATTGGTGACACCACTACAGAAACAAAGCCGGGTTCCATTTTTCCTGGAGAAGTCCTTGTCTTTGGTGGATTCTGTTGAGGCGTGTTTTTACTGGATGTCTGGTAAGCCTTTAACCTATTCAGTGATGGCGTTCCATAGTCCCCTCAGGGACCCCCAGAGGTTATACCCCCTCTTCTAAGGATTCCCCATTTTTTGAAGTTTTGCACAAACTGTTTGAACTCTTACTATGAACTTTTTATGGTCCTGAGTGGTCTAGAATGATACCCCATCAGTTGTCAAATATAATTTTTTACACCTATTTTTTATATTAAGTTTTTATATTAAGTTTTTCCATATGTTGTAGAGGTCATCTTTTCACATTTTTCCCTTATCTCTTGCCCACTATTCATCATTAAAACTAGTGGCATCTCCAAGTCCTAATTAGCGCTACACAGTAACCCCCACTATAATTACACAATTTGTTTGATTGTGGTGTTGGCGGCTGTTGGGACTCATACTTAGCGCAGTATTTCTCCTAACACTGATTTACTGGGTTATGGCCAGCTACAAGGTAAGGGGGCTCAGGCCAATATTAGAAGCAGATAGAAGCCTTTTGGAACTTCTGACTTGGGTTTGGCCATCCGAATCTACGAAATTTGATCCATATTCATCTCCATTGTAAAGGTTCCTAGAGTCAAAGTACCAGGAAAGTCCCATCTATTCTTTTCTATTTATTCCTCTATTTTCTGTCCCCAGAAAGCACAGCAATACATTGCATTCATACCAATGAAACAAAGGGTAAACGTAAACTCCCCTTCTTCCCGAAAAGTTGACACAACTTGGAAAATTCAGCATGAACTCCCTCACGCTCGCTAGGAACAACACAGCAGATGTTAAATCTTGTCTAGACAAGTCCGAGGGTTTAATTTACTATTTTTAATACATAGATATATATTTGGTGACCGCTCGAGGAACAATTTTCTTATTGATTCGGCATAAAAGGACAATTTCCTAAGTCAACGCCACAAAGCGCAACGCAAACAGGGCGTTGTGTGCCGGGGCCGAGCGGAGCACTGTAACGCTGCGGAGAGCAAACATCGGCGGGTGAAACCCAAACTTCTGTTATTACAAGAAAATAAACATTCCGAGAAAATGGATTCGGTTAAAAAGGACAAAAAGGCTCAAATGAAAACACTGCGCATTTTTCGGGGGTGGGTCATAATCTCTTGTAAAATATTTGCAGAGATATTCGACACAATCGAAAACTTCTGATGGGAGGGAAGAGGTTTTATCACTTTTTTTTTGTAACTCCACTTAAATATGATATTGGCCAGGGAGAGTTAAATCCCAACTCCAGACCTTAGAGCTAGTATGAAATATCCATAAGGTGGGCATGGACAATTGCAGGCCGGTTTATCCCAGGTTCCAAGCTCAACTTACTCTAACTCTTTGAGACTTTATTCAGGGACCTTTAAGCCTTAGCCTTTTAGGGGATGGGTTAAGTCAGGGGTAGGCAACCTACGCACTCCAGTTCTTTTGAAACTACAAATCCCATCATGCCTCTGCCTCTAGGAGTCATGCCTGTGATTGTCAGGGTCTTGCAATGTCTCATGGGACTTGTAGTTTCACCACAGCTGGAGTGCTGAGGTTGCCTACCCCTGGCTTAAGTGATAAAAGCTCACTTTAAGTGTTAAGATATGTGTTAATGATGGAGCCATCTGATGATATATACACTCATTGACCACTTAATTAGGTACACCTTGCTAGTAACTGCTTGGATCCCCTTTTGCCTTCAGAGCTGCCTTCATTCTTCATGGCGTAGATTCAACAAGGTGTTGGAAAAGTTGTTCAGAGATTTTGCTCCATAGTGACATGATAGCATCACACAGTTGATGCAGATTTGTCAGCTGCATTCCACCACATCCCAAAGATGCTCTATTGGACTGAGATGTGGTGAGTGTGGAGGCCATTGTAGTACGGTGACCTCATTGTCCAGTGGTGAGATGATTGGATGAGATGTGGGGAGTGTGGAGGCCATTGGAGTACAGTGACCTCACTGTCCAGTGGTGAGATGATTGGATGAGATGTAGTGAGTGTGGAGGCCATTGGAGTACAGTGACCTCACTGTCCAGTGGTGAGATGATTGGATGAGATGTAGTGAGTGTGGAGGCCATTGGAGTACAGTGACCTCATTGTCCAGTGGTGAGATGATTGGATGAGATGTGGTGAGTGTGGAGGCCATTGGAGTACAGTGACCTCATTGTCCAGTGGTGAGATGATTGGATGAGATGTAGTGAGTGTGGAGGCCATTGGAGTGCAGTGACCTCATTGTCCAGTGGTGAGATGATTGGATGAGATGTGGGGAGTGTGGAGGCCATTGGAGTACAGTGACCTCATTGTCCAGTGGTGAGATGATTGGAGCTTTGTGACTTTGGTGCATTATCCTGCTGGAAGGAGCCATCAGGAGATGGGTACCCTGTAGTTATAAAGGGATGGACATGGTCAGCAACAATACTCAGGTAGGCCGTGGCATTTAAACGATGCCCAGTTGGGACTAATAGGCCCAAAGTGTGCCCATCCCCCACTCCATTTCACCACCAGCCTGAACCGTTGATACAAGGCAAGATGGATCCATGCTTTTATGTTGTTTACGCTAAATTCTGACTCAAACATCTGAATGTCACAGCTAAAATTGAGACTCATCAGACCAGGCACCTTTTTTTCCAATATTCTATTGTCCAATTTTGGTGAGCCTATGTGAATTGTAGCCTGAGTTTCCTGTTCTTAGCTGACAGCAGTGGCACCCGGTGTGGTCTTCTGATGCTGTAGCCCATCTGCTTCTAGGCTGGCTGTGTTGTGCATTCAGAGATGGTATTCTGCATACCTTGGTTGTAACAAGTGGTTATTTGATTTAATGTTGCCTTTCTATCATCTCGAACCAGTCTGCCCATTCTCCTCAGACCTCTGACATCAACAAGGCATTTTCCTCCACACAACTGCCGCTCACTGGATATTTTCTCTTTTTTGGACCATTCTCTGTAAACCCGAGAGATGGTTGCGCGTGAAAATCCCAGTATATCAGCAATTTTTTAAATAATCAGACCAGTTACTACTGTTATAACAGCCTTCCATAGAACTCTGGATTTCCTCTATTAGAGCCAGCACCCAAGCCCCGGTGAAGGTCTATCCTCACGGGTGGCCAGAAGCTAAGTCAAGGACCGTTCTACTGTTATAATAGCTTTCTATGGAACTCTGGGCTCCTCTATTACAGCCAGCATCCAAGCCCTGGTGAAGGACTATCCTCATAAGTGGCCAGAAGCTAAATCACGGGCTGATCTACTCTTATAACAGCCTTCCATGGAACTCTGGGCTCCCGTATTATAGCCAGCATCCAAGCCCTGATGAAGGACTATCCTCATAGGTGGCCAGAAGCTAAGTCAAGGGCCAATCGTCTGTTAAAACAGCCTTCATTGGAACTCTGGGTTCCCTTATTACAGCCAGCATCCAAGCCATGGCGAAGGATTATCCTCACCGGTGGCCACAATCGAAGTCAAGGGCCAATCTACTGTTAAAACAGCCTTCCATGGAACTCTGGGTTCCCCTATTACAGCCAGCAGACAAGCCCTGGTAAGGGTCTATCCTCAACAGTGACCAGAAGCTAATTCAAGGACCAATCTACTGTTATAACAGCCTTCCATGGTACTCAGGGGTTCCTGTATTACAGCCAGCATCCAAGCCCTGGTGAAGGTCTATCATCATCCGGTGGCTAGAAGCCAAGTCAAGGGACAATTTACTTATAACAAACTTCCATGGTACTCTGGAGTTCTTCCACTATAGCCAGCATCTAAACCCTGGTGAAGGCTTATCCTCACTAGTTGCCAGAAGCTGAATCAAGGGCCAAGCTATTGTAGTCACATCATCAGTTATGGTGGACCTTATACGTTATAACAACCTTTTCATGGAACTCTAGGGTTCCTCCAGAGGATGCTAGGGTTTCCCTGAGCAGTGGCAAATTGATCTCTTCCCTGGCAGTGCTTGCATAGTTCTAGCACCAACACCTTTAAGCATCTCCTCTAGTTTCCCATGGAGCCATGTAACCAACCACTGATCTTGTAAGCTTCCTGTAAGGGGGTCCTTCTTTAATGACCATCAATAAATTATTCTTGATAAAAAGTCAGAAGACAAAATCCAACACATTTTGGGGGCTCAATAGTGCCCCTTCATCAGGACTTGAATGCTGATGGTAATAGAGGTTTATACAGTATTGCACAACAAATGGAAGGCAATGAACACTATTACTTGGATTCTGTCTGTAATATAGGTTTACACTGGTCTATCATTGCCGGTGGCCAGAAACTAAGCCAAGGTCTGATCTACTGGAGTCACGCCATGGCAGATCTTTCAATAGCCATTCTCAACCTGTATTCCATGGAACCCTTTGGCTCTTCCAGAGGATGCTAAAAGTTCCCTGAAAAGTGGAAGGTAGATCACTTCCCATACAGTGCCTGTATAGTTCTAGCCCCTACGCCTTTCTGTGGTGGAGCTTCTCCATAAGTAAACTCTGATGCGATGATCTTTTTTAGCTTCCTGTGAGCGGATCATTCTCCACTCATCACCAATGCGTTCACCTTCATTAAAAGGCATAAGGCAGAAGACAAATGTCAACGCGTTTCGGATATTCAAAAGTACTCCTTTATCAGGGCTTGGATGCTCCTGAAATTCGTTGACCTTTGTAATTTTATACTGGACTCTATTACAGCCATCATTCAAGCCCTGATGAAGGGGAACTTTTGAGTCCTTAAAGCACATTGGCTTTTGACTTTTTATCAAAAATAATAAATTGATGGTCAGTAGAGAATGACACCCTTATAGGCAGCTAAAAAGATCGGATCATTGGTTTCTTTTTTAGATACACCTTGCTAGTACCGGGTTGGATGCCCTTTTGCCTTCAGAACGACCTTAATTCTTTGTGGCATAGATTCAATGTTTCTCAGAGATTTTGGTCCATATTGACATGATAACATCACACAGTTGCTGCAGATTTGTCAGTTGCAGATACATGATGTGAATCTCCCATTGCACCACATCCCAAAGGTGCTCTATTGGATTGAGATGTGGGGAGTGTGGAGGCCATTGGAGTACAGTGACCTCATCGTCCAGTGGTGAGATGATTGGATGAGATGTGGAGGCCATTGGAGTGCAGTGACCTCATTGTCCAGTGGTGAGATGATTGGATGAAATGTGGAGGCCATTGGAGTGCAGTGACCTCATTGTCCAGTGGTGAGATGATTGGATGAGATGTGGAGGCCATTGGAGTACAGTGACCTCATTGTCCAGTGGTGAGATGATTGATGAGATGTGGAGGCGATTGGAGTGCAGTGACCTCATTGTCCAGTGGTGAGATGATTGGATGCAATGTGGAGGCCATTGGAGTGCAGTGACCTCATTGTCCAGTGGTGAGATGATTGGATGAAATGTGGAGGCCATTGGAGTGCAGTGACCTCACTGTCCAGTGGTGAGATGATTGGATGAGATGTGGAGGCCATTGGAGTGCAGTGACCTCATTGTCCAGTGGTGAGATGATTGATGAGATGTGGAGGCCATTGGAGTGCAGTGACCTCATTGTCCAGTGGTGAGATGATTGGAGCTTTGTGACTTGGTGCATTATCCTGCTGGAAGGAGCCAACAGAAGATGGGGACACTGTAGTCATAAAGGGATGGACATGGTCAGCAACAATAGGTGGGCCATGGTGTTTAAACGATGCTCAATTGGTACTAGGGGGCCCAAAGCGTGCTAAGAAATCTCCCCCACACCATTACACAACCATTCTGAACCGTTGATACAAGGCAGGATGGATCCATGTGACAAATTCTGACCCCACCATCTGAAAGACTTGAGACACACCAGGCAACGTTTTTCCAATCTTCTATTGTCCAATTTTGGTGAATTGTAGCCTCAGAGTGGCACCTGGTGTGGTCCTCTGTTGCTGTAGCCCATCTGCTTCAAGATTCAATGTGTTGCAAGTTCAGAGATGCTATTCTCCATACCTTGGGTGCAACGAGTGGATATTTGAGTTACTGTTGCCTTCGTGTCATCTCGAACCAGTCTGCCCATTCTGCTCTGACCTCGGTTTGAACTTCAGCAAGTCATCTCTACCACGTTTAGATGCCTAAGTTGCTGCCATGTGATTGGCTGATTAGCAATTTGTGTTACCAAGCAATTGAACAGGTGTGCCCAATAAAGTGACTGATCAAACCTTTACTGGACCAGCGTTAAACTCGTAGTGCTCTCAACCTATATACTTTGTTCAGACTATTTCATGGACCCGAGTGATCCACCATCCAGCTGCCTCCCCTGACCTTGAAACCTTACACGAGTTTCCATTTTGGGGGTCCAGAACCCCCACCGCGCTTTCTATGTTTATTGACATGTGACTGCGCTCGGTACACGGCCAGCACTGGCTGGGTTAACCTGCACACATCATTGTCTTTCGCGCTCTCTGCGTTGACATTGTCACCGCAGAACAAATCATTTGTTTTAAGTGAGGCAAACAGTGCGTAGCTCCAGGCGTGAACATTTCGTGAAATGACACTCCGTCATTGCTTGTCTCCACTCACAAGGGCGCATTGTACAAGAGCGCATTGTACGCACCGCGCCCGCTCACAATGCAAGCCGCTATTAATAGGATTTACGGGGATTAACGCGGCTTTATTTGGACGTCTTCCTCATAAATCAAAAGGAAGAAGGGAAAGAAAATGAAAAGGAGACTTGTAAGCAAATAGGAGAAAACTCGGAAACCTTTACAAGGTGTAGGCCAGGGTTTGTCAACCAGGGTTCTTCCAGAGGTTGCTAGAGGTTCCTTGAGCGATGGTCAATTTCTACCTCTCAGATAAATTCCCAATGATACTTGATCTTTTTAGCTATCTGTAAGGAGGTCCCAATGACCACAAGTGTAAGGAGCATTCTTCCCATTGACCACCAATGTAAGGAGCATTCTTCCCAATGACCACCAATGTAAGGAACATTCTTCCCACTGATCACCAATGTAAGGAACATTCTTCCCACTGATCACCAATGTAAGGAACATTCTTCCCAGTGATCACCAATGTAAGGAACATTCTTCCCACTGATCACCAATGTAAGGAACATTCTTCCCACTGATCACCATCTTACAAGGAATGTAACCACTAGTCACCCT
>BLSH010291671.1:0-21412 GCA_018402905.1 Glandirana rugosa | reverse complement strand
GGAATGTAACCACTAGTCACCCTTCTTACAAGGAATGTAACCGAACATTCTTCCCACTGATCACCAATGTAAGGAGAATTCTTCCAACTGATCACCAATGTAAGGAACATTCTTCTCACTGACCACCAATGTAAGGAGCATTCTTCCCACTGATCACCAATGTAAGGAACATTCTTCCCACTGATCACCAATGTAAGGAGCATTCTTCCCACTGACCACCAATGTAAGGAACATTCTTCCCACTGATCACCGTTTTCCTGAGCAGTGGCAGATTGATTTCTTCCCTGACAGTGCCTATATAGTTGTAGTAGCAATGCCTTAAGGCAGTGGAGCATCTACTCTAGTCTCTCATGTAAATAATCACAGATCCAATGATCTTGTTAGCAGCTTGCAAGAAGGTCCTTCTCTACTGACCACCAATGAAGGGGGTCCTTCTCTACTGACCACCAATAAATGGGTTCCTTCTCTACTGACCACCAATGAATGAGTTCCTTCTCTATTGACCACCAATGAAGGGGGTCCTTCTCTACTGACCACCAATGAAGGGGGTCCTTCTCTACTGACCACCAATGAAGGGGGCCCTTCTCTACTGACCACCAATGAATAAGTTCCTTCTCTACTGACCACCAATGAATGGGTTTCTTCTCTACTGACCACCAATGAATGGGTTCTTTCTCTACTGACCACCAATGAATGGGTTTCTTCTCTACTGACCACCAATGAAGGGTTATCTTCTCCACTGAACACCAATGAAAGGGGATCTTCTCTACTGACCACCAATGTAGGGGGAATATTTCCACTGATCAGCAATGTAATAGGAAAATTTTCAAAAATGACCAATGTAGGGTGAACTTTTCCACTGGAATAAAGAACTGTCAACGCAAATGGAAGCCTGCCTTTGCCTGCCATTGCCGATCTGTAGAGCTCCCCAGGACCCTTTATTACTTCCCGTGACGTTATTTCCCTGCACCTCAGGCTGGCTCCGGCCAAATTCCTGGTGGCCACAGGACAAGCAGCGGACCCTCTGCCACCCTGGCGATGCATGGGTGATCCCACTGGAGGCCTGGAGAGACCTGGATGTAACCATCTACAGATGAGCTTATTTTTGTTAGTGTAATCATGTATGCTACTATTAAACTGTGACTCTAATACTACACTCAAATGGCGCTTCCTTTGTTTTCCCTTTGAACTTTTCCACTGACCATCAATGTAGGGGGAACTTTTCCACTGGCAATCAATATAGGGGGGACCTTTCCACTGACTTCCAACGTAGGGGGGACCTTTCCACTGACCACCAATGTAGGGGGAACTTTTCCAATGGCAATCAATGTAGGGGGGACCTTTCCACTGGCCATCAATGTAAGGGGGAACGTTTCCACTGACCATCAACGTAGGGGGACCTTTCCACTGCCCATCAATGTATGGAGGGGCCTTTCCACTGACCACCAATGTAGGGGGGCCTTTCCACTGACCACCAATGTAGGGGGAACTACACTGGCCATCAATGTAGGGGGAACCTTTTCAATGACAATCAATGTAGGGGTGACCTTTCCACTGACCACCAATGTAGGGGGAACTTTTTCATGGGCCACCAATGTAGGGGGATTTTTCTACTGGCCACCAATGTAGGGGGAACTTTTCCACTGGCCACCAATGTAAGGGGAACTTTTCCACTGGATATCAATGTAGGGGGAACTTTTCTACTTACTACCAATGTAGGGGGAACATTTCCACAGACCACCAATTAATGGGCAACTTTTCTGCTGACTACCAATGTAAGGGGAACATTTCCACTGACTACCAATGTAGCAAGAACCTTTCCACTGACCACCAATGTAGGTGGAACCTTTTCACTGACCACCAATGTAGGGGGAACTTTTCCACTGGCCACCAATGTAGGGGGAACTTTTCCACGGGCCACCAATGTAGGGGGGATTTTTCTACTGGCCACTAATGTAGGGGGAACTTTTCCACTGGCCACCAATGTAAGGGGAACTTTTCCACCGGTTTACTACCAATGTAGGTGGAACATTTCCACAGACCACCAATAAATGGGCAACTTTTCTGCTGACTACCAATGTAGGGGGAAAATTTCCACTGACTACCAATGTAGGGTGAACATTTCCACTGACTACCAATGTAGCAAAAACTTTTCCACTGACTCCTAATGTAGGAGGAACTTCTGCATTGGCCACCAACATAGGGTAACTTTTCCACAGACCACCAATAAATGGGCAACTTTTCTACTGACTACCAATGTAGGGGGAACCTTTCCACTGACTACCAATGTAGGGGGAACCTTTCCACTGACTACCAATGTAGGGGGAACATTTCCACTGACTACCAATGTAGGGGGAACCTTTCCACTGATTACCAATGTAGGGGGAACATTTCCACTGACTACCAATGTAGCAAGAACTTTTCCACTGACTCCTAATGTAGGAGGACTTTCTCCATTGACCACCAACGTAGGGGGAACTTTTCCACAGACCACCAATAAATAGGCAACTTTTCTGCTGACTACCAATGTAGGGGGAACCTTTCCACTGACTACCAATGTAGGGGGAACATTTCCACTGACTACCAATATAGCAAGAACTTTTCCACTGACTCCTAATGTAGGAGGAACTTCTCCATTGGCCACCAACGTAGGGGAACTTTTCCACAGACCACCAATAAATGGGCAACTTTTCCACTGGCCATCAATGTAGGGGGAACCTTTCCAATGGCAATCAATGTAGGGGTGACATTTCCACTGACCACCAATGTAGGTGGAACCTTTCCACTGACCACCAATGTAGGGGGAACTTTTCCACTGGCCACCAATGTAGGGGGAACTTTTCCACGGGCCACCAATGTAGGGGGGATTTTTCTACTGGCCACCAATGTAGGGGGAACTTTTCCACTGGCCACCAATGTAAGGGGAACTTTTCCACCGGCTATCAATGTAGGGGGAACTTTTCTGCTTACTACCAATGTAGGGGGAACATTTCCACAGACCACCAATAAATGGGCAACTTTTCTGCTGACTACCAAAGTAGGGGGAAAATGTCCACTGACTACCAATGTAGGGTGAACATTTCCACTGACTACCAATGTAGGGGGAACATTTCCACTGACTACCAATGTAGCAAGAACTTTTCCACTGACTCCTAATGTAGGAGGAACTTCTGCATTGGCCACCAACATAGGGTAACTTTTCCACAGACCGCCAATAAATGGGCAACTTTTCTACTGACTACCAATGTAGGGGGAACCTTTCCACTGACTACCAATGTAGGGGGAACATTTCCACTGACTACCAATGTAGCAAGAAGTTTTCCATTGACTCCTAATGTAGGAGGAACTTCTCCATTGGCCACCAACGTAGGGGAACTTTTCCACAGACCACCAATAAATGGGCAACTTTTCTACTGACTACCAATGTAGGGGGAACCTTTCCACTGACTACCAATGTAGGGGAACATTTCCACTGACTACTAATGTAGCAAGAACTTTTCCACTGACTCGTAATGTAGGAGGAACTTCTGCATTGGCCACCAACATAGGGTAACTTTTCCACAGACCACCAATAAATGGGCAACTTTTCTACTGACTACCATGTAGGGGGAACCTTTCCACTGACTACCAATGTAGGGGGAACATTTCCACTGACTACCAACGTAGCAAGAACTTTTCCACTGACTCCTAATGTAGGGGGAACTTCTCCATTGACCACCAACATAGGGGGAACTTTTCCACAGACCACCAATAAATGGGCAACTTTTCTACTGACTACCATGTAGGGGGAACCTTTCCACTGACTACCAATGTAGGGGGAACATTTCCACTGACTACCAACGTAGCAAGAACTTTTCCACTGACTCGTAATGTAGGAGGACCTTCTCCATTGACCACCAACATAGGGGGAACTTTTCCACAGACCACCAATAAATGGGCAACTTTTCTACTGACTACCATGTAGGGGGAACCTTTCCACTGACTACCAACGTAGCAAGAACTTTTCCACTGACTCCTAATTCAGGAGGAACTTCTCCAATGGCCACCAACGTAGGGGAACTTTTCCACAGACCACCAATAAATGGGCAACTTTTCTACTGACTACCAATGTAGGGGGAACCTTTCCACTGACTACCAATGTAGGGGGAACATTTCCACTGGCCATCAATGTAGGGGGAACCTTTCCACTGACTCCTAATGTAGGAGGAACTTCTCCATTGGCCACCAACGTAGGGGAACTTTTCCACAGACCACCAATAAATGGGCAAATTTTCTACCGACTACCAATGTACCTCCCCCCCATCAAGGGGCAGGGTGTTAAAAATGATACTGTGAGCTGCAGACATTCCTTTTAGTAGGGGGAGTGATGTCAAGGGTTTCTCCATGGTGCTAAGTGTTAAGAAAGAGACCACTTTTATAGAGAAGGTCGGAGTGCCTCTTTAAAGGTTCAGTAGGAATAATGGAGGTTTTTCCCGACTCGCTGCCGATCTCCTGGGAGTTGGCGCAGGATGTATAACAACCGAACTGCTACATAAATCCTCAGCAAACCGATAGGCCAGCATACGCCCCTCCGAAAAATGTAAGTCAACAGTAAATCCTGCCTTTTAATATGCACTGTACTCCGCTTCGTGCCGCGGCTTGCCCTAATCTCGCTCGCTCGCGCTCAGCCCCTTTCCAGTGAGAAGGAGGAAGAGAAAAAAAAAAAAAAAACGATTCTGGACTCAGGTAAACCTTCTATGAAGAAGGTTTAACCCCTTCCGCTCATTGGGATGGGGAGGGGAAGGACAACGCGGCTGTTGGTTTTTACCGGGGCTCCGTTGGGGCTCATTCACATTTGCATTGATCTGCATGGGGCGCATAGGCAAGGGCAACATAGAAGGCAGCAATTGTTTTCTATGTGCCCCGTTCACACCACAACCTTACGTTGCGTAAAATTGTAGCGTCTCCCCATGTTTATGCAACGCCTCCCTGCGTGGTGACGCAACGCCTCCCTGCGTGGTGACGCAACATTCTGGCATGCATAGAGATTCATGAAATGTTATTTTGCAACATTTCAAAAAAGTTTTAAAAAAAATGTAACCAGTGCGTTGTTTTCCAGCTTGCTTGGGGCTGGCTGCGGTGTGTATTCTCACAGAAATGGATGGAAACACGCCATTCGTGCGTTTTTGCGTGTTTTTGCACTTTTATACGCGTATGTTTGCGCGATTTTCTGCTCAAATGAGAAGTAAAAAATAAAATAGTAATAATATATGAATAAATAAATGTACGATAAATACACATATAATTAAAAATCATCTTAAATAAGTAAAATAAATTAATAATATGTAACAATACATTAATAAATAATAATTAACCTAAAAACCTTAAAAAATATTAAATACATTATTAGTAATATTATTCTTAATAATAATAATAATAATATAGCAATAAACACCCAAACTCGAACAAAAAAATACATTACTAATAATAATAATAATTTATTTTGTGTTAGGGTGTTTAGTTATCTATTATTATTTTATTTTTTAAGGGGTAAGGGTTAATTATTTATTTATTGCTACTTAGTATTAATTTATTGAATTTACTTATTTTTTATGTATAATTTTTATTTATTTGCGTATTTATTTGACAGTTATTCATTCATTTATCATTATTCGTATAATAATAAATAAAATAAGTAAAAAATAAATAAATAACCCTAAACCCCAACTCCTAATCCTAGCCCTAACCTAAACTGAACTCGAACCCCTTACCCTAACGAATACACATTATAAATAAATTAATAATAATGAAAGAAGAAATAAAAGCTAATGGAAAAGCTAAAAAAGCTGAAATACCGAGCAACATCTCCGCTGCAAGTCACGTCGAACGCGCGAAGCTCAAGAAAAAAAGTTCTGGAGCTTTTTTTTGGTCGCTTGAACCGGGAAGATTTGGGCGTTTTTGCCGCTTTTGTATTCCCATGGATATGAATGGAAACACGCCCTTCATGCGTTTTTGTGCTTTTATACGCGCTTTTTTTTTGCGCGCGATTTTTATGCTCAAATGAAAAGAAGTAAAAAATAAAATAGTAATAATATATGAATAAATAAATGTACAATAAATACACATATAATTAAAAATCATCGTAAATAAGTAAAATAAATGAATAATATGTAATAATACATTAATAAATAATAATTAACCCCTAACCTTAAAAAATATTAAATACATTATTAGTAATATTATTATTAATAATAATAATAATAATATAGCAATAAACACCCAAACTCAAACAAAAAAATACATTACTAATAATAATTTATTTTGTGTTAGGGTGTTTAGTTATTTATTATTATTTTATTTTTTTAAGGGGTGAGGGTTAATTATTTATTTATTGCTACTTAGTATTCATTTATTGAATTTGCTAATTTTTTATTTATAATTTTTATTTATTTGCGTATTTATTTTACAGTTATTCATTCATTTATCATTATTCGTATAATAATAAATAAAATAAGTAAAAAAAAAAAATAAATAATAAATAACCCTAACCCCCAACTCCTAATCCTAGCCCTAACCTAAACTGAACTCGAACCCCTTACCCTAATGAATACACATTATAAATAAATTAATAATAATGAAAGAAGAAATAAAAGCTAATGGAAAAGCTAAAAAAGCTGAAATACCGAGCAACATCTCCGCTGCAAGTCACGTCGAACGCGCAAAGCTCAAGAAAAAAAAGTTCTGGAGCTTTTTTCTGGTCGCGTGAACCGGGAAGATTTGGACGTTTTTGCCGCTTTTGTATTCCCATAGAAATGAATGTAAACATGCCATTCGCGCATTTTTGTGCTTTTATACGCGCTTTTTTTTTTTTGTGCGATTTTTCTGCTCCAATGGAAAGAAGTAAAAAATAAAATAGTAATAATATATGAATAAATAAATGTAGAATAAATACACAAATAACTAAAAATCATCATAAATAAGTAAAATAAATTAATAATATGTAATAATACATTAATAAATAATAACCTCTAACCTTAAAAAATATTAAATACATTATTATTCTTATTATTAATCATAATAATAATAATAATATAACAATAAACACCCAAACTTGAACAAAAAAATACATTACTAATAATAATAATAATTTATTTTGTGTTAGGGTTAGGGTGTTTAGTTATTTATTGTTATTTTTATAAGGAGTACGGGTTAAAGTTAAGGGTTAATTATTTACTTATTGTTACTTAGTGTTAATTTATTGAATTCATTGATGTTAAAGGGGACAATACATGGTATTAAGAACTGGGGTATGTAAACTTTTGATCAGGGATATTTGGGTAGTTTCTGTTGTCATTATGATGTAAAAATAGTAAACACAGCTGATTGATAATAAATGTCTTCAGCCAAACAGTAAGCATGAGTGAAAGAAATGTTTTTGTGTTATTCTCTGAAAATGGCCAAGAAATCGCAAATTCTGCCAGGGTGTGCAAACTTATGAGCACAACTGTAAAACCATATGCAACAACATAAGAATAATGCATCCCTAGAAATAGTCATAATACTAGAAAATGGTAAACCGGGATCAAAAGTTGCATCAAAAGATCTCAAAACGTGGAATTGTTGTGGTATGAATTATCATTGCATCCCATAAAGCTCGACGCGTTTCGTGGTTTAGGAACCGCTCGTCAGGAGCGGATGCTATCGGCGTATCTGGAAAAAGCGTGGTAATAGATCAGATAAAAAGCTCAGGCGAGCAGTGGTAATAACGATAATTAAATATAAAGGGAAAGGGACAACTATTCCCAGACAACTTACATAACGCTGCAGTTGCACGACATCCATAAAAATGGACACGGAGGGGGTCACTGGATAGGTCTGTCCTGGGAGCTGAGGTGGCACACAGATTGAATGGACATAGAGAAGAAATTCCCAAAGAGGAAGGTGATCTGCCATAAATAGAAAAATCCTCTTAAGTGATAAAGTAAATGGAATATGAACCACCTACCAAAAGGTGTGTGGGAAAAGCAGGGCCGCCATCAGGGGGGTACAGGCAGTACTGTTGTAAGGGGCCCCAGTGTCTCAAGGGGCCCTTACAACAAAGACTTTAGCAGTCTATGGGAGGGGGTACCCGGTTTGGGGACACCTTTCTCCCGAATCATAGGCGATAAAAATGCCAAACTTGGGTCACATGGAGAGGGCCCCCTGAGCAATAACTGGCCCAAGTTTGGAACCTCCAGCACCTATGGTTCGGCCGTACCGGGTCCCCAAATTGACCAGTCATTGACCAGAAATTGTCAGATGAATTTCGGACTTAACATTGGAGTCTATGGGAGGGGGTCACCCAGTTTGGGAACACCGTTCTCCAGAACCATAGGCGATAAAAATACCAAACTTGGGTCACATGGAGAGGGCCCCCCGGACCATAACTGGTCCTGGTTAGGGACCTTCAGCACTTATGGTTCGGCCGTACCGGGTCCCCAAATTGACCAGTCATTGACCAGCAATTGTCAGATGAATTTCGGACTTAACATTGGAGTCTATGGGAGGGGGTCACCCAGTTTGGGAACACCGTTCTCCAGAACCATAGGCGATAAAAATACAAAACTTGGGTCACATGGAGAGGGCCCCCCGGACCACAACTGGTCCTGGTTAGGGACCTTCAGCACTTATGGTTCGGCCGTACCAGGTCCCCAAATTGATCAGTCATTGACCAGCAATTGTCAGATGAATTTCGGACTTAACATTGGAGTCTATGGGAGGGGGTCACCCGGTTTGGGAACACCGTTCTCCCGAACCATAGGCGATAAAAATACCAAACTTGGGTCACATGGAGAGGGCCCCCTGGACCACAACTGGTCCAGGTTAGGGACCTCCAGCACTTATGGTTTGGCCATACCGGGTCCTCAAAATGAGCGGTCATTGACCGGCAATTATTGGGTGAATTTCGGACTGAACAATGGAGTCTATGGGAGGGGGCACCCGGTTTGGGGACACCGTTCTCCTGAACTATAGGCGATAAAAATGCCAAGCTTGGGTCACATGGAGAGGGCCTCCTGGACTACAACTGGTCCAAGTTTGGAACCTTCAGCACCTATGGTTCGGCACGAGGTCTTATTCCAAGCATCCGGTGAGGCTGTGCTGCCTGTGTACTGTTTTTTTTAACCCCTTGGATCCCACACTAGCATGCATTGCACACTTCACTTCTCTTGAATGGGTCATGCTTGGCAAGCTACACCTGGTAAGTGTGACAGGGTGTATAATTCCTACTGTGGTTGCAACATGTGTACTCCCCTGGCCAGTGGGCGAATGTGATGGGATGACCAGTGGGCGGATATGGTGGGATGGCCAGTGGGCGGGCCCTGGGGAATGCTGGTGACCAGACGGGGGGGCCAGGTCTAAAGCTGTGTAAGGGGCCCCAAACTTTCTGATGGCTGCCCTGGGGAAAAGGAACAGATGTGAAGGTGGTGTGGGGAAGTCTATAGTGTGTATAGAGTAAAAGAACCCGGAGTGTAAGATATAACAAGTGCCGCATGAGACCACATGCAAGGACCCAAAGAGCCAGATAGAAAAATAGGCAGAGAAAGTGATAGAAGAACACCACCTCCATTAACAGTGTGTCGAGTGATAGATCAAGTACCTGAGCCTCCATGATAGGACCTCTGCCTAGAGTTGCCACCTCATCCCTTTAAAACCGAACACATATTAATTCCACAGGTTCTGTGGCTGATTAAGGTGGTAATTAAACTCACTTGGAGCCTTATCTGCATTAAATTAGCCTCAGAACAACCTGTGTAATTCATATGTGTTCAGGTTTAAAGGGATGAGGTGGCAACCCTACGCTCTGCCACATGTGGGAAACAAGTGCCAATAGGCATTGAAGCAGTGGAGAGGGCACCCAATACACATGTGCGCAGGCACCCAACCAGCGTCACGCTAGCCTAGTAGTGGGATGAGGTTGGCACGTCCAAACAGGAGGCGAGTGGCGCCAAGTGTTCCCCACATGTGAGGCTGTGATTGGAGGACATGCCCCCACCATGACATCACGGCTAGACGCCAGAGTGCCGGGGAGGGATGCGTGGCGCCAACGTGCGGTGTACAGCCCGCCCAATCCCCCAGCCCTTCCCGCCAAGCTAAAGGGAGAGGGAGGGGCGTCAGTGAGCATCGCAGCTCCTGGGTGTAGACGGCCGGACCATCCCCGTAATCCAAGGCATGCCACCAAGGGACGTATCTACTGCTGGTGCATAAGGCGACATGGGTTGAATAAAAAATTGGTCCATGAGAATTAAACTAAGGGGTGTGTTGGGGGGAGGGATTAGTGCCACCCCGACCCGGCGTAAGTACACCCCGGGACATATATGCCACAGGTACCCCCCCCAGAGAGTCAAGTGACTATAAACAATAATGTACGGTGCAGGCCACTAATTGACCGGGGTGTCTTCCACCATCAGTGAGTGGTCTCCATCCCAATATGGATATAGCAAAGGGAGAAATGGCCATTGGGGTTTTGAATGAGGCCAATCACTAGAAGAGTAAAATCATGTAATACACAATTTATTCATTGATTTTGGGATGGTAGCCGCAGACCACACCCTTTCTTTTTCCTTCAGGAAATAGGTTGGTTCCTATAAAGCGTCCTCCATGCGGCCCTCGTTCTCGGGTTTCCCGTCAGGCCCTCTCCCCCATTTCCTAATCCATCGACCGGCTGGAACACGTTCCCTGCTTATCTAGTGATACAAATCCTTTATTCCAGCGCTTAGCGTCTCCTATACAAAGTATATCCTGATTTTCGAGAAAAGCTACATTTTTTTCCTCTCTCTTTTTTCAGGCTGAGCTTTTAGGTTCGGCCAGAAGATATTCAGCGAAAGGCTGAGAAGACACGAGCTGTCAGCCTTCTGTTATTCACAGGGCCGGTCCCTCGAAAACAAACACAGGAGGATCAAGCAAGAGAAAACAGAACAGGCCCGAAAAAATGGGAAGATCAGTCAGCTGTTCGCGGATAGAATCTGGGTGACGCGCTGCTCGCCGTTAACCCCTTTCAGCCCATCAGCTGAACTTAATGTCTAACATCCCCATGCCAGATTAGACTTTATTTAATATGTACTTTTACTTTTCTTTGCATACTGGCACTGCTGAGTAAGCAGTGGAAATAAATCAGCATCACCACAGAGTAATCACCAGTGACAATAAATCAGAATCACAGTGGAGTAATCAGCAGTGACAATCAAACAGAATCACTGTGGGGTAATCAGCAGTGACAACCAAACAGAATCACTGTGGAGTAATCAGCAGTAACAATCAAACAAAATCACTGTGGGGTAATCAGCAGTGACAATCAAACAGAGCCACTGTGGAGTAATCAGCAGTGAAAACCCAACAGAATCACTGTGGGGTAATCAGCAGTGGCAATCAAACAGAATCACTGTGGAGTAATCAGCAGTGACAATCACACAAAATCACTGTGGGGTAATCAGCAGTGACACTCAAACAAAATCACTGTGGGGTAATCAGCAGTGACACTCAAACAAAATCACTGAGGGGTAATCAGCAGTGACAATCAAACAAAATCACTGTGGGGTAATCAGCAGTGACAATCACACAAAATCACTGTGGAGTAATCAGCAGTGACAATAAAACAAAATCACTGTGGGGTAATCAGCAGTGACAATCAAACAAAATCACTGTGGGGTAATCAGCAGTGACAATCAAACAAAATCACTGTGGAGTAATCAGCAGTGACATCAAACAGAATCACTGTGGAGTATTCAGCAGTGACAATAAATCAGAATCACTGTGGAGTAATCAGCAGTGACAATAAAACAGAATCACTGTGGAGTAATCAGCAGTGACAATCAAACAGAATCACTGTGGGGTAATCAGCAGTGAAAATCCAACAAAATCACTGTGGGGTAATCAGCAGTGAAAATCCAACAGAATCACTGTGGGGTAATCAGCAGTGAAAATCCAACAGAATCACTGTGGGGTAATCAGCAGTGGCAATCAAACAGAATCACTGTGGGGTAATCAGCAGTGAAAATCCAACAGAATCACTGTGGGGTAATCAGCAGTGAAAATTCAACAGAATCACTGTGGGGTAATCAGCAGTGACAATCAAACGGAATCACTGTGGAGTAATCAGCAGTGACAATCAAACAGAATCACTGTGGAGTAATCAGCAGTGACAATCAAACAGAATCACTGTGGAGTAATCAGCAGTGACAATCAAACAGAATCTTTGTGGAGTAATCAGCAGTGACAATCAAACAGAATCACTGTGGAGTAATCAGCAGTGACAATCAAACAGAATCATTGTGGAGTAATCAGCAGTGACAATTAAACAGAATCACCTCGAACAACTTGAATCCAGGCCGTTTCCGCTACTTTTTGTTCACAAGTTTCAGCCAGGATTCACACATATGCGAACACAGACATCGCATGTGATTCCCCCCCCCCCCCCCCGCATTGTGGTGCCGATCACATGCGATGTCTGTGCAATGCGATTTTAGCCATACAGTTTGGATTGGATTTGCACAAAAAAGGTGCAGGGACTATTTTTTCTCCCCCACCGGAATCGGATCACATTGGTGTTCTCCAATTCCGGTCCGACTCCACAGTTCCCACTGCGATCTGTGAACCCATCTGGGGGTGCCATTACCATTTTATTGACACCCGCAGTGGTTCGCAGAGGGCAGTGTGAACTGCCTGCGGGGGAGAGGCGATGCGGGAATCGGCGCTGGAATCGCAGTGGTTCCCGCATCGCTATAGTGTGAACCCAGGCTGAATCTGTATTTCCTGGCAGGTTCCATGGCAGCCTACAGGTGGGTTTACCCCGCCTCCTCTCCAACCCTATAGGACCCTACTACACCTGTTCCTTTTTTGTCCTCCTCTATGGACCCTATGCATGCACACTCACCAGATCCAGAATAAAGGTCAAAGCGCCCCTGGCAGCATTTCCCCCGGCCTCTGTGCGGGGCAAATATGATCAGGGTTGCGGTTTCCCCTTACGCCCATTGCCCAGCCAAGGCGTCCAGGCCAGGAGATCCCAAGAGGGGCGGCCTGTCATTGCCCAGGGAGATGCCAGCACGGACAGGCGGGGCCTCAGAAGAAGTCTGGCAAATCATCTGAAGCAGCTCCATGGCAGCGCCCTTATAGTGCCATTCAGGGGGTATCTGTGTCTCCCCCCTTCTTTTTTTTTTCTCTCCCTTTCCTGGGGCTAGTCTACAGCCTCTCATGGCAGCTTGGCTCCGTTCTGGGGGCATGCGCGGATCTCTGGGCGAGAACGAGGCTTGGCAGAGGAGGCCGGGGGTTTGGCTCTCACGGCCTGTGCGCATGCTCGGTGATGCGGCGGTGAAGTAGCAGCGACTGGGCAGTGCGGGGATTTTTAATAGCTGTCAGCCCTGTTCAGTCTTGGGAAAGACTGTGGGCATTGTGCGGCGGCTTCCCCGAGCCCTGTCATGGCCTTATCCAGGTAAGCCCTGGCTCTCGCATTAGGCATTGGTAGGGGGTGGACGAGTGGAAGGAGAGGAGGGCAAGAGGGTGCCACCCTGGATGGTCTGATGATGCAAATTAGAGATGGAGGAGCGGAAGGTCTGGCTTACTATAGACTCTCGGTTCCTCCTAGGCAGACGCAGCTGTGCTCTCCCCCCTCGCTATGGACAAGTTACCGCCTCCATGCGGCCAGCCCTTGCTCAACAGGTACAGCATAGGGCCGGGGGCGCCTGTGGAATCTTCCAGCCTGCTGCTTGCCAATTGCTCATTTGTGTCTCTTTCTCTCTCTCCTCTTCTCTGTCTTGTCTTTTAAGCCCTCCCAGGTCAGATCACCAGCATACCACACGAAATGCCAGAGACCCTGCCAGGTCACAACACCGACACTCCTCATCCGGATCCCGGCACCATAGATCCCCATCAAGGGGTCGGCACCAGGGAAGAAGCTCACACCGCCATGGTAGCCACTCCAGACAATAGGCCTGCTGGTGGCGCCCATGTTCCTGAGGGGAAATCATTATGTGATACATGCTATGCCCAGGTGGTAAGAAAGAGGGAGGCTGGTGGCCAGCAGATTGAGTCGCTGGTGAGACGGGTGGTATAGCAGTCATTAAAAGAACTTGGCCCGTCCTGTACCCAGAGCCAGTCTTCCACTATGAGCTCACTGGAAGGAGATGCCCAGGAAGAGCCGAGCCCGTCCCAGCCGAGCTTTGCATCCCAGGGACTCTCGGACAGCGAATTGGAAGGAGATGACTCCGCAGGCTTTGACGCTGCCCTGGCCCCACCCTTGCTTAAGGCCATCAAAGAGGCTTTGAAATGGGAGGAGCCAATATCTTCCCCGGCGAAACAAAGGACGTTTTTCAAACATCTTGGGAAAGAGCGTCCCAATTTCCCACTATTTACTGAACTGAAAGATATCATTACGAACAAGTGTGAGAAAGCAAATAAGAAGACCTCTCTGACGAATAAGACATCTAGGCTCTACCCTTTCAAGGAAGAGGATGTCAAATATCTAGAGTCCACTCCCTTGGTGGACGCTGCAGTCATGAGGCTGGCGAAACACTTCACCCTCCCCCTGGAGGATGCAGTGTCCTTTAAGGAGCGTCTCGGCAGGAAGATCGACTTAGATCTCAAGAGGATTTATGTAACAGCAGGCACGGCCTGCAAACCTGTCCTAGCCTTGGCAGTCATGTCGAAGGCGATGGAGGTCTGGGCTGAAGATGTGGAGGCTGTACTAAGTAACATCTCGGAAGAAGTAGCCAGGAGCTCACCCATACGGGAGCTGAAGTGGGCATCTACCTTTCTGGGGGAGGCCTCCCTGGACATGATTCACCTGGTGGCCCGAGTGATGCTGTCCTCCATTACGGCCAAGTGGGCCCTGAAGCTACGTCCCTGGCTTGCTGACCCATCCTCAAAACAGGCCTGGTGTAGGATTCCATTCAAAGGGTCCTTTGGTAATAGGTTGGACAAGGCCATTGCCCGGGCCACCAGGGGGAAGTCGGGATTCCTCCCACAGGACATAGGAATATGTGGCCAGAAGAGGCATCAAGCAAGGAGGCAAGTCACTGAGTGGGAGAGGGATGCCCGCACCTACAGGCCTGGTCGGACCTTTAGGAGAAATTGGAACAGAGGCCAGATGTCCACCCAGAGGGCCACTAAGAGCCGGGCGCAAAACAACTAAAGCCCTTTGAGATTGGGCCCACCCAGGCGGGTCAAGTAGGAGCACGTCTGTTTCACTTCCGACATGTCTGGGCGACCTAAATCTCAGATGCTTGGACCGTCAGGACGGTCTCCTCTTGGCACTCTTGGGCCTTTGCAAGTTCCCCTGTTCTCAGAGTCATGCCCACACTGGTGCCTCGCTGAGAAGAAAAGAAGCATGTTCTGTTAGAGTACGTGGATTCCCTGGTGGCTCAGGGCGCAGCTGTACCGGTCCCAGAAGAGGAGAGGTTTCAGGGCCTATACTCCCCTCTTTTTCTAGTTCAAAAAAGTATCTCCTTTTCTTGGTCGGGCTAGACCACCTTCAGTTCATGTGCCTCCCCTTCGGGCTCTCAACGCCCCCACGAGTGTTCTCAAAGGTCCTCCTAGCTGTTGTAGCCCTCATTAGGAAGAAGGGTATACGGCTGCACCACTACCTCGATGACTTGCTTCTGCCAGTTCAAGACAGAGATCAGCTGCTGACCCAAAGGGCCCAGGTAATTTCCCCACTCCATGAGTTCGGCTGGTTGCTAAATCTGGAGAAAAGCCACTTAGAACCATCACCAAACCCGGTCTATCTAAGTGCAAAGTTCAGCACCGTTGAGAATACTATCTCCCTACTAGTGGAGAAAATCTCGATAGTCCGGGACAGAATACAGCTAGCCCTATCCTCTTTACAACTAAGTGCCTCCCAATGCCTCAGAATTATCGGCACCATGGTCTCCACGTCTCCCATTGT
The DNA here is from genome assembly GCA_018402905.1 of Glandirana rugosa. Taxonomy (NCBI): domain Eukaryota; kingdom Metazoa; phylum Chordata; class Amphibia; order Anura; family Ranidae; genus Glandirana; species Glandirana rugosa. The sequence goes on along the minus strand of BLSH010291671.1, from coordinate 5,517 downwards.
CAAGTGGGCCCTGTGGAGGATGCGCCGTTCCAGACGGGATTCCTACAGCAATGGCAGCCGGACAAGGGCGACCACACCATCTATATAATGACGGCCATGAACAACAGCCTGCCATGGTAATGGCAGCACAAGAACTTGCTCAGGTGTCACTCCATCATCCCACTTTCATGGGTAATAGTCATGGCCGATTCCAGCAGCTCGGGGTGGGGAGCCCACTGCGGAGCGGAGTTTGCCCAGGTAAAATGGGGCCCACTTCTCCGCATTCCAGTATCCAACATCCTAGAGTTGTGTGCGGCCTATTGCAAGCCTTCTGCCACCTAACAGAGGGGAAGGCTGTACTTCTAAGGATGGACAATACGACAACGTTCTCCTACATGAGAAGACAAGGGGGGATGCAGAGTCTTCCCCTGCTGCATGAGGTGGAGCCGATCCTGACATGGGCCCAGAGGTTTCTGACAGACATTTCAGCAGTCTACATACCTGAGCCCGGAATGTCCAGGCAGACTTCCTCTCCAGAATACAAGTGAATAACGGCGAATGGTCCCTTCATGTGGAAATGTTCGATTGGATTCCGTCTCTAGGAGTCGACCCCGAGGTCGATCTATTCGCCTCCCCGTACAACCACAAACTCAAGAACTACTACACGCGGGGCCGTTGCTCCCAAGCCTTCGGAGTGGATGCCATAACAGACAGCTGGAGGTTCAACAGGGCTTATGCCTTCCCACCAGTGCCAATCATTCCCAAGCTTCGATCAGAGAAGACCGAGATATTGGCGATAATACCTTTCTGGCCCAACAGGCCTTGGTTTCCGTTGCTGACACAGCTGAGCTTCCGGGCCCCGATGCCCCTTCTCCTCAGGCCAGATCTCCTATCCCAGGGGACAGTCTTACACCTATGCCCAGCATGGCTGCACCTAATGGTCTGGATTTTAAGAGGGAGAGGCTCGAGTCCCTGGGCTGCACCCCAGGAGTGATCTTCACCCTTATGAATTCCAGAAGATCAAGCATGAACAGAGTCTACAAGCGGATATGGACCAGGTTCGCGGATTTCACATTCTCCAACGATAAATCCTACAAAAACCCTGGAGTACAGGAAGTCCTGAAGTCCTTGCAATCTGGACCCGAGCTACTGCTATCAGTCAGCTTGCTGAGAGTTCACTGTCAGCATTCACTGAAACCTCCTGGGCTGGTCACCCATTGGTCCACCAATTCTTCAGGGGGGCAGCAAGGCTGCATCCCCAAAGGAAACCAAGGTTCCAAAAATGGGACCTTCCCTTGGTCCTCGACTACCTTTCAGAACCTGCATCCGAGGAAATTGATTTGGCATCTGTCGGGGACCTGACTATGAAAGCAGCCTTCCTGGTAGCAGTCACTTCTGCTAAAAGGGACTCAGAGATTGGGGCCCTGGGACACAAAGAACCACTCCTGACTTTCTTCCCGGATCAGGTAGTTCTGATACCCATGCTTGGCTCAAGGCCCAAAGTCACGTCAGTGTTTCATGAGAATCAAGAGATAACTCTGCCTAACTTCAGGTCTCTAGGGGCCACGGAGGCACCCCCTAGACATTGGGAAAACTTTGCAGAAATACCTACGGGCTAGGGCCTCTTTCAAACAATCGGATCACTTTTTGTCCTCTTCTCAGGGAGAAACAAGGGGAAAAATGCCTCTTCCAGAACAATTGCAGCCTGGATTGTCCAGATCATCCACAGGGCTAAGGGCTTGGCCCCTCCAGAGGCAGTGACGGCACACTCAACCAGGAGCGTCTCTACTTCCTGGGCAGCAGCACGACAGGTGGCAACCGATGTCATTTGCAGGGCGGCCTCGTGGTCTTCATTGAATACCTTCATGCCGCATTACTGTGTGGAACCATTGTCATTGTCTTCCGTTAAATTTGGTTTGAAAATCCTGTCAGTTGACGGTGTGGATTAAACCTTTTTTGTTCAGCATTCCCGCCCGTGTGGTTTTTAACGTGTTAAGTCCCACATGTAGGCTGCCATGGAGTCTGTCAGCAAAACTGAAAATTTTCTATTATACTTACCGTAATTTTCCTTTCCTTACGGACTCCATAACAGCCGGAGTCCCCACCCTTGGGTCTATTTACAGAACACGTGTACTGACCATGAGGCTAAATTTATGCGAGAAGGGTCCTATAGGATTGGAGAGGAGGCGGGGTAAAGCCACAGGTAGGCTGCCATGGAGTCCGTCAGGTAAGGAAAATTACGGTAAGTATTTGATAGGAAATTTTACGTTTTTTTTTTAATCACATTTTTGTAAAAATTTTATTCTATCTTTTCATGTGACAACACTGAAGAAATGACACTTTGCTACAATGTGAAGTAGTGAGTGTACAGCTTGTATAACAGTGTAAATTTGCTGTCCCCTCAAAATAACTCAACACACAGCCATTAATGTCTAAACCACTGGCAACAAAAGTGAGTACACCCCTAAGTGAAAATGTCCAAATTGGGCCCAAAGTGTCAATATTTTGTGTAGCCACCATTATTTTCCAGCACTGCCTTAACCCTCTTGGGCATGGAGTTCACCAGAGCTTAACAGGTTGGCACTGGAGTCCTCTTCCCCTCCTCCATGACGACATCACAGAGTTGGTGGATGTTAGAGACCGTGCGCTCCTCCACCTTCCGTTTGAGGAGTCCCACAGATGCTCAATAGGGTTTAGGTCTGGAGATGCTTGGCCATTCCATCACCTTTACCCTCAGCTTCTTTAGCAAGGCAGTGGTCGTCTTGGAGGTGTGTTTGAGCTCGTTATCATGTTGGAATACTGCCCTGCGGCCCAGTCTCTGAAGGGAGGGGATCATGCTCTGCTTCAGTATGTCACAGTACACGTTGGCATTCATGGTTCCCTCAATGAACTGTAGCTCCCCAGTGCTGGCAGCACTCATGCAGCCCCAGTCTTTGCACTCCTCACCTGGTTGCCACCACACACGCTTGACACCATCTGAACCTAATAAGTTTATCTTGGTCTCATCAGACCACAGGGCATGGTTCCAGTAATCCATGTCCTTAGTCTGCTTGTCTTCAGCAAACTGTTTGTGGGCTTTCTTGTGCATCATCTTTAGAAGAGGCTTCCTTCTAGGACGACAGCCATGCAGACCAATTTGATGCAGTGTGCGGCGTATGGTCTGAGCACTGACAGGCTGACCCCCCCACCCCTTCAACCTCTGCAGCAATGCTGGCAGCACTCATGGATCTATTTCCCAAAGACATCCTCTGGATATGACGCTGAGCACTGCACTCAACTTCTTTGGTCGACCATGGTGAGGCGCTGTTCTGAGTGGAACCTCTCCTGTTACACCGCTGTATGGTCTTGACCACCGTGCTGCAACTCAGTTTCAGGGTCTTGGCAATCTTCTTATAGCCTAGGCCATCTTTATGTAGAGCAACAATTCTTTTTTTCAGATCCTCAGAGAGTTCTTTGCCATGAGGTGCCATGTTGAACTTCCAGTGACCAGTATGAGAGAGTGAGAGCTATAACACCAAAACTTTTGTTGCCAGCGGTTTAGACATTAATGGCTGTGTGTTGAGTTATTTTGAGGGGACAGCAAATTTACACTGTTATACAAGCTGTACACTCACTACTTTACATTGTAGCAAAGTGTCATTTCTTCAGTGTTGTCACATGAAAAGATAGAATAAAAAATTTACAATAATGTGAGGGGTGCACTTACTTTTGTGAGACACTGTAGATACCCCAATTCTTTGTATAACAAGTCACGCTTAAAAATTGCACACACTCGTGAAATGGAGACAAACTACAGTACTTAATAGTCTCCATAAGAGATGCTTTAAAACAATTTTTACAGGTTACCAGTTTAGAGTTACAGAGGAGGTCTGGTGGTAGAATTATTGCTCTCGCTCTAATATTCGCGGCAATACCTCACATGTGTCGCCATCACCGTTTACATATGCGTGCGCGACTTACATATGCGTTCCTTCTGTGCACGAGAATGGAAAGATGGGACGATTTAATTTTTTTTATTATTTATTTTTTTTTTACACTGTCCCTTTACCTTTTTTTTTAAATCTCTTTTATACCTATTACAGTACAATGAATGTAAACATCCCTTGTAAAAGAAATGAGGGATGACAGGTCCTCTTTATGGAGAGATCGGGGACCCCGGATATCTTCTTTACCTTTAAAAGCAAAAGATTAAAAAAAAAAAAAATGATTGCTGTTTTGCTTTAAAAAAAAAAAAATGTTCATGTCCCCCCTAGACCGTAAGTGATGTCACAATGTCGCTCCAGTCCTCCAAGGCCATAGAGGGGATCAAAGAAAATCTGGTCTCTGTTCGAATCTGTGACCAGCCGGCCGCGTCATCGGATCGTTTCTTGGGTGCCCCGGTAAAATGGGCGAGCGGCAGGAAGGGGGGGGGGGCATCCTCACCCATTGCCTCTGAAAGCGATCCAGCGGCTAATGGGACGCTTGGACTGCTTTAATGAGAAAGACAGCCGCCAGCTGAAAAAAAAAGAAAAAACCGGGGTTATGGCTGATGGCTACAGCCATGACCCCGCTAAACCACTTCATATATGTATTGCAGTCAGCAAGTAGCTAATCAGCAGTGGAAATCAATCAGTGTCACTGTGGAGTAGTCAGCAGTGGAAATCGAACACAATCACCACTGAGTAATCTGCAGTGGAAATCGATCGGAATTTGGGTCCTCCTGTCTAGCCTGAGCCATGCTCATCAGGGTCATTCTGCGTTTTCCGTGTGATTATGGCTCTGTGTTTGTCAGAGGGGCCACATCGCAGAATTCCCCTGTAGGACTTGTAAACTCTCCATGCTGCGAGCAAAGTGTTGATGGGTAAATAGCGGCGTTTTTGGGGACGGTCAGGCGACCTCATTATCTCTGTAAGAAAACTTCAAAGACTCCGCTCTTTACTGGAAACATTGTAAACATCATAAAATGTCACTCTGAAAACGCTCGCTCTCATGACAACTCGTCAGCGCACTGCTAAATTAGTCTCTCTAGCACTTGGTCTAGTCAGTCTCTCTCCAGCACTTGGTCTAGTCGGTCTCTCTCCAGCACTTGGTCTAGTCAGTCTCTCTCCAGCACTTGGTCTAGTCAGTCTCTCTCCAGCACTTGGTCTAGTCAGTCTCTCTCCAGCACTTGGTCTAGTCAGTCTCTCTCCTGCACTTGGTCTAGTCAGTCTCTCTCCAGCACTTGGTCTAGTCAGTCTCTCTACAGCACTTGGTCTAGTCGGTCTCTCTCCAGCACTTGGTCTAGTCAGTCTCTCTACAGCACTTGGTCTAGTCAGTCTCTCTAGCACTTGGTCTAGTCAGTCTCTCCAGCACTTGGTCTAGTCAGTCTCTCTCTAGCACTTGGTCTAGTCAGTCTCTCTCTAGCACTTGGTCTAGTCAGTCTCTCTCCTGCACTTGGTCTAGTCAGTCTCTCTCTAGCACTTGGTCTAGTCAGTCTCTCTCCAGCACTTGGTCTAGTCAGTCTCTCTCCATCACTTGGTCTAGTCAGTCTCTCTCCAGCACTTGGTCTAGTCAGTCTCT